>CM056606.1:11829757-12113543 GCA_029721355.1 Tegillarca granosa | reverse complement strand
AAAATGAAACTCATGCTGTATATTATATATAAACGAATAAAGTTTAAACGTATCACTATGGTTACGAGTATATATTACGATAAAAAACAACACAATACATATAATGTACGCATCAAGGGCCGTAACTCGATTTTTTTTGACATTGTTATCAGCCCATTGAACATTTTTTTCAACTTTAACAAGCAATACTTAGAGGCTGAATGAAATTTAAAGTATACGACTTTCTTGATCCTGTTAAAAAATGTAAATTGTAATACATGTACTACTTCCACTTTTACACGCTTGTTAACAAACAGGTAAATAAAGTGCACTCCATTGCTATTGAATAAATAAATAAATAAATAAATAAAAAAAAATAAATAATATATTCATTTAATAGAAAAGCCAACCAAAACTGTTGCTTGTTTGAAAAGTCTTAATGAAAAAAGAAGAGAACTGAAAGAGTCTCGAAAAGTTCCGAATGGAATTGGAAACAATTTTAATATCGCTTTTTGATTCAACCACTGGGAAATTTCTTCTGCGATCAATCTGGTTTAGCAAATACAAAATCTGTGTGAATAATATCAACGTTCAAAACACAAAATGACTGCAAAATTAAATGTGTCGTGAAATTATATATATATATATATATATATATTATATATATAATATATATATATATATATATATTGAAATAGTAAAAAATGATGATAAAAACTTAAACAAAGAATCAAAGGATATAACGTACGAACAAATTTTGACTGGCCGTACATATTGTCCAAATTTGGACAAAACGAACTTGGGAACAAAGTTAATAAAGCATCCTACATTAAAACTCTCGATAATATGTTTATAATGTATCTGACCGAATAAACAAAGGATGATTCTAAAAAGCCGACGCACCCGCCTATAGAATTTAAAATTTTAACTTGATTTCTTAAAAAATTTAACACTTTAAAATCCAAAAGAAGGTACCAAAACGAAACGGTTTTTGAATATTAAAAGTTTGATAAAACATTACATTATGTGTTTAAACTTACATTTCAGAATACTGCATTCCGCATACTTCCATACAAATACGAAAATTTTGATGGAAATAACCGTGTTTTTCAATTCATACACATAGCGCAATCTCTCCATCAAAGATATTTTGACTACCAAAACTTCTATATTTTATCTCTGTTTTGCAAATTTTGGTTAATGGAGAGGGATGTGCTGGCATTGAAATTTGGGGATAATGATAAAACACATTACCCCTTATCGCCCCCAAACAATATACATACTTAATATTAGCTAGCATACGCTTCCTATACCATCTACGCTGGTTTGGTGTGACGTAGGACATGATAACCTCAAAGTCTTGGGTTGAATCTTATATGTCGTCCGTTTTTTATTTTTTTAATATTATAGTAATTTTTTTTCATTTTACATTTTTTTATTTAACGCAGTGTATATGCTTCATCAACAAATAATCCAATAAAATTGCGTACATGTACTGCTGATTTGAACACATCATTGAAACTGTTTCAATAATGTCGTATATCTAACAACGTTATGAGTTATGATCATTTATCAGACCACTGGTCAATACGCATGAGTTTCTATACAAGTTAAGATATACAAAGGAACATTATATGCATGTAAAACAGAACTATTATCACATGTAATGTGAATTTTACTCTTCACAATCATGTAATAATAGTGAGAAAACAACCATATTTTCATATCATTTTTTTTCAGTAACACATATTGAGATATCTTTATGTTAAGTTTTATATAGGCACGTTAAGCTAAAATTAATTTGCATTTGGCCTCGAGTGATTTGGGATATAGAGGTCTCCCAAAGGTGTAACCTTATTTCTCGTCATTTTTCCTATAGGCGGATCGCTCGGCTTTTGAGACTCATTCTTTTGACTGCCCATGCATATTGTTCAAATTTATGCCAACAGAATCCGTTATAAAAGTGTGAATGAAATTAATATAACATTATCAAGAGCAATACTATAATTATGTCACCATAATGAACAAATATTTGACTGATCACATTAGCAAGAAAATTATACAAACGAAATCCGTTACCAAAGGAATAAAATATAAATTATCAAGAGCAATACTAATTATGTCACCATAATGAACAAATATTTGACTGTTCATCAGCCAAAATCGGACTTCGTCACAAAAGTTAAATATCACAATAAAAAGAGCAATATAAAAAATTTCTTAAAAGAATGACATATTTTTAACTGGACATAATGTCTTGGAAGAAACGGACTTTGTTACAAAAGTGAGTGAAACATCAAATTAACAAAACTCAAATTTCATTATTATTTGCTAAATTTATAAACAAGATTTGTTACTAATCATGTTGTCAAAATGGTTCCAAATTTGGACAAAACATGCATTTCAATTCAAATTTGTATACTAAAATGTCCAACTTTTTCCATAATTCTATAAAGTTTACGAGAAGCTATCTCCAGAAAATTTCCGGAAGCGAAAGTAAAAGAATAAAAAAAAATACAACAAAACCAATATGTTCCCATTTTTGTCTAAGATTATAAAGATTTACCTATGAAAGAAAAATAAATAAACTTAAATAAATAAATAAATAAACAGATGAAATTAATTCAATACAATTAAACATCATTTCGTTATACTTCATTCTCATCTGCGCTACAAGTTTGACCTCGCTCATTGACCTTTTAAAAGATTTAGAATACTTAAGGGCAGCGATACTGGGCATGACAGTCTGGTTCCTGGCTAATTTGGCATTCGCTTTTTATCTTGGAAGCTAGCGTGACAAGCGTTTAAAGTCATCTTTTGTTGAGCCGTTTATACACATATTATTGAACGCATTTTCAAGTAAAACATGTGGCGATTTAACAGCCGAATACCTCTTGGCTATTAGAGGTTTCTTGGTAGTGTCACTGTAGTTAGATTTACGTTCTCTGAATGTTATTGGAGGTTTTGCGTAAATTCGCACTGTTCTTTACAAAACGACTGTACTCTTTCTCTAAGTGGGGGTTTTATTCAGTATTTATCTCATTCAAAGTCTGGTTTTTTATATCACTATTTTCAAATCGCACTGATTTGACCCTTTTTGAACTAAAGGGGGACACTGAGTCACTTCTAGACACAGGCGTAAACGCCCACACATTTGATGTGTCCGTTCCCGATTGTCCATCAGGAGTTATCATTCGTGATCTAAAAGCAGTTGGGACAGTGGTTTCCATAGGAGCACTATGTCTTACTTCTGTCAAAAAGAAACCTTGTTTTGCATTTTTAGAATCAGTTGTCTCGGTTTCTAATTGAGGCGGGGCAGATGTTAATCTTCTCTTATTAGACGATACCTCGCGAGATTTTCCGTAGCTGTCATTGTCTGAACCGGAACCGGAAGCAACTTTCTGAAACAGAATTTCTGATCGGCGTCTGAAAAGTGCTTGTTGCTTTCTCTGCATCATTCGTTTTTCAATTATAAAATCCTTCAAGACAGTTGACTTTTCTTTTCATAGACTCGTTTTTCTGCGTTGCATTTTGTCTCTAATGTTTTGTGTTTGTTAAAAAGAAGTTGATTCCGTGCCGGTGCCAGCATCAATTCGATGTTAACCGTTCTATCTTGCCATGATAGATCGTGTGTTTTTACCATCAAGAACGTCATCTTGAATCGAAATATCTGGCTTAACAATTCAGAAAATAACCCGTATTAAATTATCTGAAAATATAAAAGAAAATAAAATTCTTTAACTTGTTTGCTTTATTTTTCTTAAATGCTTTGTGTTTATCACAGTGTTTTGCTCTTTTAGTTATTGTGTCTTGTTTCTTGTTGCTTTAAATATTGTCAAGTTTGCATTTATAACAATAAACAAGACCTTCGGCCATATCCCAAAAACAATACTGACGCTTACATTTGAGATGGACTTTTTAGTCAGTTTAAGTAAAGTATTAGTGGACTATGACTTGGTCAAGTGTGGGTGAAGTTTAAGTGGGAGTATTTATTATAAACTTTTATAACCTTACACTTCCACTTACTGACCACTGCGGTAGCTTAGTTGGTAGAGTGCTCGCTCCGTAACTTGGAGGTCGTGGGATCAAACCTTGCCCGGGTCTGACCCAAGTCAGAAAGTAGGTAGTGATTGTTCTGTCGCCAAGCACTCGGCATTGCGAAATGAAAGTCACGGATCTTTCGGATGAGAACTTAAAATAAACGAGGTCACGTGTCACGGTAGGCATGGCACGATAAAGAACCCTGCTGTATTATGCCATCAGCGCAACTCACAGGCAAAATGTCTGCTCTTTCTCCTATAGCTGGCGATGTCTCGATATAGGTGAAACATTCTTGACTGGGACGTTAAACACCATTACGCAACTCAACTTCCACTGACTGAAGTTGGTAAATTAAAATGGTAGATAGCAGTGAAAGAAGGAAAATTTTTAATTTTTCTTTATATTAAGATAGAACAATGGCACAAGAATATTTTGGAGTGCAAGAGAAATGATTACAAATCCATCTGGCCAATCTGGCAGAAAAATGGACACATGGGTGTCTATTGCTTGAGTTAAATGCTCAAGCTGAAGTGGTGCAACGGAATGCAAAACAGTTAAAATATCCTGGGAAAACATAAAATCAAGGGCAAAAATTGATTAGTCTAGTTCCAAATTCAGCAATGAGAATACTGTTCTGAAATATCCAACTATGGAGTACAGAGCCAGTCAGACCAACGGGCAACAATATCAGTAAATACATATATCAGGTCTAAGTCCCAAACAGCATTTAACAATGATGGAGAAATATGCTTTTTCTATTTCTATACAGCTCAGCATTGTTACCTCCTGGGCATAGAATTTTAACACGTGTACAATCTAATATATCAATTACCCACGACATGGCATCGAAAAAGAATATTTTTGAAATATGATGTGGTAATCATTCGGTCTTGGAATTCTTATATATTTATTTCAGCGACAATAAATGCTATCACTTTTGAAACAATTCTGCATACCAGTGACTGCAAAATATTGTATAAATCGGACTGAACATTTTGAGAGGTGTGTCAATTGCATAAAATCTAAATGTGGCAGGTAACTGTATCACTGTTGGAATAACATTCCTGTATTTAATTGTACTTGTTTTCAATATATATAATTAGTACAATTGAGTGTACCTGGAGTTAAAACTGAAAAGTGCTCACCTGAAACGTTATCTCAGTTGGATTTTAAATCTTCCAATATGACAGAAAATATGGTTACAATGTTTTTAATCGATTGTACCAAACATTCGTCCAAGAAATTTTACGAGAAATCATATTAAGGATTAAGTTTGAACTGAGGGCACAGATTTGAAATCATGAAAAAAATGTCAGTGTAATTGGTCTAAAGTTGCAAATTTTAAATCAGCTGGTGTTTCCAACATTTTAACAAAAACAAAATTAAAACACACCCAAGAGTGGGGTTTTGAGGGGGAAAATTAGAAATTAGTGTAAATTTTTCTGATTTTCAAAAAATTATAAAAAAATTATAACATTTTCAACACCTAAGAGTGGGTTTTTGAGAATGTGGCGGAATTAGAACGCTACTGATTTTGAAATTATAAAATTTGTCAGTGATAAGTGTAAATTGGTCTAATTCAGAACTTGTCTTATTTGATGCTGTCCACTCCTTAACTTTGAATCGAATGACGTTTCTTTGTAATTTCGGGTCATCGGTGGCCGAGTGGTTTTAATGGCATGCAGCTTGCAGATAAATTGCCTCTCAACTCCTAGGTTCGAATACCACACAGGTAGATCCTGGTGTAAGAAAGTTTTGTCAATTTGCTAGCCGAAGGTCGGATGTTAACTCCGGTTTTCTCGAACATCCCAGAACTGATCGACTCGTTATAAGTGAAATAAACCTGACTGAGGGTAAATCAACATTATTTTACTCTATCCCTCGCAATTACACTAAAAGCACACACACACACACACACACACACACACACACACACACACGCTTAAAATTATGGGCAATCATATTCGGAATTAAACGTGGATTGTGTTAACAGTAAACTGACTGAAATCATTCAAAATATCATATCAATGAAAAGGATTAACCGAAGTTAAAATTTTCAGTAAACCAAAATTTTCCTATAGTTTAAGTAAAAACGAAAAGAAAAATCGTACACGTAAATGGGGGTTCATGGGAACTTAAATTTATAAAATTGAGGATAAATGTTTTAAACCAATTAAAAATCATTTAAAATTTCATAAATACCTAAAGTGATTGACTTGAGATACAACTTTGGACCATCAATAATATATCCCTAAAATTTGACTAAAAACTGAGACACTCACATGACAAGAGTTTATAGGAAACGATAGGAGAAAATTGGATTTCAAATCATTTCAAAATATCAGCAAATAAGGTTATAATGCTTTAACATGTATATCAGTTTTACTAACCTTTTCTCCAAGAAATTTAAACCTTAAACATATTCTTACTATCATTAATAAAATCACAAAAAGTCAAGATGTTTGTTTTGTTTTTTTCCTGATGTGTATGTCCATTACTGTATTTCCATAGTGGCACTGCTAGCGACTTTTTAACCGTTTTGGAATTCTTTCATAAAACGTATTATCCCGGTAAACGTATTAGAACACTGTCAAACATGTGTGTACATACTAAAAAATAAAGTAAGCGAATTAAAAAACAGATTATCAGGAACTTAATCGTATTTTTCAATCACACCAATATATATATATATATATATATATATATCGATAAGGAGTTTAATAGATCTCAATCAAGTTATTTAAAATGTTTTAAATTGATCGATTTTTTATTGTGGAAATTGATTTTTCTTTTTACTTAAAACAAAAAATAAGACAAGTGAAAATTTGAAATGTGAAATGGTGTGACAATACTGTTTAATAAATAAATGAAAATCCGTGATTTTTTTGTTTTTGCTGAAGTATAAACTTAGGTGTTTTAATATTTAAGATTAATAGCCGATTAACAGGATTATTGGATATTAGAGTTGTTAGGGTTATTTAATCTTCTCTTAATCTAATATTACGTTTGAACTGTTTTAAAATTTAAAATCAGATACCTGTTGAATTTGATTTATTTATTTACTTGCCCTTGCTCAACTGAAATGAGATTTTACAACAAGATTATATTAAAGACTTGTATTTCTTTATCACGTTTTTAAGGTTGGAGAGGGGGGGGGGTGAAACTAACAGGTCCTTAAGGGGGAAAATGCATTTTGGGAATATCGTGTCATATGACAGTTGTTTTAATTGTAAATTTTTTCATAATTTAAAAAAAAAATAGGCAGAGATTGGCTATGAGAGTTGAATAATTGAAATAATTGTTACAAGGAAGGGGTAAAAATGCTTTTAAATTCGGATACATGTATGTTTGTCCAATAAACACCTGAGCCGTTTTTTTTTCTTTTGTTTAAACAAAGGAAATAAATGCTTAAAAAAGAAACACCACGACCTTGAAAAACATTCGTCGTTTTAAAGTTTAATTATTTCTTTAATTGTAAACTATAATGGTGAGAAAAATATACATGTAAATATAAATGTAATACTACAATATTATATATATAGTAAGTAAACAAACATATGTAAATATAATAGGTTATATTTTAACACAAATTAAAGGCGATTTCCTATTTCAACGTGGTAAACATTACAGAATAAATAAAAGTATATGTATATGCTGTGACCCGGTGTTCAAATGCCGATGTTATTTCGCAACATGAACACTAGACAGTGATTTGCAAATTGCTTTACTATAGCTGGCGATGCATTGATATAAATGAAATAATCTCGACGGAATGCACAATTTATTTAGTAAGATTCAAAGTGTGTATTTTTTTAATTATTAATTATTTATTTGTAGTGTGTGTGTGTGTGTGTGTGTGTGTGTGTGTGTGTGTGTGTGTGTGTGTGGAGAGAGAGAGAGAGAGAGAGAGAGAGAGAGAGAGAGAGAGAGAGAGAGAGAGAGAGAGAGAGATCAAAGAATGATACAAATTCAAACGCTCACCTAGTCGAATCCTTTTTTTAACAAAGACATTTATCATTTCAACAACTCAACAATCTTTTTATGATGAGCTCATCATGTTTTTTTTTTTAACACTCGTTAAGGATAAGGTTAACATCCACATCAATTTAAATCCACTTATATCGTTACGTCACCAGCTGTAGGCAAAGTTGCAGAAAACACAAATAAATTTTAGTAGACTTGACTGTCAGATTTCAAACTCGGTAGTGTGAAAAAACCCTCCTAAATGCCCACTGTTGAGGAATAGATATTTTTTAATGAAATTAAAAGAAACTCAATGCTTAAGATATTTTATTTTTCATTATTTTTCTCTCTTATTATTTAAAGTCAGACCATGGAATACTAATTACACGATATTATCACGCCATGTTTTCCCCATTGAGAAATCTAATATTCATATATTGTTAAATCTGAATTTAAATAGGATATAACAAAAGTTACCGTCCTTGGTATTATGAGGATTGTGTATTTTAATTTTTAATTACATGTAAGAAATCGATTTAAAGATTATTATCATATCTTCCCATTCTGAGTTATCAATTCCTATTATCATTATATAAATGAGAGAGAGAGAGAGAGAGAGGGGGGGTTTACTTATGCTGAGCTCGATGATGAGTGCTTCCTTTTCATTTCGGAACAAGTAGGCAGTAAAATCACACACACACACACACACACACACACACACACACACACACACACACACAGAGTTATTTAAATTGACGCAAATGGGTAATTTCTCTCTCTCTCTCTCTCTCTCTCTCTCTCTCTCTCTCTCTCTCTCTCTCTCTCTCTCTCTCTGTGTGTGTGTGTGTGTGTAACTCGGTATCTTATTATATAATGTGTTATTTTTATTAGTTACAGTAAAATGATCCGAAAATTGGTTAATGCATTTGTATTAATGAGTATAAGAGATGTTTGCTTCTGTGTCCAAACTCATTGCGAGTTGCCTACAACCATAACCACAACAACAACAACAACAACAACCATTTTAATTCTAATAATAATGATAATAATAATAATAATAATAAATGATATTGATAATTTTGATGAATAGTAATGGTGAATAGTAATGATGATGGTGATAATTATGTGATGATGATGATGATGACGATGATTATGAATAGTGATGATGATGATGATGAATAGTGATGATGATGATGAATAGTGATGATGATGATGATGATGATGATGATGATGATGATGATGATGATGATGATGATGATGATGATAAACAATATTAATAAACACAAATATACACAAACAGCGACACTGTTGTTTCTTGGTTTTTGTTTTTTTTTATGATTACAAGATGTGACATCAACTGTTCACAGATATTACTTTAATATTATAAATATTTATTGGTAAAAAGCAAAAACGAGCTTAAAATACCAACACATAACATTTAACATGATGGCGGCAGAATGAAGGGTGGGGCTAATTTTTAAAAAGAAACATAACAAAACAAAACTACGTACAACGTGACCCGTTTTCAACCATTTTACATTCTAATCACCTGGTATATTAATTTAAAAAAACAATCTTGTTTTTATTTTTCTTGTTTAGATATACTTAATCCTCTACTGTTTCACCTTTTTCAACCCCCGGATAATAAAATGTCCTTTTAGAGAACTCGCTGATTGAATAATTCAAAAACATATAATTTAAAATAATGTATTACTCATAAACTAAAAATTGAAAACTTTGACCTTGTAGGACGTTATGCATTATAGTTACAGCAATACTAATGACGTTATGGAAATCTTTTGAGAGTTATTTCTGAGCTGGCAACGGTTCAAGCATGCAGGGATTATGATGGCACCAAACCCTACATAAATAATGATTTTGAATACATAATTTTTCCTTGATAACAAATCTTTAAACTTATTGATAATTTTCATATTTATATTTTTTATTAAACACAAAATAAAAATCATATACAAATCATAATATTTACATGGTAATTAAGAACAATAAATACATAAATAATCAATAATAATTTTGTGTGTTTTTTTGCAGACCATAAACAAAATAAATTTGATATAATCGACTATTAACAATCATATCTATGAAAAAATTAAAGTCTGGTTTTATTTCTATATCTTGTACCATGTGATTTATTTATTTATTTATTGGAAATTCTGGATAAAAAAATACAAAAAAATTAAAACATGAAGCTTTTCTAAACAAGTGTCTTGTGACGATTTATTATTATTATTATTATTATTTATTTATTTGTAAAATATATGAAAATTAGCAGTTGTCATGCGCAATTAAAAAAAAATAAAAAGCCGTTTTACAACATGATTTTTAAATTTGAAAAAAATGTTAAAAGCTATTAAAAATTTCACAAAGGATGAAATTGTCAAAAATATTGCGTAATTTTTTCTCCATATATACATGTATATATCGCATGATGAAAAGAAAAGATATGGTGGATTAGGGTTGCTAATCTTTTTTATTATTTAGCATAAATTAACATCTAGGGTACCACAAAAAGTTGTATGTTCCCCACAATTAAAGCATTTTGAATTCAAGACAATGCAACTTATTCAGAAAGTGGTAAAAAATCAATACCAAGCGTTCTTTACTTTTTAGAAACATGAAATCATTTTACAGTCAAACCACATCCGGTCCGACGAGTTGATGTTACTGTAAATCATATTCATTAATACTTAAACTCCATTTTCAAGGATTATAGCCACATTGGAAGCAAAATTACAATTTATTCCAGTGACTACTTTTTATTCAAAAATGACCTAATATCCAACGAAGTTTAAAGTGAAATTTAAAATTTAACGGAATGTGCAGACTTTGAAATAACATTTTGAGCAATACCTGGTATTGTACATCAGGACTACTACAATGGTTATACGAGAAACATTCTTTTTTTTTATGAAATGTGGTTACTATCTCTGAAAAACTGAGTTTTAGTAATAATAAATATGGTTTAATAGCGTTTTGAAGAAAGCCGCCCAGGTCAATTAAAAATATCTATGCCGGACCAACGATATGCTTTGTTGTTACAAAGTACTATTCCATTTTTTTTCTCGAAACACTCTGATCGGCTTGCTACCTTCCATTTGTTTCCTGTGGTTAATTAAATAAAAATGCTAAAAAATACAGATATGGATGATTCAAAATATTCACTACATGTATTTTTCGCATACAACAATTTATTCTACCAAAAGCACAAGACTTGAGGGTGTCTGGTTGTTGTTTTTGTTTTTGTTTTTTTTCTGGATTGTACAAAGATTCATTGAAGATTTCATATTGACTGACTAGATGAACATCTCCGTTGAAACCAGTGACGTCGTTGGCCAAGTGATTAAAAACACGCGTTCACAGGCTTCAACGCTTATCACCACCTAGGTCTGAATTCCAATCGGGTCGATCCCAGAGTGAAAAAGTTGATTAATTTTCTTGCCAAAGCTAGCCGATTTTTTCAAAGGGGATCCGATTTTCTCTACCACCCTGGAACTGACCGTCTCGATATACTAGTAAGTGAAAGAATCTTGACATATTTGCGAAACACCATTAATCCTGTCCGATACAAATTCATTTTCTACAATATTTCACATAATTTTGTATATATCAATATTATGTCTTTATCAGTTTCGTGGTTGATTGATTGCATAAATAGGTGATTCATAATCACGAATAGGTTAGTTATAATACAGTAGAGAAAATCGGAGTATCCAGAGAAAACAATTTAACTTAAACGAACCGACAATCTTTGTCACACTAGAATAGGATTTTAACCTAGCTGGTGAGAAGAGCCACATGATCTGCACTGGCCAAAAGGTTCTAAATGTGATAACCGAAGGAGGGTAAGTGTGTCATCAATATCACCCTAAAACTAGTTATCTGTCTTAGCCACTGATTAATTACAGTGGAATCATTAATCTTCGTGGTTTCCAATTGTCGTTATCATTACGATAGCTGAGTAGATAAAGTGTTTGCTTCTTATGTGGGAGGTCAGAGTCGAAGCCCGGCCGGGTTTGACTTAGACTAAGAAATTTGTAGTGACTATTCCTTCGCCAAGCACTCGGCATTCAGATATGAAAATTAAGGGTTCCTTTGGAAGATACCTTAAAAACCCCGTGTCGCGGGAGGCATGGCACGCAAAAACACCCCTCCCTGCACATTGCCATAAGCGCACTGCAAAGTCAAATTTTCTGCCACCTCACCTATAGTCGTTGACGTCTCGACATGAGTGAAGTATTCTTGACTTCTTGTCTTGTAAAACCCCATTTACACAAATCAATTGCAAATCCAATAGTATTCTTGCATACTCATACTCGCGAGTAAACATTTCAACAAAAAGTATATATGACAAAATTACCTTTATCAGTAACTACAAAAGACAAGTCTATCATATCGCGTAATGTTTTTTTTTCTCAGAACCACGAAAATCGGACAACGCGAAAAAAATGATTTCACAGTTTTTACTTCGCAAAAACGAACAGCTTATAATGTCCAGATATATTTAAGTCAGTTGCAAATAAACCATTAGAGCACGTATCATTTCTGGTTACATTGATGTGCGTATGTACTATTTCCGGTTATATTGGTGCAAATTAAAATGAACCTTCAGGGCATTACCATTTCCGGTTACATTGGTGTACGTTACAATAATACCTTCAAAGTATATACTATTTCCGGCTACATTGGTGTGCGTTACCATAAACTTTTAGATGACGTACCATTTCCGACTACATTGAGTTTATTTTTTCGAAAGTTTAAAATAAATGACAAACGAATTAAAAAGGAAGCTTTGACATTTTTATACATATGATTGGTGAGTTTTACAAAAATTTAGAATTTCATGGTCACTGCGATATTCCTTTGGTTAAGTTGTGGATTTCAGCTAACATATGCTATTCCCTTTTGTCATAAATTTATTACAAGCGTTTAATGAATATTGAAAAGAACTGTGATATTGAGTTGAGACGAATGTAATTATATTTAAAGTAACACACACATACACACACAGAGGTATATATATATATATATATATATATATATATATATATATATATATATATATATATATATATATATATATATATATATATGCTACATTTAAAACCCCATATATCCAAATATATCGGAAATTGAAATGTACATAGGGAATTAAAATGAGCAAAGTCACGTAGCTCCTGCAAAGTTTAGGAGAAAATGCTGTTTTTATGTTGATTATTTTAGTATTGGTCTGTAGTCTTAAGTAAGGATTCCATAAAGTTTAGGAAAAATTCTATGGGTTTTAAACCAGAAATTTTTTGTCTCCTTAGATTTTTTAAAATTATTTTTAATTATTTTTAATTTTATTATTATTATTTTTTTATTTTTAATTTTTTTGTTGAGAATACGAATTTAGAACGTAGTCAATACATAGAACTTCTGATTACCAAAGTATTTAACAATTGAACTGGTTAAAATGGTGTTCATTGTCAATATGAATGCAAAAACTTTGCAAGAAAACTGAATAACGCGCATATTGACAATAAACGTCATATTTAAACAGTTCAATTGTTATATTTTCGTTAAATATATCTATATATATATATATTTTAAAAGAAATATTCATTGACTCAAAAATTCCCTTTTATAACACATGTACACCGGGAGGAGTCCAGTAAACACAACAGCCACAAAAAACGTGCACGTGCATTTTAGACCGAGAACATAATTTTCGACCGAAATATAGTCCACAAATAACAACTCATTTATTTTCAAAATATTCAAATTATTATTATTATCATTTTATATCTTATATCCTCAAAAATACATTTTGTTAATAAACCGTTCTTGTAGAGTACCGTAACTACCTATGAGGCAACCGAGGCAACTGCCCGAGTCGGTAAAAATTTAACCAAGTACTTTTTCTCACAAAAGTGATATGAAAAAACCAGGTTAAACGATAGACCAATTTTTGTCAGATACCCGCCCACATACAATCTAAACTTTAAACTTTCATCTATCTTGATTACGAGGTTTAGTGGTTTGGTTAAACTAGTTTTCACGGCACAAAACCATCCCACTTATTTTACAACACCTTGTCTAGTTTTGAGCTTTCCTATTACAATAGCTTCCTTACATGTGAAAGATGTAAAACATTGAGACTGTTGGTAATGTATGTCATTATATATATATATATATATATATATATATATATATATATATATATATAGCTTGCCTCGGTTTAGTTAAAGCCAGTTTCACACAGAACACACGGCTTATACGGTTGGCCACCCGTGTAAACCGTACATACAACCGAACCAACCGTGGCCTTATCCGAGTTAAACTCGGGCCATTTGAGTATATCCGTGAAAGCCGTGTATGATTTTTAAAACTTTTAAAAAAACTGGCACGGGTGCCATGTCCGTGTATGATCGTATTAGCGATCGTACAAGACCGTGAGAGACCGTGTGAGACCGTACGAGACCGTATATACAACCGCACATGAAATCCACTCCACGAGTGAGCTCAACCGTGTCAATATCGTATATAAATCGTATATATCAAAACATACACGAATGTGTGATAATTCGAGCATAACTCGAACAAAAATCGGTGGGATCGTATGTAAACCCTGTAAATGTCTAGTTAATCGAGAAAAAGTCGTGTTTAATCGTACTAGGCCGTAATAGACCGTACTAGACCGTACTTGGAACCGTACAACAATCGTATCAAAATCGTTTGCAACTCGTGTTCAAACCGTGAGAAACCTTGCTTGACCGAGTATATCCGTGCTGTGTTCGTACATAATCATGCTACATTCGAGTCTAAATCGTACCAACTCATCCCCAGGCACGGTTGGAGCTCAATACTCGTACTAGTCAACCCGTGTATAACCGAGTATACCGTAGTGGAACCGTGTGCCCGACCGTGTTCTGTGTGAGACAGGCTTAAGGGCTTAGTTACGGAGCTTTTGTAAAATCTCGTAAATGCGCTTTTTATTCGTATCAACCGTGTTTAGATACTATGATATTGTAGATCCAGACTGTATATTGCATTTTATATGTATTCATACAGGGAGCAACAAGGTTTTTGTCGTTCATATGAACGCAACAACTCTCAAGCTTGCAGAAATGAGAATTTCACACGGGGAATGAAATATGATGCTAAAATGCCATGTGTCACAAACAAAAAAAGATACACAGTTTATATTTATACGTCATAGTACACATGCACTTTGATTGGTTGATGCCTTGGTGTCTAAGAATATTATACAAATTATCGAAATGTAGGTTTCAATTTTGAAAGCTGCTAGACCACAAAAGACCACGTTTCTTTATATATCTTTGTTGTAAATGTACATTCATGTATGTCATACCGCGCACTTAAAAAACTTGTCAGCACTAAACTACTTTACTCAGGAAACGGAAATGCCAGTTCTATTGTCAGAAAATGCGGCGGCAGGCGTGAATTCAATTGAAGGGACATCCGAAATTTTCTTTGATGAAGTCAGTTTTATTCTAGAAGCTAATCGAATCAGTGAGTGAAATTTCTTTTTATTTTTTGAATCTGATTTACAAAATTTGTTGAATTCAGATACAATATCCATCTTATCCTCTTCAAATTTACGAGCTTCGATTTTACGTGCCAAATCTGACCTTCCAGCTATGGGTGCGTTTAAATTAAACTGTAATTGGTCTGTCAAAAATCCCTTAATTTTCTTTTGTAAAGGATCTTCTGGGTCTACTTTCGGAATATCCTTAAACCGGACATTTTTCTTCGGAACACCTTCCTCATCTTCTTCTTGTTCACGCGGACTCGTCTGATTGGAACAATTTGACCTCGGGGTCAAAGTATTTCTTTCCATACTTTGCCGGGAACCGATGACTGGCAGATTTTCAACTCTATCAGAAGTTTTAGTTTTGGAAAATGGAAAAATGTCGTTTTGTCTTGGTGATATTCCGGTAGTAAGAGCAAAGAGATGAACCGATGAATTCCTTTTCTCGGGTGCAGTACTTGGCTTTGGTATACCTGGTACACTAGACTTTCTTCTATCACCTAGCAAAGGTAATCCTGAATGCCTTCTTTGTGATTGGTCTAATTGTGCAGACGATTTTCCATTTTCCGGTTTATTTGTTCCGACACCAACGGCAGTTGCAGGGGCTGAGACTGATTCAGTTTCTTGTGCAGAAGTTTCTTCGTTTGTTGAATTCAGGTCATTAGCTATTCTGTTTAAACTAATTGAAAACGATTTCCGGTTCAGTAGATCTTTTCTAGTTTCCGGCGGAAGTTTTTCCAGAAAAACCAGTGTTCGTTTTGTATACAAATCAACTCTTTGTCTATCAATTAAAATTTTCTCAGTTTTAAAATTTTTTACAACATTCTCAAATTGTCTTTCAAATTTTTTCTTGTCTTTTAAACAATGAGAACTTAAGCTTTTATGCTTGTTCCAGAGCAGTGTGGATCTTCCTGGTGCCAACATGACCTCGATATTCAAAGTTTGGTCCTGCCATGTTAGGTCACGTGTCTTTAAACTTAGCAATGACATTTGTTTGTCCTTTTTAAATCCTCCCCTGTAAATAAGAAAAAAAAAATTATTTTATTCTATCTATTTTATTTTAATTATTTATCTATTTAAATTTTAAAGTTCTGGCCCCAATTTGATCTCTAACTATTCAGTTTAACTAAATAGTTAGTGGAATTAGAAAATCTAGGCGGTCAGAGGCGGTCAGAGACGCTGTTGCACTGGGGCCTGTAGAAGGGTGCTTTAAATTCTGGAAAAAAAACCAATGAGTTAAGATAGAGGCAGTTGTTAAAGATTAAATAAGGAGTAGAGTTTTACGTCCCGGTCAAAAACTTCCCACTTTTATTGGAATATATAAAGGATTTGTGGAGAATTGTGCCCGGATAAATCCAGCGACCGTTAAACCACATATATCATATAAGGATTTGTTCTAAAATTAATCTCGAACCTAGGCAATGAGAGGCGTTTTAAATGAACAGAAAAAAAATTAAAGGGACGAAAAGAAAGTGGTGCCTTTATTAAAAAAAGATAAATTCAGATTTGTCATACATATATTTTTTCGGTAGTTATAGAGGGAATTATTAATTGTGAAATAGATTTCGAAAAATTATATCACTTTTTAAAAAATAATCCCTTGATTATTGGTATATCTTATTATTACTTAAACCATTAGACGCTTAACTGAATGAGGTCACAATTAAACTTTAATAAGGTCAAAGTTCGAATTTAAATAAGGTCAATGAAAAGTCCACTTCTCCTTCAAAATATGATATTGCTTTTATAAATTTAGAACAATAAAAAATACAGAATCGCTAAACAATTTTGTTGGTTTTTTTTTTAATCTTGTTCTTGTTCAAAGTCAGCTTTGTCTTGTCTTGCCTTGCCCTTTCCTTCTTCTCTTTTTACTTGATAAATGTATTTATGTTTGCCTTTCCCTTTCTTGTCCTGTCTTTTTACTGGATAAATGTATATATGTTTGTATTGTCCTGTCTTGTCTTGTCATACCACTGCGGTAGCTCAGTTGGTAGAATGCTCGCTCCGTAAGTGGGAGGTCGTGGGTTCGAACCCCGGCCGGGTCTGATCCAAGACTTGAAAGTGGGTAGTGACTGTTTTTTTCGCCAAGTACTCGGCATTACGAAATGAAAGTCACGGTTCTTTCGGATGGGAACTTATAATAAACGAGGTCCCGTATCATGGCAGGCATGGCACGATAGAGAACCCTGCTGTATAATGCCATCAGCAAAACGCACAGGCAAAATTTCTACACAATTATTCAACTCAACTCAACTCTTGTTTCCTTGTCCTGTCCTGTCTTGTCCTGTCCTGTCTTTTTACTAGATAAATGTATATATGTTTGTCTTGTCCCTTCTTGTCCTGTCTTTTTACTAGATAAATGTATATATGTTTGTCTTGTCCCTTCTTGTCCTGTCTTTTTACTGGAAATATATATATATATATATGTTGCTTATGTCCTGTCCTGTCCTATCTTGTGTTTGTACTAGATAAATAAATAAATAAATATAAATATATGTTTGTCTTGTCCTGTCTTATTCTGTCTTGTCTTTCACAGGATGTTCTTAACTTATACTTTTTTTTTGCCTTACGATACAGGTGTGGGAATACAATTTTATAAAACGGGGGATGAGAATTTTATCATGAGATATTGCGAGCGTCGAAGGCCAAGCCCAAAGCGACGAGAATCCTAGGGCCGCTAAAAGACTTTTAGCAGGTTCTTGGCAAAGCCTTGGTAGGGGTCCAGGGGTGAAGCCAAAGTCGAAATTATGGTGATCTTTTGGCCATTTTTCTCTTTTTTTCCCTCATGGAATTTTCAAGGGAGGGGTTAGCAACATCCCCTCCCCCCAAATTGGCAAATGCAATGTATTGTCAATTTTATTGAATTATTAGTCCCCTACCGGCGAAAAACTAATAAAAGTAATAACTAACTAACTAAATGAATGAATGAATAAATAAATAAATAAATAAATAAATTCCTTTTCACCTTTTTATCAAAGGTTCTTACGGCGAAAAATCCAAAACATGTGTTTTATAAATCAATCTTGTTACAAAACAGACCATTTAAATAATATCATTTGCCACTGTGATCTATAAAACAAATAAATAAATAAATAAAAAGATAGATAGGTAGATAGATAGATAGATAGATAAAAATAAATAAATAAATACAAAACCTACCTATTTTTTACTTTTAAACTATCAATCCATTATGTGAATAATAACAGTCACTTGATTGCCTGGTGTGTGTGCTATAATGAACGGTTTATAATTAAACCATAATAAATCTCGTTAATCCACCGTTCGAACAAAACCTGACCGAATTCAGAGGGGCCATTGAAATACAAACAAAGATAAATACGACTTAGCTAGAACTATCGACCTTAATCTGTTCTACTAATAATAATATTTCATACAAATGTGTCATTCATGAATTGAAATATTAAAAATTAG
Source organism: Tegillarca granosa (assembly GCA_029721355.1). Lineage (NCBI taxonomy): Eukaryota > Metazoa > Mollusca > Bivalvia > Arcoida > Arcidae > Tegillarca > Tegillarca granosa. The sequence goes on along the minus strand of CM056606.1, from coordinate 12,094,576 downwards.
AAATTGAAAAATGCAAATGAAACAGAATCATAATCGAACAGTTAGGCACAAAAATAGCACCACCAGGCTCGAATCCCACTCAGGGCAGATCGTAGTGTAGACAATTTTTTTTTCAGTTTGCTTGCCGAATGTTGGTTGCTTTCTCTGATCTCTTCATCCACCATCCCAGAACTGGCCGCCTCGATAATGGCGACTCTGTGGCCTCAAAAGTGTCTGTTGGCGGAACGCATTGCCTCTTAACGCCTGGGTTTGTTACTAACTCGGGGCAGATTTAAATGTGAGAATGATTGTCTGTTTATAAGTCCCCTACCGGCGAAAGCCGAAGGAGACTATAGGTTTGCACTCTGTCTGTCTGTCTGTCTGTCCGTCCGTCTGTCCGTCCTTCCGTCTGTCACACCTCAGTTTTCCACACTTTTTTTCTAAATGCTTTTAGATAATGAACTGATTTTTGGTATATACGTTTCGTTTCCATCTGCTAATTTTTTTCCGGAGTTATGACCCTTTGATCTTTGAAAATTCACAGAAATTTTAGTTTTCCGCACTTTTTTTCGACACGCTTTTAGATAATGAACTGATTTTTGGTATATGAGTCTACCATGATGAGTTACAGATCAAGTTAGCGTTTCATTCTGGTCTGCAAATTTTTACGAGAGTTATGGCCCTTTGAACTTTAAAAATTCACTGAAATTTTAGATTTCCACACTTTTTTTCTAAATGGAACTAATGTTTTGTTTGTGACTCTACCATGATGAGTTGCAGATCAAGTTAGCGTTTCATTCTGGTCCGCAAATTTTTACATGAGTTATGGCCCTTTGAACTTTGAAAATTCACTGAAATTTCAGTTTTCCGCTCTTTTTCTCTAAATGCTGTTAATTATGATCTGATTTTAGTATATAAGTCTACCATGATGAGTTACAGATCAAGTCTACGTTTCGTTTCCATCTGCTAATTTTTACTGGAGTTATGGCCCTTTGATTTTTGAAAATTCACAGAAATTTTAGTTTTCCAACACGCTTGCAGTAATGGAACTAATGTTTGGTATGTGACTCTAACATGATGAGTTGCAGATCAAGTTAGCGTTTCATTCTGGTCTGCAAATTTTTACGGGAGTTATGACCCTTTGAACTTTGAAAATTCACTGAAATTTTAGTTTTCCGCACTTTTTTTCTAAATGCTTGCAGAAATGGAACTAATGTTTTGTATGTGACTCTACCATGATGAGTTACAGATCAAGTTTATGTTTCGTTTCCATCTGCCATCTTGAACAACATGTATAATTTATAACTATAAATCTTTGTACCAGATAATAAGGCACATTTTACTTAAAACTTTGGGATTAGTGAAATATGCGACCGGTAGGGGACTATGTATTGTTTTGCAATACTCTCAGAATGCTTGTTAGTCATAGGTTGTAGATTTTTCTCCATGTACTCCGTAATGCGGGTATCTCTACCATTACCTACAGTGTCATGTGATGTACTTTAATGCAGCTTAGGCACTATACTATCAAAACAATACTATAGTAGCACAAGTCCCGAGGAAAACATAATGGAGAAACGTCATGAAGCGTTGAGTTGAGTAATGTCGTTTTACGCCCAAGTCAAGAATGGGATGGAGGAGAAAACCGGACTGCCGGGAGAAAACTACCAACCTTCGTCAAGCGAACTGACAAACATTCTCACCTTAAAAAATGAGAGGCATTGTGACCCATAGATGGATATTGATTGGAGAAGTCGGTCGAACCTCCTAGTGTAAACACATCTTGAACATCTCCGATCAAACCGGGACATGAGTGGGATAACAACTAGCTTCTAATCCCAAATATGCAGATACTGGTACATGTATAAGTAATTCGGTTACTTCGCTTGTCTAAGGTATTTTTTTTCTTCGTGACAACCTGCCTCAGGTTATTATTTTTCTAAAAAAAATTATTATTTATTATTTCTAAATTTTTATTTATTTATTTATTTTATTTTTTGGCCAAATATCGTTAGTTTTCTTCGTGTCCTCGGGTTTTCTTCACCATACCAAATCCATACCGGATCTGAACGCCTTGATATAAGTCAAGGAAACTTAATCATTACTCAACTCGAATCGAGCCGAAGTGGTAGGCGTCAAACATTTTTCGGAACTTGTCATTTTTTAATTTATTTAAACAAATCTTTTTAATTTATATTTTTCAATAATCACAAGAAAAGATTTAGTAATGTACCAGTGATGTTTTCAGATTCGAAGGATTAAGTGATTATCAACAAAGCATGGAAAAACGTTCAAACAAGTAATTTAATCTTTTAAAAAAATTACACTTTACTTTTATTCATACAGTATATATATATATATATATATATATATATATATATATATATATATATATATATATATATATATATATATATATATATATACTGAATGAATAAAAGTCAAGTGTACTTTTTGCGTTAGTTAGGTATAAACTATAACCACTAAAGGTGCTTTCCATAGAAACATCGCCAGTACAAAGCGCCGAAGCATGTACATCAATTATATATCGTCCAGATCTTATCCTAAGGTCATGTGTTCGAATCCCGAAGCGTGAATGTAGCGACCTAGGGCTAGTTGCCCCATTATATTTTACTATTCTACTGATTATCCAGTGTCAGAATTATGAATTAGTAAAAAAGCAAATTCTGCAGGTGAAGTCCCAGTGAGCTAGCACCCAAAAGTCGCCCCAATGCTTGCTACTACTAAACAGACATAATCTTAATACACACAACCAGTCATTGCCATACTGCAGTAGTCTATAATGATTTTTCTGACACAAGCACCACGGTGAATAAAAACACTTTAACAAGCTTAAACAATAGTAAATGAAGTGTTTAGCTAAATGCTGTTTTATTTCTGAGCATCAATTATCAAGTATTTGCTACAAGCACATTTTTATTCAGGGACGCAGCCTACTATGGTGCAACCGTGGCAACTGTATCGTTAAAAAATCAGATCGTATAACTTGTTTTGATTTGTTACAAAACACGAAGATAAAAGAAAAGGATAAAAAATAATTTATAGTGAACAAATTTATAATTAGTTTTGCCCTTAATAGTACAAACTTATTTATTCAAACGGTCTTAGCAAATATTTAACGCCTTTTTTTTCATTTTCTCCTGGAGAAGCAGTCCCAGACCCTCTAGATTTCAAGCTCCTTTGGCGCCTCTTTATGTGGTGCGTAAGTATGTGAAAGTATATGGGATCAGCTTTGTAAACGTTTGCATTTATGCTGACCTTAAGAGTCCTAGTTCACTCGCCCTCTAAGTCGCAGATTGGAGACCACTTTATTACTTAGTTAATTACAGGTAATGAACAAACCAGCAAAGGCTTTTGGCAAGAAAGGTATTTTCACTTGCGCTAGAGCGGGTCAGACTCACGGTGGAAATGTGCTTAGGTTTCAAAGACTAATGCCTAAAGCACTACATCCTAGTAAATGAAAATCATTTGATACAGTACTGTACGTTTAGAGTTAAGCAGGACTCGGGCACTTTGATTCAATATTTTGTGCAGAGAACAGATACGTTTAATTAATCTGAGTTGGAACAAATTCATTGCTTACGATAAAGCATTTTCGAAGATGATGCGACGTAGCATCAATCGGCATAATGTAATTTTACATTTTTTAAACGTTTTTAATTCATAAAACATGTGATGTTTTGAAAACATAAGTACAGTATCTTCATAATTTTCCACTTTTTTAATGTTAATTTCATATATCATCTGAACCAGTGATTGATAGATATAAGTAGTAAGAAAACAATGAATTAAACACAATTAAGTTGATATTTGCCAAGTCACTTGTTCAAGAAGAAATATATATCGATGGACAATATTAAAATTTAATTGTCAAATGAAAAAAAATCTTATTTGTTTTGAAAGTACTATTACTATTGAAAACGCTAGGATAGATATTGAGACCAAATTTATGTTTTATTTTGTTATCAACAAATCTAAGTGTATCCAATGTATGTTAGTATTTAAACGTAACCCTTTAGCCTTGAAGTTTTAAACGATAACGTCATTGGGTACCCGATTTTTTTGTTTTTTATATCATTGATAAATTTAAGCAATCATATCATTATTGTCTGCAACCAAACAACTTTCAGTTTTAATGTCTAAACAAAAAGAATAAAAATGTGTATATATTTATAAATTTACATATACGCCTGTTTATAGAGTCCATATATTGTATTATATGTATTTAGTTTTATACACTCTGTAATTATTGGATACAGATTCAGCCTATTTAATGGATTAGGTACCCTCCTTCTACAGCCAAACTACTTCCGGTTATCATGGCGGAATCATCGCTCAGTAGGAACAACGTAGCGTTTACAACATCCTCAACAGTAGCAAATTTCCGAAGTGGATGTTGAGATGTGTATACATGCACAAATTCCTCATTTTCGCAAATATCCTTTGTCATATCTGTTTTTAAAATAGTAGGATTAACAGAATTCACTCTGATTTTATGAGGACCTAATTCTAACGCTGTAACTTTTGTTAACATATCCATCATTGCTTTAGACACACAATACGGCATAAATCCAGCAGCGGCTTTCAGCCCTCCGACACTTGACATGTTCACAACAACTCCAGGGCGACCAGCTGAAATCAGTCCACGTGTCACAATTTTAGTTATATTGAAAGCCGATTTAAAATTTGTGTTAATTATTTCTTCAAATTTTTCAATACCCAAATCGACAAAATTTTCTTGGTGAAATACTCCAGCATTATTTACAAGTAAATCAACAACCCCGATTTGTTCCACGGCAGTTTTAGTTTGATCCCAATCAGACACATCAACCTGGAAAGTATTAAATGAAGGATTTTCAACTTTCAGCTTGTTTAGGTTTTCTTTTGATCTTCCAATGACATAAACCTTCGCCCCCTCCTGAAGCAGACGTTCTGCTAAAGCCTTTCCGATTCCCCGACTTCCTCCTGTGACGAGAGCTGTTTTACCTTCAAAACATCTCGCCATGTCGCCTGACGTTTGGCTTCTGTTAAAAACAAAATCTTTAAACCAAAGAAAACAGAAATAAATTGAACAGTTTCAACCCGTTCATATGCATTAATTTTAGAGCAGACTGGCATGAAGTTGCATAACTTAAAATGGAGAATTAAGGCATAGATTTATGACCTATAATGTAAACGTGAAAAAAAAAATATTCGACATGCATATTTGACCCAATATCACAATAAAAAAAAAACATAAATAAAATAAATAAAGAAAAATAATTAGAATAAAAGTAAATAAATAAAATTTACCCAGTGCGCTAGATGTTAAACAGCGTCGTTTCTATTACCAATTTGGCTTTATCAAACTATCCCAATGTAATTAAAATATTACTTTGGTAATTGGTCCTCTTCCGTTTGTTTTTAAAATGCAGTAAACGAGGCTTGTCTTGTTCTGGACCAAATATATTAGAACTCTTGTTGAGATTTCCCTATCTGGCACCAAAAGTAGTGATTGATTCTGTTTCTTGCACCACAAAATATAAAACTTCAATTAAAAACAAATTTTAACATATGAAACTGATTAACAATAGAATTGGCCTATGAATACGCCAGACAGGAACTTGGAACTACATTTCTTATTTCCATGGTTTCCATATTCCACATAGTCTGCCACTGTTTTAGTGTTTGTTTACAAAGAAAAAGGTTTGAGAACATACAGATGTAAGCAATGCCAAGAGTATTTGAGATTGGTGAACTGGTTACTATTGGTGAAAAGAGCAAAATAGTTAACATTGTCAAACCTTGTGGTACCTATGAAATGTATAAAGTGCAATCACTAAAGAGTGGAGAAATTATCACAGCTGCAAAGCATGAGCTCATAAAAGTGATCCCAGATGATGAATATGATTTTCAAAATTTATTTGATAATAAAATGGAAACGGATGAAATGGATGCTCCATCTGTGAAACATAATAAAAATTCGCCCCCACACCAAAGTTAAGTTATTTCAGCATCTCCACCCCAATTGATCAGTACTGATGCCGGTGAACAAGTAGGCCTTGGTCATTTAAAACTTTTGAAATTGTACTTAAATAAAAAAGGTGAAAATCGTAAACCCCAAAAACGTCCCGACAACTGAATAAAATGATTTGCTTGCTCAGTTCTTCTTGTGTCAGCAAAAAAATGGAGATGATTATCAACCAAGCTGTATTCGAGACATGCTGGGATCATTTGAAAGGCATTTGAAAAGACATAGATATAGCAAAAGCTTGATTTCAGCATATGAGTTTTATGAAGCCCGTGAAGCCCTAAAATCAAAACCTAAAAGGATTAAAGAAAAAGTGTTATGGTAATAAACCAATTGCAGCTGAACCAGTAATAAAGCAAGACATTGATAAAATGTTTATCTCAGGGCAATTAGGTAATAACACTCCAATGTCACTTCTAAACACTCTATGGCTGTATAATACAATTCAGTTTGGTATGCGTGGGGGAGGAGAAGAACACAGGAATCTCTGTTGGGGTGATATAGAACTGAAATATGACAATGAATTAAAAAAAGAATACCATACTTGGTTCATAATCATTGAGAAACAAAAACAAGAACCGGCGAGGATGTAAGAAATGTAAGAAGTGGTCAGCCCAGAATGTATGAACTACCTGAAAATAAACAAAGGTGTCCAGTCACAACAAATATATAGTGACAAGTGCCCTTCAAATTACTGCCAGCCTCGCCACCCCTTCTACCTAGCTAAGGTAACTCATACGACAAACCCGCATGAGGATGATCGATTGATTTTTGCGAAGACCTTTAGGAATAAATAAAATTAAAAGTCTCATGAAAACAATAATGGCACGCTCAGGTCATACTGCAGACAATAAGAAAATGACCAATACCAGTGCAAGAAAATATCTGTGACAGACATTACTGGACAATAATGTTTCGAACGAACGAGCTGTTTTCTGGACGGACCACTAAAATGCTCAATCACTTAACAATTATCGCCAAGTGTCGAATGACAAACAATGTCATATTTGCACAGTTTTATGTGGAATTGACAATTCTGTCCACAAAACACAGTTCGTCCACAAACATAACAAATTCTGCCTTTAAATCCATCTTTGATGGTCTCACATTTCTGGAGGTGTATTTAGTATTAACTTTTATCAACAGCCACCTGCAAATAAAATGTCAAGAAAGCGGAAAATACCTATAATTTGGAGTGACAGTGACAGCAATTTTGAATAAATCCACGGGTCATAATTGTTATTACCGTTCTCATTTCTAACCCAGGATGTGACGTGCTATGACAAACCGGTTCCAACCGGTTGCACTTGAAGCTAGAGGCGGGAATTTAAATTAAATATTTTGTCATGTAAATATTTATGTTATATGATTGATTAAAAAAATACTTTGGAAAATAAATTTTAAATTTTAATTGTAGATATTATTTTTTCTGTTTATTTGTTTGCGCGGAAGTATGCAAGTTCCTGAGGTTCTGAAGGGGTTCTCAAAGTATCGATACACCTGTGATTGATAAATCTTTGTGGGTAATTTGCGTGAAAGCCATCTTGAACGGCCCGTGCTTGATTGAAATATCTTGCACCGTCTTTTTATGGTTTTTTATATCTGGGGTGCAAGAATAAATAATCTTGATTAAGACATATTTTAAAAGGATTTCGACCAATATCTTTCCTAGCTTGAAACGCATATGTTTTCTCCCGAACAGGATTCTATTATACAGAGTAAATAATGATGAATTATACTTATTGAAATGAACTTCAATTATAACACCTGTGGAAGGCTATATTTGAAGCTATATGACAAACGCAATGACTTCAATTTGCCTATTGTCAAATTCCTTTTTTAATAGAATTCCTGCTTCTTCTGCCTATGGTGTATTTGTTTCACCGTTACTGTAGAGTTTTTTCCTACTACGAGTACGTTCAACAACAAAGCAAGTTGCTTACAATTAAATTGCTGACTCTGAGATATTGCAAACCTAGGGAAATCAAGGTCCTTAAAAGATCCACGACGTCATCACAATAGTGGTAATAAGTATGAAGTCACTGTACTCGAACTTAAACTGGATATATTTGAGTTCCTATCAATTTAATTTTTCTCGTGATGGGTGCAGCTAACTAGACAAGAGATGCTTACCTCTCCAGAACACAAGGCCTTGTTGGTCAGGACATGGCCTTGTATGTTTGTATTTTATTGGTATTAATCGGTAGATAAGTAACTTTTAATATCTTGCAATACAATACCGTTCGGCTGTACTAACGGTGTCCGATTTTGTTTCATTTTTATAAACGAATAAAAATAAATTAAAATAGGTGAAGATTTAAGACAGTTTTGCACCGAAAATAAGTATTTGTCAATGACAACCGACAACTTTCATAAGGGTTTTTTTTTCCTATTTGAAAATTGGATTTTAAATTAAGTCAACCTTTAGTATGACTACACCGATACACGCTGACTTAAGTCCAAAATTAAATTGATAATTCGATTTCAAAAGAAAAACATTTCATTATCAATAAATTTTTAGCCTCACATGTAAACGAAAGTCACATAATAAATTATTTATCTCAAGTGCATTGGTTTTATTTATGTATATTTATATTGGTAAACCAAAATGGAATTAAGAACCCCAATGCACACTGAATTCAGGGTAGTTAGTAAACCAGCATTTTGTTACTGTTTTGAAAGATTCTCTCCAAAAAGAACTTATAATTATCTACGTCCTAACACCGAATTTAAATGATATTATTATTATTTTTTTTTTTACAAATTTATTAATATACATATTATGCACGATTTGGAAAAAATCTGTAAAATATTTTAAAAAATTTAAAGTTATCGAGTTGATCTTTTTACTGAAGAACTATTTCCGCTAGATAAACATTTAACCCGTCTACCTTAAAATATGCGGATATCAGTTCTACATCAAACTTTAAAGTCAATGAACGGAAAATTGAGGTCAAAATCTACATACTTGCATATTATTTTTGTACTCAGGTCAATATAGTTTTTATGAAGGATATAAAGAATAACAATGGCAAAGCGTTTTGAAGGTAAAACCGCTCTTGTAACAGGTGGAAGTCGGGGAATAGGAAAAGCTGTTGCAGAACGTCTGCTACAGGAGGGGGCAAAGGTTTATGTCCTAGGAAAATCGCAAGAAAATCTTGAAAAACTTAAAACCGAAAATTCTTCCATAAATACAATTCAGATAGATGTGTCTGATTGGGACAGGACTAAAACTGCCGTGGAACAAATCGGCGTCGTTGATTTACTTGTAAATAATGCTGGAATGCTTCACCAAGAAATTTTTGTCAATGTGGAAATAGATAAATTTGACAAAATACTTAACACAAACTTTAAATCGGCTTTTAATATAACTCAAATTGTGGCACGTGGTCTAATTTCAGCTGGTCGACCAGGAGTAGTTGTAAATATTTCTGGTACAAGAGGATTGAAAGGTGCTGTTGGATTTATGCCGTATTGTGTGTCTAAAGCAATGATGGATATGTTAACAAAAGTTACAGCGTTAGAATTAGGTCCTCATAAAATTAGAGTGAATTCTGTGAATCCTACTATTGTACCAACAGATATGACAAAGGATTTGTACAAAAATAAGGAATTTCTTCAGATGTTCATGTCTGACCATCCACTTGGAAAGTTTGCCACTGTTGATGATGTTGTAAACGCCACGTTGTTCCTACTGAGTGATGATTCCACCATGATAACCGGGAGTAATTTGGCTGTAGATGGAGGAAATCTAATTGCTTGAATAGATTTAATCCTTTAGTATATTCACACAAGTAATCTTAGTTTAGGTGAATCAATATACATTCGTTCTTGTACACTTGATGTTGATTGTTGTTTAGATTTAAAACACTTAAAAGCTTAATCTTATTTGACAGGACTTTTAATGGAGGCAATTGCTACAGCAGGTTAATTGTATTTGTTCTTACAACGTATGTATCAGTATAATTACATAGGCTTTAATATTATTAATGGAATTTGAAAACGCCTAATTGCTATGTAAAATTGCATCTTTATTGAACAAAAATTTTAAGTAGAATATTTTTCTCATCAAGACTTGAATTTTTTGTATTTAAAAAGGAATTGATTTACTTTTTTGTACAATTTGATAGAAATCTTAAACATACATTGTATCTTGTATATACATGTTTCACCTAAAACAAATTAAATGTGGCTTTTCTGCATTCGCCAATGGATCCAGCAGGCGTCCCATTCCGTTTGCCTTTAAAAATGTAATAAAGTGGGATATGATTTTATACAGCAATACCACCCTCAATAATGGTAATATTGCAAGACCTGAAAGAGGTACATGATTGCAGCTTAGTATCATTAGCATTGATAATTTTAGAAGGGAATTGTTCAAGAAAAAGCCCAGTCTCATTAATATAAAAATGCACTGGGGTTTTTCATGCAAACTGTTCTTTGTTACATTTGTACGCAATGCCTTGTAATAGGCGTCCACCGTTTCTTTTGAAGCAGATTTTGTATAGCCATAGTCAATAGAAACTGTATGTTTAAGAAACTCCAAAGACTCTGGACCCGGATTAGCACCCAACGACATATTGCCAAGAGGGCAATCTTTCAAAGTCGATTCCGGTACCCCATATTACCTACATATAGCTCCATAAGCAAGATTAAGATAATCTTTGTCAAACTGTCTATTTTTCAGGACGGGAAGATTAGGATAATCTTTGTCATAATGTCTAAATTTTTCAGGACGGGAATCCTAAAATGTACTAAGCTTCGTTTTAGGACTTACTCAAAAGTGATGTATAAATTATTTATTATATGTAAAAATATTAAATGCTGATACCCATTTAAATTTTTCTTCGAAGATATGAAATTGTTCTACTTTCGAAAATAAGAAAGAAAAACACACTTAACGTTATTTATAGGAAAAAAAAGTCATATATTAATTAATACGCAAAATTAACACTTTTACAATTGTACTTCTAATGTATATTTCGATCTGTTTTTCACACTTTCATTGACATTTCAAAGTAGACGGTCATGTGAATGAAGAAAAAGGACCTTGTGCACTGAGTATGGGCCCTTTCCGGCACCATAATTTGATTATTTTTTTAGGGCAAAACTGCCATTGTAATGACTTTGGTTATAAAGTAGAGTACTTATATTTTAATAATCTGACAGAACAAATGAGAATTACTGCTTCTGTATTTTCCATACATCAAGCCAAATATCCCGTATTTCTGCAGTAATCCCGGAAATTTGCATTTTTAGGATGGTTTTCTCAAAATTATATATGGGCGCAAGCGTGCTTCAAAAAGATATTTAAACCACGAATTTGTATCTAAAAGACTAAACATTTGCCGAAATATCTGGAGCACGACTGCGCTCATAGTGTAACTTTAAAAATCTTTACATTACACTTGGCAACGGAAACGGTCTCCAGGCGCGATATCGAAAAGGCTGTTGTGACGCGGTATCTCCAGATATGCCGGTCGATGTGATGTGGTGCTCCAGAAAGTAACGATTCCTGAGAACAAGAAAACCGGAAGCTGCGTTCAGAATCATCTGGCGTGTGACCATCAAGCGAGCTGCATGTACTGGAATGGTAACTTGTATTTTTGACCTATTTAACTATGTCTAGTATTGTCCCGGTTTTATTTTAGGTGTAATTATGCTGTAATATGTATTGTTAATACCACCGGATACTTTAAGGCACTAAAATGGGAAGCCACAATGATCGATCAAATCATTGCATTTTCTCTGAAATTTCGGGAATTTCATAAAACTAATTATGAGTCATTTATTGACTAACTTGTAAAAACTGAAAAATGAGAGAACATATCGTAGAATAAAGATATGATAAACTTTAATCAAAGTTGTCTCCCGGTGAACCGTCTACCCATTTTAGTATGCGCCGTGTAAACAACAACAACAACAACATGGATGATGGAGTGAACTCGGGGCTGTCGGATGTAATGACTGATGATACTGTGATTTAATTGATTTAATTGCACATGAGTATGGCTGATTTTTAGTCTGTTTAATTATCAATAGGCATCTTCATCGAAAAATTCCAGAGAAATATTCCAAATGCTTTTTGACTCGACAGTGTCAGTGAATGTCAAACGATATTTTTCTCAGATTCAATGCCCCGTATATGATCAGTAGTGTATACTTTCTTTTGTTATGGGTGCATATAATTCCGTTATAAATTCCTTATTCTTATTCAGAAAAATGTTTTTAATAATATGAGAAAAATGACCGTTTCTATTTCATAGAGATCTGCACTGACGGATATTTTCTGCACCGACAGATGTAGGGCACCTCAAATATTTAACGGAGTGATTATTCACATGTACGGTAGAATAACGCATGTTGTTGGCTGGCATTATTTACACGTACGCATGCGCAGTACGATAACTTATATCGGCCGTATACGGACAAGTTGTATGTTCAATGAGGTATATCTATGCAATATTATACAAATATTACAAAAATATTCATTAGCAATATGATGTTTTAAATAAATAAATAATTTATAAATATTTATATAATATTGCATAATAACTCTTCATTGCTAATTGTTCTCTATAATATTAAACAAGTTATTAAACGAAAAATTATACAAATATTACAAAAATATTCATTAGCAATATGATAAATATTTAAATAAATAAATAAATATATCAATAATTATTATAATTTATATAATATTGCATATAATAACTCTTCATTGGTAAGTGTTCTCTATAATAATAAGCGTATTAAATAGTCCGATATACTTCATTTAACATACACCTTGTCCGTATACGGCCGATATAAGTTATCGTACTGCGCATGCGTACGTGTGAATAATGCCAGCTAACAACATGCGTTATTCTATCGTACGTGTGAATAATGTCGGCCAATATTTGAATGTAAGTAATATGAGCCTAGTTGTACAAGTATGACCCGTGGTGTAGTGGTTAACGTCTTGGCCATAAGTACACTGGGGACTGAGTTCAAATCTTGTCAAGGCTTATAATTTTTTTATTATTCTTATTATAATTATTATTATTATTATTATTATTTTTGTAAATAAAATTATTTTATTCTTATTATATATTGATATTAGTATATTATATTTTTCTGATATTATATTTAAATTATGACATTAATCCTTTGATTAATAATTGTTTTTGAATATCTAATAATTTCATTTTCGTGAAATCAAAGAACGTACCGGTAATAATTTTCTTCTTTGATATTGAAAGTTCATGTGAGCTATTGGTATCAATAGATGTAGGCTCTTGTCGTCCGTTGTACGTACGTCTGTCCGTCCGTCCATCAACAATTGTTTCAAACAACTTTTTCTCAGAAACCACTGGTCACATTTCATTCAGACTTGGTCAAAAGTATCTATAGAACATTGCCTTTAGATATGTGTTTTGGTTGCCATGACTACCAAAATTATGTCACAGTGACCTACATAGCTAAAAACCTAAAAAAAAATCTTCTTCAGAACCACATTACTGAGGTAAAATCTGATGTGATATTTGGCATCTACAGCGTCTTATTTACCCAGTTTGTTAACTTCATGAATCTTCGTTTAAAATTAGGTTACATGTTTTTCGCGTTTAATTCTCATACTGCAAAAATAGTACTTTTTACCAAAATCACATTAATCGACTTCTTCTCAAATACCACTGGTCAATTTTCGTTCAAACTAGTTCAAAGCATCTATAGAACATTGCCATACAGATTTGTGTTTTTGGTTGCCATAGCTACCAAAAGCAGGTCACAGTGACCTACATAGTTTTGCCATTCAAGTTTGAAAAAATTGGTACTGTGGCTGTGTCACAGTGAACTAGATTTAATAAACTGCTTTTATCTATTTTTCCAAATAGTTTTTGACATAGAACAATAAAACTAGGTGTATGGCTATAATCTAAGATGCTTTACAACACGAAAGTGAAAAATAGGCCATATGATCTAGATGTGACCTAGTTTTCATGTTTCCTCTATATTTTGATCAGTATTTGATATAGATTATTAAAACTTGGTATGTAAACATTACTTTGGATGCTATACGGTATGAAAGTGAATTGTAGTTCACTTGATCTAGTTTTCATGATTTCTCTATATTTCCGTTACAATTTGACAATAGATACCCCTGTTAACAAAATTGTAGGGGTGTATACTGATTTCATCCTGTCTGTCCTTAGATGGATCCTTGTCTGCATATTAACTTTAAATCTTTTAGACCCCATCAGAAAAACTTTAGGATTAGTCTTCTATCACTTTAAGAGGGCTCCTATTGATTTTAGCTGTTGCTGGTGTACAATTTCAAGAGTTAGATTGAATCTTATGCCATCATAGTGTAGCCTTAATTTTGTTGCTTCTGTGTCAAAATCTAAGCCATGGGTATAAGTCAGCTTCACTGACAGTATTAGTTTAAACTAGGTACATGTATGTAGTCACTATAACTTTGGATGTTGTTCAGCATTAAAAATTGTAAGTCAAAATCCCATGATGTACCATTGAAAATAGGTCAGTGATCTTCATCACACTTTGTTATGCTTGTACCAAGTTTCAATAATCTATGCTAAATGAAATGTTGAGGAATCATGAAAAAAGGTTGTATGACAAACTCAATGGAAGTATTGTTATTTATGACTAAAATGAAATAAAATGATGGAAATATTAAAAGGTCAAATGATATAACTTTTTGCAGTTCAATGAATTTGCTCTAAATCTCCTTCAGGTTTCAGAAAAATGACAAGTACATAATATTTTGAAATAAAAATTAACCATTTACAAGGTAGTACTGTTATCTAGGTAACATGACTTCTTGTTATTTATGATTTCAGATATTGCCATGATGCCAAAACATTTTATATGCTGTCATTGTCAAAGAAGGTGCAAATCTGATCCTGCTTTTAGGAGGCCAATACAGCCAAGTCTAAGGGCAGAGAAGGAACAGGACCTTGGTAGACCATTAAAACCATATGATGTCATATGTTCTGCATGCAGAAGAAGATTGGCAAGATCTAGGGCCATCATTGAATTCAATCCCATTCAACACCCAAGTGATAAACAGGATCCTGATTATGAACCTGCATTACCAACAACATCGTCATCATTAAAAAGTTAAAAGTCCATTCAGCTGAAAATTAGTTCCACACCACGGAATCATAAAACCTGTCATTTGCATAAAACCTTCTGGGCACCGTTATCATCTTTCAGTGATTACCTCATCAGCTATAACCCAAGCTTTTGTGTACACAGACAAATATTTATACACTCAGATAGTAGATGTTGCAGGTTCCATTTAGATTTAAGTGGGTACTTTGATTCAGAAACATTATCCTTACTGAAGTCATCAAAGGATTTTGACTTTTTTTTCAAGGACAGACATTTCATATCTGTTGGAAAATGTAAGAAGCCTTATGAAAAGGACATCTCATTTAAATTTTGACATCCCATCTGCATTGAGTAATGATGATTATAAAAACTTGACTGGTTTAACGAGAGAACAGTTTTCAGAGCTAACTGCATTTCTGCCATCATTGAAAAATACTTTGACCAGATCACCAAGAACATGCTTGGCTGTTTTCCTTACAAAACTTCGAACAGGTCTACCAAACTCAATACTTTCATCTATGTTCTCTTTAACAATATCACAGATTCAGAGATTTGTGCCAACTGTTTGTGATAGTCTAATTGAACATTTTGTTCCTCATCATTTGGGTTTTCAACACATAAGCCATGAAGACTTCTGTTAACAACACACAGCACCAGTTGCTAAAACACTGTTTACCAGTAACAACCCAGAGAGTAATGAAGCTGTGTTGGTGTTAGATGGTACTTATGTATATGTACAAAAGAGCAGTGACTATGAATTTCAAAGGAAAGTTTACAGTACACATAAAAACAGTCATTAGTTAAGCCAATGATGGTTGTGGGAACAGATGGCTATATACTGAGTGTTATTGGACCATACTTTGCAGACTATTATAATAGTGATGCAAAGATTGTGAAGAACATGTTTGAGAATAACACTGAAGACATGAAAGGTAAGAATTACATTTTTTTTTCCTGGCAAAATCAATCTTCAGAAAAGAAAAACACATAAACATGTAAAATCTGTGTACCAGTATTTCTTTTGGTCGATTAATCATGAAAGTCTTTTATAACATCACTACACAGCTGTTGCTGGAAGATACAATATAAATTGACTTGAACTATGTTTTAAGTCAAAAAGTATTTTGCTCATGAATAGGGCTGTGCTGACAAATGGGTCTGAAGCTGGCTTACAGATCATAGTGATTCTCGCCTCTGAAGTGCGAGTTTAAATCTCGGTGTCATCAAAGCATTTCAAGTGTGAAAGTTTGTCATTTTAATTGCCACAGGTTAGTATTTTTCTCTGGGTACCATGGTTTCCATGTTGTAAACTGCCATTCCCAAACTGACCACCCCAAAAATAAGTGAAATAATCTTTACTGAGACTTATAATTTTAACCTTCCCATTTGTTGCATCTGAATACAGCAAGAGGACCCATGTAATTAAAGTCTAAAAAGTTTGAAGTTGAATTGCAAAACCACTAGACCACATGATTCCGAATAATAATGATAATAGTAATAATAATAATAATAATAATAATAATAATAATAATAATATAATAATAATAATAATAATTGTTTGTTGTTAATGTGCCATGTAACTTTATGCTATAATACTATATATTGTTTGGTTTAAAATTATGTTACAAGTTAAGTAGAACACTTGACATGTCAAAGAGTGATATACAGTCAAACCTGCCTTAAAGTCCACCTGTATATAAAGGCTACCTGCTTATAAAGACCAATAAGCCATTTCTTCTTTGGCCTTTATATTTGAACCTCCATATAAAAACCACTTCTCCATAGAGGCCACTTTTTACATGTCCCTTGGGTGGCCTTTATAGACAGGTTTGATTGTATAAGCATTTGTAGGCTTATTCAAGTATTATAGTATTATACATAATGAAAAGAAAATACTTTACACTAAAGACAAAAAACCGGCAATTATATAGAACAAAATTAGATGAATACAATAAACACACAGCATGTACTCTTGACAGTTGATGAGCACCAAGTCTATAATAAAATGTAAAATCCAGTGGTTTATTAATTTAGGTTTTGATAGGCCCAGACCATAGCGAGTTTAGGAACAAAGTTAAAAAACTTTGACCAGTATCCAAAGGGGACTGTTGTAACTATCAATTTTTAGCTTACCTGGTGAAGCCATGTTAGTTATGGCATGATGATGGTATTTTTGGCCTATTATTGAATATGATCACATTTGGTTTTCACATTTTGCTTTATCTTACAAAGTCCTTTAAAAAGTTCAAGATAATGGCCTAGTTCTTTGTAAAATGTTACAATACAGCTATTTAGCATTTCCTTATATTTTTTAGAATGGTTGCAAGAGTCTGATGTTCTGATTGTAGACAGGGGCTTCCGGGATGCAGTTGACTATTTGGAGGAAAATGGCTTCAGAATGGAAATGCCTTCTTACCTGGAGAGAGGATCTAAACAACATGACACAGAGGATGCAAATCATTCACGTTTAATAACTAAGGTTAGATGGGTAGTTGAAAGTGCAAATGGACCAATGAAGCAATGGAAACTTCTTGACCTTGTTGTTCCTAATAATCTTGTTCCAAGAATTGGTGATTTCACTCGCATTGTTTGTGCTTTGTATAATAAGTTTATTCGGTACTTGCAAGCATGGATCAGGAATCTACTCGTGTTGCTGAGATGATGCTGGAGAAAGTTCACCAACCCAACACTGTACAACAGTTTGTTGAAGAGAACAATCTTTTAAGAAAGAAGAGTTTGTACAAAACTGTTGAGGCTTCTAGCAATGACTTAGAAGATTTTCCACGTTTGACAATGGAAAATCTTCGTGATATTACAATGGGTGTATATCAGATAAAACAGTGCGTTCAGTAATGAACATCTTAAGGAAGATGGTTCATATGAGCTTATGATCTGTTAGGAGCTTCCTACTTTACTGTGAGTGAAAATTCAGTCTCGTCACTCCAAAAACACAATTCACACTCTCTGGATCAGATACGCGATAGAACAGAATCATATTAAGGGATGGTATTGCACATGTAAAGTTGGGGGCCGTGTCATAGGGTGCTGTGCTCATATAGCAAGTGTTCTTTGGTACTTGGGCTATCATCGCTTTCAGGATAAACCACTGCCAAGTAAATCTGTGTTGAAAGAATCCATACAAGATGCTTCCTGCTGTACACACGACATTATTGACGAATAGATATGGACCTTTTTTGTCTGTTTTCTTTGTAAATATATATTGTTACAATGCTTATATAGAAGTGAATTCCACATGGTAATAATTGCCGTTTCTGTTACGTTTCTACATTTTCATTCATTGATTCACTATTATGTAAATATTTGCAATGTATTTAAGCATTGAACTGTTTATTCATTATTCCATCTTGGTGTTTTTTGCTTGTGCTATAAGGTATTTCTCTGATATTTGGTATATACAATTAAAAGTTGTCGAGGGGATATAGTAATGGGTTCGTGCATTTGTGCATTCGTTTGTCTGTGCGTAATCATGCTCTGGGAAAGATAGTTGTCCCACTCTTTGCATCTGATCTTCATCAAACTTGGCACACTTGGTCCCCATGGGGAGGGGGTGAACCCTACTGAAGGTCAAAGTTCAAGGTCACAGTATAAACATGCATAATATAGCTATTATGCCACTTGCGATATGTGCAGTTGTGAGATGGTACTCCGCTTTGCGGTGCCCTTGATATGAAAAGTTACACATCAAGTCTTACTTTTGTTGCACTCTGTCATATGTTATGGAGTTATGGTTCTTTGATAAAATTTTGTTTAAAAAATAAAATGGGGGGGGGGGGGGGGCAGGGGCATCTGTCTTACAGACATATTTCAAGTCTATGATAAGTAATATGTGTCATAAGTCAATTTTTATTCCTGTTAAAAGTTATGTATAACAGGTTGTACATTTTCTATGATAGGTAATATGTGTCATAAATCAGTTTTTATTGTCACATACTTAACAAGTTGCATATTTTTTGTGATAGGTAATATGTGACATAAGTCAATTTTTATTCCTTTTAAAAGTCACTTGTACTACAAGCTGTACATTTCCAATGATATGTAATATGTGACATTAGTCAAGTTTTTCTCTTGTTAGAAGTCACATGTCTTACAAGTTGTACATTTTCTATGATAGGTAATATGTGACATAAGTCAATATTTATTCTTGTAAGAATTTGCATGTATTATAAGCTGGACATTTCCTATAATATGTAATACATGTATATGTGATAAGTTAAACGTATAACAGATTGTGTACATCTTCTATTATAGTCAAAACATATGAAAAGCCTTTTTGTTTTCTTGTTTCAAGTTGTCTTTTTTTCAGTAAGTTACTCGTTGTTTATTTCCAAGCAATACATTTTATTTAACAGTTTAAAATGTTGTTTGATGATGTTAATTTAGTTATTTTAATGTGTTTGATTTCACCAAATCTCATATTTACTGGAATTTATTTTTTTTTATCAATTTCTGTGTATATATATATATATATATATATATATATATATATATATATATATATATATATATATATATATATATATATATATAAACAAGGGGTAGTAGAGAGTATTTGTTTCAGAAGCTGTGACAGAAACTGCCTGTAGTTTATTATAATAAGGTGGATGATGACTGACTATTTGAGCATGTCTTATCAAACTGAAGATGGTAGGCATTTAAGGTGAAGTCCATGATTGGTCGTATGGTTCTGGTCATTCATTCAATTTTCAGAACCTTTCATTTTATTACTAAAATGGTTATGGACGAATTTAATGCCCCTGTACTTTAAGATTAGCGACTTTTAGTTCATTTTGGTAGATTTAGCATAAATCAAATCTCTTTTTATTTTACAAAGTATCTTCTACGATATATTAAATGGAAAAAAATTCATTTTCTACGATATATTAGATGGAAAAAGTTCAAGGAATTTATGAAATAGGTATTTTTACAAACATACATAATGACTGATGCTACATAATGAAAAATGGTTGCCAGGGTTAACTGATAGTTGCTAGGGCACATAAATGTAATGTCCCCTCCATGAGTCCTTTAACAAGGATGATTTTGTGGTTTATACCTGAAAATTACATATACTAAAAAAATAGGTTAACAATTTTGGTGCAGAAATACAAATGGTGCTTTAAAATACTCATGAAACTGCTGAAATTATTGTCTTTGAATGAGGTCAATACATGGTTCTATGGACTTGATGCAACCAATATTCACCGAGGCCGAATAATTGTTTTATTTTATGACAAATAACTATTTGCCTATTTCAAGTGAAATTAAGTAGATTCCATGCAATACAAACAATACACAAAATGCCGTCTCCTCCATCATGACTGAGCAACTCAACGAAGTAAATAAAGAAATAATTGGATAATGTTGTTGTGACGTCATTGAGGCTGAAAAGGGGTCTGAACCAGTCTGGACCTCATATTATTGACCGCACGTGCATTTAGACAAGCAATACACGAAATATTTAATGACACGTGACAGTATGACGGCCAATAGACGAAAAGAAACAATCATAGTCATATAATATATATATAAATATATATATATGCTCAAAAATCGAATAGTTGCTCTTGTCTTAGCGTAGATTTGTTTTAGTCTCAAGTAAAGTTTTTAATGAAATCATTATTAATCAAGGTCGGACAAATTTTTTCAAAAAATGCTTTAATTTAAATAATGGTTCTGGACTACTTTAAAATAAAAATGTAAGTTATCGACTTGTCCGAAAAGTTTTAGGTATATATTTTTAGGGACATTTTAGTTCGTATGTTTTACCAGTATATATCATGTATAACATATGTACTAGATAAACCAGTAAACCTTACCAGTGTCAATGAACGGAATATTAAGGCGATAACTAACCTATTTTTACTTCGTTCACAATACGTACCTTTAATGTAGGATACACACATTGAAAGACATGGCATATCGTTTTGAAGGAAAGAAAGCTCTTGTAACAGGAGGGAGTCGGGGAATTGGAAAAGCTATTGCAGAACGCCTGCTTTTGGAGGGTGCAAATGTTTATGTGATTGGAAGATCTCAAGAAAACCTGGAAAAGCTTAAAACCGAAAATCCTTCTATAAATACGATTCAAGTTGATGTTACTAATTGGGATGAAACTAAAACTGCCGTAGAACAAATCGGCGTTGTTGATTTACTTGTAAACAATGCTGGGATATTTGACCAAACGAATTTTGTAGATGTGGAAATTGATAAATTTGACAAAATGATAGAAACAAACTGTAAATCGGCCTTCAATATAACTCAAATTATAGCACGTGGTCTGATTTCAGCTGCTCGCCCTGGAGTTGTTGCGAACATGTCAAGTGTCGGAGGATTCAAAGGTGTTGCCGGATTTATGCCGTATTGTGTGTCTAAAGCAATATTGGATATGCTAACAAAAGTTACAGCGTTAGAATTAGGTCCTCATAAGATAAGAGTGAATTCCGTAAATCCTACTATTTTAAAAACGGATATGACAAAGGATTTATACCAAGATGAGGAATTCATGCAGATGTTAAGAGCAAAACATCCCCTTGGAAAATTTGCTACTGTTGAAGATGTTGTAAACGCTACCATGTTTTTGCTTAGTGATGATTCCGCTATGATAACCGGAAGTAGTTTGCCTGTAGATGGAGGGTACCTTATAAATTAAATAGACTGAACTCTGTATATTAAGGATACATTTTGGATTTGAGATATTTTTTGAAAAAACGATAGCATTATATTAATATAAGACACGGATCTTAATAAACGGTCCTTTTTGATTCAGGTGATCGCATAGATAATTTTATTGTATTTATTTATATGTCAAAATTTTTACAAAATAATCTTTAGCTTTTTTTAATGCTTTTGTCCGTTTTATTATTACATAAAATTTTAACAGGTCATTTTTTTAGAATTTTGAATGATGCGTCAGGATATGATTCAATGTTATTTGAATATATAAATATGCAGAACTGTAAGTCATAACCGGAGAAAAGTCAACAACCAAAGGTTCTTGTTAAAACTTGGTGTTCCGTCATGGAAAATTTTTCTTAACTTGGTATTTATGAACCAAGTTGTGTATAAATTATATTAATTTCATAAAGTTTTCATAATTCAAGTCATTAATTAATTAAAAAATTCTCTGTTTGATGTTTATCAGAGATATTTCATATGATGCGTAAGGATATGATAAGAGTGTTATTTGAATATATAGTTGTAGTATTGTAAGTAATATCCCAAGAAAACTCCACAACCAAAAGTTTTTGTTAAAATTTGGTGATCCAACTTGGACAAGTTTTCTAACTTTGTATATATATACTAAAATAAGATTGAATTGTATTAATGTTGTAAAGATTTCATAATTTACGCCATTTTTTAATGAAAAGTCCACTTAAAATCTCTTTGTGTGATGTTTATCAGCGATAGTTCGTAAAATGTTGATACTACCATTATTCGTATATTATTTTTTAAAAATATTTTCTGCATAACAATCTTATGTTCATTTTATTGTTATTACTGACTTAAAATTAATATTTGTTAATTCAAAATGTTTGAAGTATATCTTGACAGATGAATGATTATGCTTAATAATTTCATTGTTGCTTCGTTCCTTGGTTTTGAAGAATTTTATATAAATTCAGATATATAGCATTTCTGATTCTAATCGTTTTATTTAGCTGTGGAGAGAGAGAGAGAGAGAGAGAGAGAGAGAGAGAGAGAGAGAGAGAGAGAGAGAGAGAGAGAGTTGATTTTATATGTAAAGAAATTAACGCAATAAGGCCGAATGTGTGTGTGTGTGTGTGTGTGTGTGTGTGTGTGTATTCATTATAAGGAATAAATCAAGGCATTTCAAATTTAAATTTTGTAGGTTTAATGACCTTTGAGCTAAAATTATGCCTGTGTATGATACGGTATAATTTGCCGTTAAATTAAATGCTTGTTTCAGGAAGGGGTGAGAAGGTACTTCACAAATCGGGATTTGGAAACACAACGGTAAAATCACTTACTAATAATTTAATCTAATTATTCCTAGTTTGCTTGAATTAAGTATTTTTTTTCGATATTTACTGATAGAGGACTGAATTTTACTGATGTAAGGGACATCGGGTGACTGCAACTCCAATCTAATACATAGTTTTTTGTCAAACACTTCCGGAAATGTTTTCTTTGACAGCCGGGATAAGTTCACACCTTTGCTGTGAAATTTTGTTTAATGTACTAAAGACAATAATATGCTTTCTTTTGCCGATTTTAAATTGTAAAACTTATTGGAATCCTTTATTTCTTGTATCACTGTAATTTTGTTCGCTACTTAAAAAAAAGGAATAAATACTTAATTTAAAAAAATGTAAATACAAAGTTTTAGTCGAGTGTTTTCACCGTCATTGATATTGTTATAGAATCCTGGTTTGTGACGTATCTTCTCCCCTGAATTTCAAATCTGATTTTAATCTGCGCTATTATCATGTATATAAGGGAAAGGTCGTATATTAAAGGAAGTTTTGACCAGTGTGATTTTAACATCTTTTGTCGTATAAACTATCAAATCAAAATGGAAATGTATGTATAAAACATCATCCTTGTATTCTCATTTCTTATTTTTTTCCTTAACTTTTTTTCTAGATGGTTGTTAAGGATACTATGGCTCCATATGGGGAAAATATGTATGTGTCATCCAACAACGTGGCAGTTTTTAAGATTTTCAAAACATTAAAACAAGGAACATATGACGAAAACTAAATGTCAGTTTGGAGAATATGTAAATGTCATCTATCCAAGTGAGCTTGAAATAAAAGACACGACAGATTCGCAATGTTCTGCTTCATATTTGGACTTATACCTCGATTATGACACCCACAAAGGTTACATCAGACGCTATACGACAAACGTGATGACTTAAATTTTTCTATTCTCAACTTTCCTTTTCTTTGCAGTAATATCCCTGCTTTTCCTGCGTATGGTGTATATGATTTTCACAATTAATACGGTACGGTAGAGATTGTTCCCACTATGGGGACTTTCTGCAACGAAGCAAATTACTTACAATTAAATTGTTGACACAAGGATATTGCAAGCCTAGGCTAATTAAGGCCCTTTAAAAGTTTTGTGGCCGTAATCACAATATCGTTGATAAGTATGTAGTCACTGTATCCAAACTTATACTAGATATATTTAACTTACCATAGTTCTTTGTTCCTTTCATTCTCAAAATTGACTTGCACGTGACGGGTGTAGCTAGCTAGACAGGAGGTGCTTACCCTTCCGGAGCACCCGGTTTCACTTCCTTGATGGAAATTCACGTGTATAACATATTTTGCCAGTTTGCAAAGTTTTAACTTTGTTTTTGGGATTGTGATGTGGACAAAGACTGGTATATTTTTTTATTAAAGAAAAAAAATTAACATCAATTGAAAAATTTATATCACAAGTTATACTCAAAATTTGAATATTTATTAGACAAAATTAAAAAAATAATAGTTTTGCAGTGTGTGTGTGTGTGTGTGTGTGTGTGTGTGTGTGTGTGTGCTTCTTTCAATTGTTTCTGGTAAATCAAAATGTTTAAAAAAACATTTTTGAAACTTATGATTGGCTTTTAAGCAACGTCCTTAGGAAAGATCCTTAAAGAAGACCTCTCAATAATATTCGCAACATTTTCAAAAAGACCAAAAGTATGTATCTAAATCACAGTAGTTAGTGACTTAATTTATCTCCCTTTAAAAGTTTAAATCACGAAACTTTGATATGTAATATACATTTGTCAACGCTAAAAGTTTAAATAAAATTTCTGAAATCGCAAATAATTGGTAAAGAATTTTTACCATTTTCTACTACATATGCAGTCAAATGAATATAAATTTCAATTGTTATGTTTTAATACTTTGGCTCAAACGGTGGGTCATAATTATGTTAACATTTCAAAAGTAAGTTTGCTTTTTACTTTCTTAATTTTCCGGTGTAAGTAAGTAATCAGGAAAATGTATTGAAGAGTCAACAAAAATTAACAAGAAATTGAATAAACAAAGCTTATAAAAGAAACATACTTTTTAACAAACAGAATATGTGTTATAAAAAACCTGAAAAAGTGGTTAGGGCCATGGAAAAGAATTCAACTTTCATAGTCTTTATCATTACAATGTATTCAGTCCTCATTACTGCTTGGAGATGTTTCATCTTAAGCAAAAGCTTATATGTTCAAGCTATGATCACCGCCGCCTAAGTGCACATACATTTATTCCTGAAGATAAGTATGCTGACATGTTTAAAGTAAGTGTATTTCCCCGACTATTATAGTTAGTTTTTGCCACAAAAAACTAACAGTTTCAATATCAATTAAGAAACTATGTAACTAAAAAAATAAGTTCTGAATACTATTCCATAGACCAGGTCAATAGGTCATAACGTATAATCAAACATAAACATAGTCGTGACGTATCATTAAACACAAACATAGGTCATAACGTATAATCAAACATAAACATAGTAGTGACGTATCATTAAACACAAACATAGGTTATAACACATCATCAAACACAAGAATAGGACATAACGTATCATGAAACACAAACATAGATCATATCGTACAATCAAACACAAACATAGGTCATAACTTATCATTAAACCCAAACATAGTCGTAACGTATTATTAAACACAAACATAGATCATAAGGTATCACCAAACACAAACATAGGTCATAACGTATCATCGAAACCAAACTCAGGTTATAGCGTATCATCAAACATAGCTCAAACGTATTATCAAACACAAACATAGATCAAACGTATCATCAAACACAAACATAGCTCAAACGTATCATCAAACACAAACATAGCTCAAACGTATTATCAAACGCAAACATAGATCAAACCTGTCATCAAACATAAACATAGGTCATTACGTATCATCAAACACAACATAGATCAAACGTAGGTCATTATGTATCATCAAACAGAAACATAGGTCATTACGTATCATCAAACACAAACATAGATCAAACGTATCATCAAATACAAACATAGGCCATTACGTATCATCAAACACAAACATAGATCAAACTATCATCAAACACAAACATAGATCAAACGTATCATCAAACACAAACATAGATCAAACGTATCATCAAACACAAACATAGATCAAACGTATCATCAAACATAGGTCATTATGTATCATCAAACAGAAACATAGGTCATTACGTATCATCAAACACAAAAATAGATCAAACGTATTATCAAACAGAAACATAGGTCATTACGTATCATCAAACACAAAAATAGATCAAACGTTTCATCAAACAGAAACAAAGATGAAACGTATCATCAAACACAATCATAGGTCATTACGTATCATCAAACACAAACATAGATCAAACTATCATCAAACACAAACATAGATCAAACGTATCATCAAATACAAACATAGGTCATTACGTATCATCAAACACAAACATAGATCAAACTATCATCAAACACAAACATAGATCAAACGTATCATCAAACACAAACATAGATCAAACGTATCATCAAACACAAACATAGATCAAACTATCATCAAACAGAAACATAGATCAAACGTATCATCAAACACAAACATAGGTCGTAACGTATTATTAAACACAAACTTAGATCATAACGTATCATCAAACACAAACATATCAAAAAATCAATCTTAAAAAGAAAGTTTAACTATGAAAACTTGCAAATATCCAACATAAATACCTTATTAATTTAGATGTGCCACATATTCACATTTCGGAAATTCATTCCTGATTAGCGACACAAGGGGTCAAAAAAGTTTATAGATAAAAAAAATAATCCTTACATTTCAAAACGAATGAATCAAAAGTTCCAAAATTATATGAATTTATATTGTCACGTTTATATTTTTGTTATTGTACTTTTAAAATGTATTTTTCGAAAGTTTTCTATAGACAGTTTAATTTCCAATCGTTAGTGCTGTCACCATCATTTTTCGTATTGAAATGTCACATTTTATCACAGCCGATCACGTCCGAGCACGTTTTACTTTTAATACACTAGGTACCATGGAACATCGTTTTATAATATTATTGAAATCATTATTAAATTATTTATTGTATAATTATGATTGTTACTCACATGTTTATACGAGGATGTGAATGAATTTTTGTATTCATGTTTGTATTTTTCTACCATGCAAACTTGTATGTGTTTACGATCACCATTACCGGTGTAGGAATACACTATTTTGTCACATAATGTTTAAATGCTAAATTTTTATTTATATTAAATCTAAAACACTTGATTTTAATATTTTCAACCATTTAGAACAATACTTTCGCAACGTGATCATGGTTATAAATTATTGAAGTAGGGATTATTTCTTAATATGGCGGGGTACAAACTTTTGAGTGTGACTATACGGCCATTCTGATTGGACGAGACCATTTTTTACGTCGCTCGCTCTTGCGTCATAGAGTAGTATATAAGCAGACCAAAACTGGCGTCCAGTTTCAGATGTGATCTATCTGGGCACAAATCAACATCAATTGTTTGACACCACCACTATTGACTGCGAGGGGCCTCGGTGGCCGAGTGGTCTAAAGCGCGCGCTTACGGATCACAGCGCCTCTCACTGCCTGGGTTCGAATCCCAATCGGGACAGATCCTAGTGTGAAAAAGTTTGTCAGTTCGCTTACCGAAGGTCGGTGGTTTACTCCGGGTACTTCGGTTTCCTCTACCATCCCAGAACTGACCGCCTCGAAATAAGTGAAAAAATCTTGACCGGGGCGAAAAACACCATTACTCCACTCCACTCTATTGACTGCGTCCAGCTAGCGTCTGCTTTTGACTTGCGTCAATAAATTGATTAAGTCAACTAACTTAGAAGGTGCAAATGCAAAAAATAATTGCAATATTTTTATTAACTTTTGCACCTAAATACTGCTTATATTGCGTCATTCTGACATGGTACTGCGTCCATTTGCAGCATAGATTTTTGTGTTACACACTATCCGTCATCCTTCTTTAACGAACATTTATCTATTCTCATTTTGAGAATATTCTTAAATTTTTCAAATGCATTAAGATTTTATTATAATTTTACAACACATATAAGAAATACATTTAATATAAATTAATCTAGAGTATTATTATTAGGCAATTATTATTATTATAATTATTAGATATATTATTATTAAAGCATAAATTTATATTTCTTGGTTATGGCGATTTACAGAGCATAAATTGTTGTGCAAGAAGTAATATTGGACTAAGCATTGTAATAGAGTTTAGCAATATTTGGTTAATGCTGCATTTATGTTTATGATTATTTGATTATTGCTTGAAATCCATTGACATGTTTGTTGCTTGACTGCTCCATTGTGAACTTTAATAAATTTGATATTTTAAGCATTTGATCGTCTTAGTCATCTTTGATTAGTTAAGAACACGCTACCAAGTTCAATTACGACTACGGAAAACGTTAACCGAAAGCTAGTCTGATCTCATTATAAGTACTTTTGTGCAATACCTGCTTGATCCGGTTACGCTCATGGTACAGAGTACTTGGGTGTAATCAGACATATTTGTTTTGCAAATTGAATACATGTACTTGTGCATGGTTTGAGACATGCTTGATACTTAAACCATTTAATTACAACCCTACCGAGTTATCAACAACTAGAAGCGTAGGCCGAGCGCTACAATATGAAAGTAAGTTAGACATGTAAACTTTTACCAGGGAAGTAAGGCCGGTGTCTCCGAAAGACAAAGAACCTCCTATCTAATAAGCACAGACGTCTTGTGTTAAATATTATCTAAACTATATGGTTTAATGAGGCGTATCGATTTGTGAAATTGGGCTACATGGTTATGTTCAAATACCCAAATAATCTATTTAGTTTCGTTTTAGCTCACCTGACCGAAAGGTCATGTGAGCTTATGGCATGGCGCGGCGTGTTTATGTGAGTGCGTGCTTGTGTGCGTGTGTGCGTGCGTGCGTCGTAAACACCTATTTTCGACTTCTCCTCCAAAACTGCAGAACAGATTTCAATGATACTTGGTCAAAAGCATATTTGGGCCGGTGCAATTCAGATCTGTTAATGGCGTTGACATGGCTACCAAAACTAGGTCAAGGTGACCTAGGGGTCCAAAAATCTTAAAAAATCTTCTTCTCCAAAACCGATAATGGGAGAAAAAATCTGATGTGATATTTGGCTTTTCTAGGGTCTTAAGCCTATAGTTTGTTCATTTCGTGAAGTTAAGTCAAAAAACGGGTTACGCGTTTTTGCGTTTAATTTAAAAAATTTCGTAATATGGCTTCAAATTGTTATAACTTGACTATTTGAACAGATAATGACATGAGGTTTTCAGTTTTGCCTTTTTCTTGAATGGCCTTTAAATAAGGGTCAAAGTCACAAATCAAGGTCATGACCTAATTTGTGATTAATGCAGTTTATGGCAGTTTTCTTGCAAATATTAAGAGATATATGAAATCAAAATATTGTTAAAATGTTCAGCATGACAAAATTTAAAAAGGTACCAAGTTTCGTAACTATATGATAATCCATGTAGGAGTTGTTGACCCTGAAATGTTATTTTTGGTTTATAAATACTAAAATTGTGCATTAACTTGAAAACTATAATCTTTTTGTATAGGCATGTATATCAGAATATTGTAGGTATTGTGACAATGATCATTTTGATATATGGTTCAAGGTCATATGATCAAAGTTCAAGGTCACAGCTACAAAAGAAGAATTAAATTGCTAATTATCTTGAAAACTGTTAACTTTTTGTGTAGGCATTTGTATTAGAATATTGTAGGTATTGATACGACGATCATTTTGATATATGGTTCAAGGTCATATGTTCAAAGGTCAAGGTCACGACTGCAAAAGAAGACTTAAATTGCTAATTATCTTGAAAACTATTAACTTTTTGTATAGGCATATATATTAGAATATTGTAGGTATTGATATGACGATCATTATGATATATAGTTCAAGGTCATATGTTTAAAGGTCAAGGTCACAGCTGCAAATGCAGACTTAAATTGCTAATTATCTTGAAAACTGTAAACATTTTGTATAGGCATATATATCAGAATATTGTAGGTATTGATATGACGATCATTTTGATATATGGTTCAAGGTCATATGTTCAAAGGTCAAGGTCGCAGCTGCAAAAGAAGACAAAAATCGCTAATTATCTGGAAAATTTTAACTTTATGTATAGGCATGTATATTACAATATTGTAGGTATTGATATGATGATCATTTTAATATATCGTTCAAGGTCAAGTGTTTAATGGTCAAGGTCATAGCTGCAAAAGAAGATATAAATTGCTAATTATCTAGAAAACTATTAACTTTTTTTATAGGCATATATATGAGAATACTGTAGGTACTGATATGACGATCATTATGATTATATATGGTTCAAGGTCATATGTTTAAAGGTCAAGGTCACAGCTGCAAAAGAAGGCAAAAATTGCTAATTATCTTGAAAACTGTAAACTTTTTGTATAGGCATATATAATAGAATATTGTACGTATTGATATGATGATCTTTTTGATATATGGTCCAAGGTCATATGTTCAAAGGTCAAGGTCACAGATGCAAAAGAAGACTTCACTATTAACTAATAAATTTTTGTATAGGCATGCATATTAGAATATTGTAGGTATTGATACGATGATCATTTTTTAATATGGTTCAAGGTCATCTGTTCAAAGGCCAAGGTCATGGCTGCAAAAGAAGACATAAATTGCTTATTATCTTGAAAACTATTAACTTTTTGTATAGGCATATATATTAGAATATTATAGGTATTGTGACAACGATCATTTTTGGTATATGGTTCAAGGTCATCTGTTGAAAGATCAAGGTCACAGCTGCAAAAGAAGACTGAAATTTCTTATTATCTTGAAAACTGTTAACTTTTTGAATAGGCATGTATATTAGAATATTGTAGGTATTGCGACAATGATCATTCTGATATATGGTTCAAGGTCATATGTTGAAAGGTCAAGGTCACAGCTGCAAAAGAAGACAAGAATTGCTAATTATCTTTAAAAAAACTATTAACTTTTTGTACAGGCATGTATATTAGAATATGGTAGATGTTGTGACAACGATCATTTTGATATATGGTTCAAGGTCATGTGTTCAAAGGTTAAGGTCACAGCAGCAAAAGAAGACTTAAATTGCTAATTATCTTGAAAACTGTTACCTTTTTGTATAGGCATGTATATTAGAATATTGAGGTATTGACATGGCGATCATAAATGGTTCAAGGTCATATATGTTCAATGGTCAAGGACATAGTTGCATAAGTATACTGAAATTTGGAAATGATTTGGAAATTATTCATTGCATTACAGTTCCTTCATGCATATTATATAATCTACTTATAAATGAAATGTGAGTGGATATATTTCTGATTAAGTTTTGTGGCAGTTCTTTACTTAAAAAAACTTGTAAAGTTTCTGTACCTAATATATTGTCTTTTGCGCTTTGCAAACAATTTTGGACATATACTCAGGTGAGCGTTAAGGCCCATGGGCCTCTTGTTATAATCTATATTTTCAAAAATATGTTTCTAATAATTTTTTCTTATTTCTTTTGTTTTTTTGTTGCTTCTTTTCGACTTTCATGGCCATTGCTCAGTGCCTTTTTTTCTCGAATTTAATCTTTATTTTATCATGTTTGGACTCGAAAAAATGTAGTTGACAAATTCATCTAACTACACGATACTTTCACTTCCTGTTTATTAGTTACAAAAAATCAATTTTACGACAATAGAAAAATTAGAATTTGAATTGTCTTCTGTCGTGAGCAATTTCTCAAATCTTCATCTGAGTCATATGTTTTACATATAAGCTGGATTTTGTTTTCTTTTCTGTTCCTTCTCTTAACTGTAACTTCCATTTGTAGAAAAAAATACTGCTGAATAATGGTGATATACTCGGCATTTTTTAAATATAGTAAATTTGGTGATTAAAACAATTTAAAAAAACGAAAGAGGTATGTATGTATGTATGTATATAATAATAATTATAATAATAATGATAATAATGATAATAATCAAAATTATAATAAAATACGTAAAGTAATACTTAAGAAAGTTAGTACTCAGTTAAGCAACCAGCCCCCGTCTATAGCTAAAGTGCATCCTGTAACCATGGCGGATTCTTGGCATAACAGAAAAATCGTCGCCTCCACTACATCTTCCACTTTTGCCACTTTCCCAAGAGGATGTTGTGAAAGAATTATTGGCATAATTTGCTCATTTTCAAACAAGTGCTTTGTCATATCTGTATATATACCAGTCGGGTTAACGGAATTGACACGAATGTTATACGGACTAAGTTCCAAAGCTGTAACCTTTGTCAACATATCCATCATTGCTTTAGAAACACAATACGACATAGATCTAGGGGCAGCTTTTAACCCACCAACACTAGATACGTTAACAACTGCTCCGGGTCGATCAGCTGAAATCAGACCATGTGCCACAATTTGAGTTATATTGAAAGCCGATTTAAAGTTTGTGTTGATTATTTCTTAAAAATTTTCGATACTCAAATCGACAAATTCTTCTTGGTGAAGTATTCCAGCATTGTTTACAAATAAATCAACAACTCCGATTTGTTTCACGGCAGTATTAGTTTTATCCCAATCAGACACATCAACCTGAATTGTATTAATTAGAGGATTTACCGCTTTTAGCTTGCCTAGGTTTTTTCTGATCTTCCAATGACGTAAACCTTTGCCCCCTCCTGTAGCAGACGTTCTGCAACAGCTTTTCCTATTCCTCGACTTCCTCCTGTGACAAGAGCAGTTTTATCTTGAAAACGTTTCGCCATAATTTCGAATAATTTCCTTCCGTTTTTAAATGTCTCACTGCTTACCTATTGGAAACGAACTGCTCAACTGTTGGAAATACTTTATCTATATATATATATATATATATATATATATATATATATATATATATATATATATATATATATATATATATATATATATATATGATAAAATTTTATGGCTTGTGTTAACAGTGTGTTATTTAAACTCTAACGTAAAGCGACCTTTATCTGCGCGGTTAAGTCACTTTTATTTATCTGAAATTGTTGAAGTATCTTTGCGATTACTCGAGTAAATATATAACAAAAATACCTATCAAACCCCGACGCGCCAGATGTGCACATTTCTGAAATTCATTCATCACCAGTCACACCATGACCAAAAAGTCCATACACACACACACACAATAAAAAAATGTTTATTGTGTTCAAACCCAAATTTTCCCTAATTGGTAATCATATTAGCTTTTAAACTCTAAGCATAAACAATGATATTGGAAAACTTGATAAAACTATTTACAATAAAAACATGTCGGCGAATTTTAATAGGTACTACTTAATTTTAAAAATTTAAAACACTCGTTATCCAACATTGAACTACGTTATTAATATTCAAACATCAATTATTAAACAATGCTGAATACCTGCTAGATTGTCAGATCACAATGGATATCTATTTGGTTGTCACACTACATTGAACATTTTTGTCATTTCATACAGGAACGTCCAGAAAACTTAACCGCAGGAAGGCGTTACTTTTTAAGCATTCAAAACCAAGAAATTTCCACTGACCTAAAATTCCTCTCGCATGCTAATGTAATTTTTTCCTATTCACTTGTCAATGATTTCCTCTGGTTTCGAATAACCAAAACCGACAATTCAATATAAATTCTATACTTATGATTAAAGTCTTAATATTTTACAACAAAGGTTTAAATAAGCCAGGGTCTTAGATATACTTGAAACAAAATATTATATTAATTGCGATTTGATTGGAGATGTTCATTCCATGTTCCAGTTTTTCAGTTTTTCCAGTTTATTCTCAAGTCGATATATATATATATATATATATATATATATATATATATATATATATATATATATATACTCAATAATCACACTATTATTTTTATGATATCATATTCTTAGTTCTTAAAAATTAAAATGTATTTGACTGTTTCACTCTACAATACGTTATTATCATGTTATGGTGTTATTATATGACCGGTATATTTTCGTTTTATTTAATACAACTGTTTACAATACAATTTATGACAATGAAAAATTTTCTTATTTATTTTCACAACTTCAACGTAAGCAATTACAAAACGAGAGTAATATAATGATTATATTTATTTTTTCCTCTGTGAAGAAGTAAGCCGTAAATAATATCGTTTCGTCTGTTTTTATTTCGTTTGTTTATTCAGGTACATGATTGTTAACTCGAAAGCAATAATGTCTTTTATTACAATTTTCAAACATTGTTAAAAATTTCTTTGATATCTTTACATGATGTTGACCTTAAAAAGTTACAGAAATATTCAAAAGCAAATTAAAAAATACAACCTTTTGTCGTTGTTTATTCTTTTTTACTTACGTTTTAAAGACATGTTATTCACAAATTTAGCCTTCGTTATTTTATCATTGAATGATCCACATAAGTTATCTAGGTGTTTAAGCAGGTTACATTGATTCATATGGCTGTATAACCTACAAAAAACATGTATTATGTATTTGTCAAATTTAAATTTCGATTTTTGTATTCTGTGTAACTTATAAACCTTTTCCCAATATTTTTTAATGTAACAAAACTACAAAATTCATCCCGTTCTATGTGAAAGTAAGTCCTATTATGCCACTTTGAATCGTTTGCATTTATGCACCGCGTTAGTTACCAATACAGTTCCAGACATCCTTCAGTAACAAAAATGAATAAAGTAATTAACAATCAAGAAATAACTGTTCAAAACACTTCTAAAATAACTGTAAAGTACAAGGAAGTCAAAACTCATTTGAGCAAAAAGCCTCCATCAACAGCCAAAGTACTTCCTGTAAACATGGCGGCATCCTCGCTAAGAAGAAATATCGTCGCCTCCATTATGTCTTCCACTTTTGCCACTTTCCCAAGAGGATGTTGTGAAAGAATTATTGGCATAATTTGCTCATTTTCAAACAAGTCCTTTGTCATATCTGTATAAGTAGCAGTCTGGTTAACGGAATTGACACAAATGTTTTACGGACCAAGTTCTAAAGCTGTAACCTATATTTTTTAAACACATCAACAATTTTGAATTCCTACTTTCTTAAGCATAAATTCAAATTCAATAAAATAAAAAGACTTTAGATCTTCTCCTCCGTTCGCTTTAACGCTAAAACTTGGGTAAGGTAAAGTCACTATTGAATTGATACAATCTATCACTACTTGTGGTGCCGGATAGGGAAATCTCAACAAGAGTTCTAATATATTTTGTCCAGAACGAGGCTTGTCTCGTTCTGGACCAAAAATATTAGAACCTGGGTTGAGATTTCTTTATCTGGCACCACGAGTAGTGATTGATTCTGTTTCTTGCACCACAAAATATAAAAGTTCAATTTAAAATAAATTTTAACACATGAAACTGATTAACAATAGAATTGGCGTATGAATACGCCAGACAGGAACTTGGAACTACATTTCTTATTTCCTTGGTTTCCATATTCCATATAGTCTGCCACTGTTTTAGTGTTTGTTTACAAAGAAAAGGTTTGATGACATACAGTTGTAAGCAATGCCAAGAGTATTTGAGATTGGTGAACTGGTTACTATAGGGACAAATGGTGAAAAGAGCAAAATAGTTAACATTGTCAAACCCTGTGGTACCTATGAAATGTCTAAAGTGCAATCACTAAAGAGTGGAGAAATTATCACAGCTGCAAGGCATGAGCTCATAAAAGGGATCCCAGATGATGAATATGATATTCAAAATTTATTTGATAATGAAATGGAAATGGATGAAATGGATGCTCTATCTGTGAACCATAATAAAAATTCGCCTACACCCCAAAGTTAAGTTATTTCAGCATCCCCACCCCAATTGATCAGTACTGATGCCAGTGAACAAGTAGGCCTTGGTCATTTAAAACTATTGAAATTGTACTTAAACAAAAAAGGTGAAAATCGTAAACCCCAAAAACGTCCCGACAACTGAATAAAATGATTTGCTTGCTCAGTTCTTCTTGTTTCAGGAACAAAATGGATATGATTATCAACCAAGCTGTATTCGAGACATGCTTGGATCATTTGAAAGGCATCTAAAAAAAGCGTAGATATAGCACAAGCTTGATTTCAGCATATGAGTTTTATGAAGCCCGTGAAGTACTAATATCAAAACTAAAAGAATTAAAGAAAAAGGGTTATGGTAATAAACCAATTGCAGCTGAACCAGTAACAAATCAAGACATTGATAAAATGTATAACTCAGGGCAATTAGGTAATAACACTCCAATATAACTTCTAAACACTCTATGGCTGAATAATACAATTCAGTTTGGTATGCGTGGGAGAGGAGAAGAACACAGGAATCTCTGTTGGGGTGATATAGAACTGAAATATGACAATGAATTAAATAAAGAATACTTGGTTCACAATCAGAGAGAAACAAAAAGAAGAACTGGTGAGGATGTAAGAAATGTAAGAAGTGGTCAGCCCACAATGTATGAACTATCTGAAAATAAACAAAAGTGTCCAGTCACAACAAATATATAGTGACAAGTGCCCTTCAAATTACTGCCAGCCTCGCCACCCCTTCTACCTTGCTAAGGTAACTCATACAACAAACCCGCATGAGGATGATTGATTGGTTTTTGAGAGGACCTTTAGGATTAAATAAAATTAAAAGTCTCATGAAAACAATAATGGCACGCTCAGGTCTTACTGCAGACAATAAGAAAATGACCAATACCAGTGCACCTCTGACTTCATTGATAAATCTTTGCGGGTAATTTGCGTGAAAGCTATCTTGTACAGGGGTTGTTAGATTGAAATATCTTGCTCCGCTCTTTTTATGGATTTTTCTATCTGGGATGCAAGAATAAATAATCTTGATTAAAACATATTTTAAAAGGATTTGAACCAATATCTTTTCTAGCTTGAAACACATATGTTTACTCCCGAACAGAATTTTATGATACAGAGTAAGTAATGATGAATTATACTTATTGAAATGTACTTCAATTATAACACCCGTGGAAGGCTATATCTGAAGGTATATGACAAACGCGATGACTTCAATTGGCCTTTTGTCAAATTTCCTTTTTAATAGAATTCATGCTTCTTCCTCCTATTGTGTATTTGTTTCACCGTTAATGTTGTATGGTAGAGTTTTCTCCTACTACGGGTACTTTCATCAACAAAGCAAATGGCTTACAATTAAATTGCTGACTCTGAGATATTGCAAATCTAGGCTAATCAAGGCCCTTAAAAGATCCACGACGTCATCCCAATAGTGTTAATAAGTATGAAGTCACTGTACTTAAACTTAAACTGGATATATTTGAGTTCCTATCAATTTAATTTTTCTCGTGATGGGTGCAGCTAACTAGACAAGAGATGCTTACCTCTCCGGAACACAAGACCTTGTTGGTCAGGACATTGTATATTAATTGTATATTAATATTAATCGTACAATGTATATTGTATATTAATCGGTAGATAAGTAACTTTTAATATCTTGCAATACCATACCGTTCGGTTCTACTAACGGTCTCCGATTTTGTTTCTTTTTTATAAACGAATAAAAAGAAATTAAAATAAGTGAAGATTTAAGACAGTTTTGCACCGAAATAATTATTAGTCAATGACAACCGAAAACTTCCATAAGGGTTTTTTTATTTGAAAATTGGATTTTAAATTAAATCAACTTTTAGTATGAATACACGGATACACGCTGACTTAAGTCCAAAGTTTCATTGATAATTCGATTTCTAAAGAAAAACATTTCATTATAAATAGATTTAAATATAATTATAATTATCTACGTCCTAACACTGAATTTAAATGATATTATTATTTTTTTTTTTTTTACAGATTTATTAATATACATATTATGCACGATTTGGAAAAAATCTGTAAAATATTTTTAAAAAATTCAAAGTTATCGAGTTGATCTTTTTACTGAAGAACTATTTCCGCAAGATAAACATTTAACCCGTCTACCTTAAAATATGCGGATATCAGTTCTACATCAAACTTTAATGTCAATGAACGGAAAATTGAGGTCAAAATCTACATACTTGCATATTATTTTTGTACTCAGGTCAATATAGTTTTTATGAAGAATATAAAGAATAACAATGGCAAAGCGTTTTGAAGGTAAAACCGCTCTTGTAACAGGTGGAAGTCGGGGAATAGGAAAAGCTGTTGCAGAACGTCTGCTACAGGAGGGGGCAAAGGTTTATGTCCTAGGAAAATCGCAAGAAAATCTGGAAAAACTTAAAACCGAACATTCTTCCATAAATACAATTCAGATAGATGTGTCTGATTGGGACAGGACTAAAACTGCCGTGGAACAAATCGGCGTTGTTGATTTACTTGTAAATAATGCTGGAATGCTTCACCAAGAAATTTTTGTCAATGTGGAAATAGATAAATTTGACAAAATACTTAACACAAACTTTAAATCGGCTTTTAATATAACTCAAATTGTGGCACGTGGTCTAATTTCAGCTGGTCGACAAGGAGTAGTTGTAAATATTTCTGGTACAAGAGGATGAAGAATGCTGTTGGATTTATGCCGTATTGTGTGTCTAAAGCAATGATGGATATGTTAACAAAAGTTACAGCGTTACAATTAGGTCCTCATAAAATTAGAGTGAATTCTGTGAATCCTACTATTGTACCAACAGATATGACAAAGGATTTGTACAAAAATAAGGAATTTCTTCACTTTGAAAATTTGCCACTGTTGATGATGTTGTAAACGCCATGTTGTTCCTACTGAGTGATGATACCACCATGATAACCGGGAGTAACTTGGCTGTAGATGGAGGAAATCTAATTGCTTGAATAGATTTAACCCTTTAGTATATTCACACAAGTAATCTTAGTTTAGGTGAATCAATATACATTCGTTCTTGTACACTTGTTGTTGATTGTTGTTTAGATTTAAAGCACTTAAAAACTTAATCTTAATTGACAGGACTTTTAATGGAGGCATTTGCTACAGCAGGTTAATTGTATTTGTTCTTACAACGTATGTATCAGTATAAATACATAGGCTTTAATATTATAAATGACATTTGAAAACGCCTAATTGCTATGAAAAAATGGCATCTTTATTGAACAAAAAATTTAAGTAGAATAATTTTGTCATCAAGACTTGAGTTTTTTATTTAAAAAGGAATTGGTTTACCTTTTTGTACAATTTGATAGAAATCTTAAATATATATATATATATATATATATATATATATATATATATATATATATATATATATATATATATATATATATATATATTAATTATGTTTATTTTTATGTACCTTTTCTCTTTTACTTAAGCTAAAACATCGAACAGTTGCTTTTATCTTAGCGTAGGTTTATTCGTTTTAATCTCGAGAAAAGTTTTTAATGAAATCTTTATTAATCAAGGTCGGAACATATTTTTCTAAAACATGCTACATTTAAAATAATGGTTCTGGACTACTTTATAATAAAAATGTAAGTTACCGACTTGTCCGTAAAGTTTTAGGTAATATGTTTAGGAACATTTTAGAACGTATGTTTTATCAGTATATATCATGATAAAACACATGTACTAGATAAACAATTAAACCTTACTAGTGTCAATGAACGGAAAATTGAGGCGATAACTAACCTATTTTTATTTAGTTCACAATACGTACCTTTTATGTAGGATACATACATTGAAAGACATGGCATATCGTTTTGAAGGAAAGAAAG
Source organism: Tegillarca granosa (assembly GCA_029721355.1). Classification (NCBI taxonomy): domain Eukaryota; kingdom Metazoa; phylum Mollusca; class Bivalvia; order Arcoida; family Arcidae; genus Tegillarca; species Tegillarca granosa. Next base: position 12,054,669 of record CM056606.1, on the reverse strand, counting down.
CTCTTGTAACAGGAGGGAGTCGGGGAATTGGAAAAGCTATCGCAGAACGCCTGCTATTGGAAGGTGCAAAGGTTTATGTGATTGGAAGATCTCAAGAAAACCTGGAAAAGATTAAAACCGAAATTCCTTCTCTTAATACAATTCAAGTTGATGTAACTAATTGGGATGAAACTAAAACTGCCGTGGAACAAATCGGCGTTGTTGATTTACTTGTAAACAATGCTGGGATACTTGACCAAGCAAATTTTGTAGATGTGGAAATGGATAAATTTGACAAAATGATAGAAACAAACTGTAAATCGGCTTTCAATATAACTCAAATTATAGCACGTGGTCTGATTTCAGCTGGTCGACCAGGAGTAGTTGTGAACATGTCTAGTCAGGGAGGACTGAAAGCCGCTGCTGGATTTATGCCGTATTGTGTGTCTAAAGCAATGGTGGATATGTTAACTAAAGTTACAGCGTTAGAATTAGGTCCTCATAAAATCAGAGTGAATTCCGTAAATCCTACTATTTTGAAAACAGATATGACAAAGGATTTCTACGAAAATGAGGAATTCATGCAGATGTTTAGAGCAAAACATCCCCTTGGAAAATTTGCCACTGTTAAGGATGTTGTAAACGCTACCATGTTTTTGCTTAGTGATGATTCCGCTATGATAACCGGAAGTAGTTTGCCTGTAGATGGAGGGTACCTTGTCAATTAAATAGACTGAACTCTGTATATTAATGATACATTTTGGATTTGAGATATTTTTTTGAAACGACGATAGCATTACATTAATATAAGACACGGATCTTAATCAACGGTACTTTTTGATTCCGGTGATCGCATAGATAATTTTATTGTATTTATTTTTACAATATATATTTAATCTAAAATGTAAAAACATGCATTAAAAAAACTTGATATTTATATTTCAAGTTAATTTTTTAACATTTCTAAACAAAGTGTTGATTTTGAAAATTTAGCAAAAAATATGTTTTCGTTATGTTATGCTTATTATTTCAAAATGTTTTTGCCATATCTTCAATATACCAAGTTTAAAAATATAACAAAATAAAATAAAATAAGAAAAAACTGATATAAAATATAATTATTGTTGGCTTTTTCTGTTCATTTATATATCAAAAGTTTTACAAAATAATCTTTAGTTTTTATGCTATTGTCCGTATCACTATTACATAAATTTAAACAGGTTATTTTTTAGGATTTTGATTAATGCGTCAGGATATCCTCCAAGTGTTATTTGAATATTTAGATATGTAGAACTGTAAGTCATAACCCGAGAAAACTCCACAACCAAAAGGTCTTGTTAAAATTTTGTATTCCAACTTGAAAAGGTTTTCTTAACTTGGTACTGATGAACCATATGTGTGTGTGTGTGTGTGTGTGTGTGTGTGTGTGTGTGTGTGTGTTCAGTTCAAGAAATAAATCAAGGTATGTAAAATTTAAATTTTGTAGGTTTGATGACCTTTGAGCTGAAAATACGACTGTGAATGATACGGTATTATTTGCCGTTAAATTAAATGCTTGTTTCAGGAAGGTGGGGGGGGAGGTACTTCACAAATCGGGATTCGGAAACACAACGGTAAAATCACTTACTAATATTTAATCTAATTATTCCTGGTTTGCTTGAATGAAGTTTTTTTTCGATATTTATTGATAGAGGACTGAATTTTACTGGTGTAAGGGACATCTGGTGACTGCAACTCCAATCTAATACATAGTTTTTTGTCAAACACTTCCGGCAATGTTTTCTTTGACAGCCGGGATAAGTTCACACCTTTGCTGTGAAATTTTGTTTAACGAACTAAAGACAATAGTATGATTTCTCTTGCCGATTTTAAATTGTAAAACTTATTGGAATTCTTTATTTCTTGTATCACTGTAATTTTGTTCGCTACTTAAAAAAACGAATAAATTCTTTATTTAAAAAAATGTAAATACAAAGTTTTAGTCGAGTGTTTTCACCGTCATTGATATTGTTATAGAATCCTGGTTTGTGACGTATCTTCTCCCCTGAATTTCAAATCTGATTTTAATCTGCGCTCTTATCATGTATACTAGGGAAAGGTCGTATATTAAAGGAAGTTTCGACCAGTGTGATTTTAACATCTTTTGTCGTATAAACTTTCAAATCAAAATGGAAATGTATGTATAAAACATCATCCTGGTATCCTCATTTCTTATTTTTTTCCTCAACTTTTTTTCTAGATGGTTGTTAAGGATACTATGGCTCCATATGGGGAAAATATGTATGTGTCATCCAACAACGAGGCATTTTTTAAGATTTTCAAAACATTAAAACAAGGAACATATGACGAAAACTAAATGTCAGTTTGGAGAATATGTAAATGTCATCTATCCAAGTGAGCTTGAAATAAAAGACACGACAGATTCGCAATGTTCTGCTTCATATTTGGACTTATACCTCGATTATGACACCCACAAAGGTTACATCAGACGCTATACGACAAACGTGATGACTTAAATTTTTCTATTCTCAACTTTCCTTTTCTTTGCAGTAATATCCCTGCTTTTCCTGCGTATGGTGTATATGATTTTCACAATTAATACGGTACGGTAGAGATTGTTCCCACTATGGGGACTTTCTGCAACGAAGCAAATTACTTACAATTAAATTGTTGACACAAGGATATTGCAAGCCTAGGCTAATTAAGGCCCTTTAAAAGTTTTGTGGCCGTAATCACAATATCGTTGATAAGTATATAGTCACTGTATCCAAACTTATACTGGATATATTTGACTTACCATAGTTCTTTGTTCCTTTCATTCTCAAAATTGACTTGCACGTGACGGGTGTAGCTAGCTAGACAGGAGGTGCTTACCCTTCTGGAGCAACCGGTCTCACTTCCTTGATGGAAATTCACGTGTATAACATATTTTGCCAGTTTGCAAAGTTTTAACTTTGTTTTTGCGATTGTGATATGGACAAAGACTGGTATATTTTTTTAATAAAGAAAAAAAAAATTAACATAAATTGAAAAATTTATATCACAAGTTATACTCAAATTTGAATATTTATTAGACAAAATTAAAAAATAATAGTTTTGCAGTATATATATTTATATATATATATGTGTGTGTGTGTGTGTGTGTGTGTGTGTGCGTGTGTGTGTGTGCTTCTTTCAATTGTTTCTGGTAAATCAAAATGTTTATAAAAACATTTTTGAAACTTATGATTAGCTTTTAAGCAACGTCCTTAGGAAAGATCCTTAAAAAAACCTCTCAATAATATTCGCAACATTTTCAAAAAGACCAAAAGTATGTATCTGAATCACAGAACGTAGTGACTTAATTTATCTCCCTTTAAAAGTTTGAATCACGAAACTTTGATATGTAATATACATTTGTCAACGCTAAAAGTTTGAATAAAATTTCTGAAATCGCTAATAATTGGTATAGAAATTTTACCATTTTCTACTACTTATGCAGTCAAATGAATATAAATTTCAATTGTTATGTTTTAATACTTTGGCTCAAACGGTGGGTCATAATTATGTTAACATTTCAAAAGTAAGTTTGTTTTTTACTTTCTTAATTTTCCGGTGTAAGTAAGTAATCAGGAAAATGTATTGAAGAGTCAACAAAAATTAACAAGAAATTGAATAAACAAAGCTTATAAAAGAAACATACTTTTTAACAAACAGAATATGTGTTATAAAAAACCTGAAAAAGCGGTTAGGGCCATGGAAAAAAATTCAACTTTCATAGCCTTTATCATTACAATGTATTCAGTCCTCATTACTGCTTGGAGATGTTTCATCTAAAGCAAAAGCTTATATGTTGAAGCTATGATCACCGCCGCCCAAGTGCACATATATTTATTCCTAAAGGTAAGTATGCTGACATGTTTAAAGTAAGTGTATTTCCCCGACTATTATAGTTAGTTTTTGCCACAAAAAACTAACAGTTTCAAAATCAATTAAGAAACTATGTAACTAACAAAATAAGTTCTGAATACTATTCCATAGACCAGGTCAATAGGTCATAACGTATAATCAAACATAAACATAGTCGTGACGTATCATTAAACACAAACATAGGTTATAACACATCATCAAACATAAACATAGTCGTGACGTATCATTAAACACAAACATAGGTTATAACACATCATCAAACACAATAATAGGACATAACGTATGATGAAACACAAACATAGATCATATCGTACAATCAAACACAAACATAGGTCATAACTTATCATTAAACCCAAACATAGTCGTAACGTATTATTAAACACAAACATAGATCATAAGGTATCACCAAACACAAACATAGGTCATAACGTATCATCGAAACCAAACTCAGGTTATAGCGTATCATCAAACATAGCTCAAACGTATTATCAAACACAAACATAGATCAAACGTATCATCAAACACAAACATAGCTCAAACGTATCATCAAACACAAACATAGCTCAAACGTATTATCAAACGCAAACATAGATCAAACCTGTCATCAAACATAAACATAGGTCATTACGTATCATCAAACACAACATAGATCAAACGTAGGTCATTATGTATCATCAAACAGAAACATAGGTCATTACGTATCATCAAACACAAACATAGATCAAACGTATCATCAAATACAAACATAGGTCATTACGTATCATCAAACACAAACATAGATCAAACTATCATCAAACACAAACATAGATCAAACGTATCATCAAACACAAACATAGATCAAACGTATCATCAAACACAAACATAGATCAAACGTATCATCAAACATAGGTCATTATGTATCATCAAACAGAAACATAGGTCATTACGTATCATCAAACACAAAAATAGATCAAACGTATTATCAAACAGAAACATAGGTCATTACGTATCATCAAACACAAAAATAGATCAAACGTTTCATCAAACAGAAACAAAGATGAAACGTATCATCAAACACAATCATAGGTCATTACGTATCATCAAACACAAACATAGATCAAACTATCATCAAACACAAACATAGATCAAACGTATCATCAAATACAAACATAGGTCATTACGTATCATCAAACACAATAATAGGACATAACGTATGATGAAACACAAACATAGATCATATCGTACAATCAAACACAAACATAGGTCATAACGTATCATCAAACACAAACATAGATCAAACTATCATCAAACACAAACATAGATAAAACTATCATCAAACACAAACATAGGTCGTAACGTATTATTAAACACAAACTAAGATCATAACGTATCATCAAACACAAACATATCGAAAAATCAATCTTAAAAAGAAAGTTTAACTATGAAAACTTGCAAATATCCAACATAAATACCTTATTAATTTAGATGTGCCACATATTCACATTTCAGAAATTCATTCCTGATTAGCCACACAATACAAGGAGTCAAAAAAGTTTATAGAAAAAAAAATAATCCTTACATTTGAAAACAATGAATCAAAAGTTCCAAAATTATATGAATTTATATTGTCACGTTTATATTTTTGTTATTGTACTTTTAAAATGTATTTTTGGAAAGTTTTCTATCGACGGTTTAATTTCCAATCGTTAGCGCTGTCAACATCATTTTTCGTATTGAAATGTCACATTTTATCACAGCCGATCACGTCCGAGCACGTTTTAATTTAATACACTAGGTACCATGGTACATCGTTTTATCATATTATTGAAATCATTATTGAATTATTTATTGCATAATTATGAATGTTACTCACATGTTTATACGAGGATGTGAATGAATTTTTGTATTCATGTTTGTATCTTTCTACCATGCAAACTTGTATGTGTTTACGATCACCATTACCGGTGTAGGAATACACTATTTTGTCACATAATGTTTAAATGCTAAATTTTTATTTATATTAAATCTAAAACACTTGATTTTAATATTTTCAACCATTTAGAACAATACTTTCGCAACGTGTTCATGGTTATAAATTATTGAAGTAGGGATTATTTCTTAATATTGCGGGGTACAAACTTTTGAGTGTGACTATACGGCCGTTCTGATTGGACGAGACCATTTTTTACGTCGCTCGCTCTTGCGTCATAGAGTAGTATATAAGCAGACCAAAACTGGCGTCTAGTTTCAGATGTGATCTATCTGGGCACAAATCAACATCAATTGTTTGACACCACCTCTATTGACTGGAAGGGGCCTCGGTGGCCGAGTGGTCTAAAGCGCGCGCTTACGGATCACAGCGCCTCTCACCGCCTGGGTTAGAATCCCACTCGGGACAGATCCTAGTATGAAAAAGTTTGTCAGTTCGCTTACCGAAGGTCGGTGGTTTACTCCGGGTACTTCGGTTTCCTCTACCATCCCAGAACTGACCGCCTCGAAATAAGTGAAAAAATCTTGACCGGGGCGAAAAACACCATTACTCCACTCCACTCTATTGAATGCGTCCAGCTAGCGTCTGCTTTTGACTTGCGTCAATAAATTGATTAAGTCAACTAACTTAGAAGGTGCAAATGCAAAAAATAATTGCAATATTTTTATTAACTTTTGCACCTAAATACTGCTTATATTGCGTCATTCTGACATGGTACTGCGTCCATTTGCAGCATAGATTTTTGTGTTACACACTATCCGTCATCCTTCTTTAACGAACATTTATCTATTCTCATTTTGAGAATATTCTTAAATTTTTCAAATGCATTAAGATTTTACTATAATTTTACAACACATATAAGAAATACATTTAATATAAATTAATCTAGAGTATTATTATTAGGCAATTATTATTATTATAATTATTAGATATATTATTATTAAAGCATAAATTTATATTTCTTGGTTATGGCGATTTACAGAGCATAAATTGTTGTGCAAGAAGTAATATTGGACTAAGCATTGTAATAGAGTTTAGCAATATTTGGTTAATGCTGCATTTATGTTTATGATTATTTGATTATTCATTGAAATCCATTGACATGTTTGTTGCTTGACTGCTCCATTGTGAACTTTAATAAATTTGATATTTTAAGCATTTGATCGTCTTAGTCATCTTTGATTAGTTAAGAACACGCTACCAAGTTCAATTACGACTACGGAAAACGTTAACCGAAAGCTAGTCTGATCTCATTATAAGTACTTTTGTGCAATACCTGCTTGATCCGGTTACGCTCATGGTACAGAGTACTTGGGTGTAATCAGACATATTTGTTTTGCAAATTGAATACATGTACTTGTGCATGGTTTGAGACATGCTTGATACTTAAACCATTTAATTACAACCCTACCGAGTTATCAACAACTAGAAGCGTAGGCCGAGCGCTACAATATGAAAGTAAGTTAGACATGTAAACTTTTACCAGGGAAGTAAGGCCGGTGTCTCCGAAAGACAAAGAACCTCCTATCTAATAAGCACAGACGTCTTGTGTTAAATATTATCCAAACTATATGGTTTAATGAGGCGTATCGATTTGTGAAATTGGGCTACATGGTTATGTTCAAATACCCAAATAATCTATTTAGTTTCGTTTTAGCTCACCTGACCGAAAGGTCATGTGAGCTTATGGCATGGCGCGGCGTGTTTATGTGAGTGTGTGCTTGTGTGCGTGTGTGCGTGCGTGCGTCGTAAACACCTATTTTCGACTTCTTCTCCAAAACTGCAGAACAGATTTCAATGATACTTGGTCAGAAGCATATTTGGGCCGGTGCAATTCAGATCTGTTAATGGCGTTGACATGGCTACCAAAACTAGGTCAAGGTGACCTAGGGGTCCAAAAATCTTAAAAAATCTTCTTCTCCAAAACCGATGATGGGAGAAAAAATCTGATGTGATATTTGGCTTTTCTAGGGTCTTAAGCCTATAGTTTGTTCATTTCGTGAAGTTAAGTCAAAAAACGGGTTACGCGTTTTTGCGTTTAATTTAAAAAATTTCGTAAAATGGCTTCAAATTGTTATAACTTGACTATTTGAACAGATAATGACATGAGGTTTTCAATTTTGCCTTTTTCTTGAATGGCCTTTAAGTAAGGGTCAAAGTCACAAATCAAGGTCATGACCTAATTTGTGATTAATGCAGTTTATGGCAGTTATCTTGCAAATATTAAGAGATATATGAAATCAAAATATTGTTAAAATGTTCAGCATGACAAAATTTAAAAAGGTACCAAGTTTCGTAACTAAATGATAATCCATGTAGGAGTTGTTGACCCTGAAATGTTATTTTTGGTTTATAAATACTAAAATTGTGCATTAACTTGAAAACTATAATATTTTTGTATAGGCATGTATATCAGAATATTGTAGGTATTGTGACAATGATAATTTTGATATATGGTTCAAGGTCATATGATCAAAGTTCAAGGTCACAGCTGCAAAAGAAGAATTAAATTGCTAATTATCTTGAAAACTGTTAACTTTTTGTATAGGCATTTGTATTAGAATATTGTAGGTATTGATACGACGATCATTTTGATATATGGTTCAAGGTCATATGTTCAAAGGTCAAGGTCACGACTGCAAAAGAAGACTTAAATTGCTAATTATCTTGAAAACTATTAACTTTTTGTATAGGCATATATATTAGAATATTGTAGGTATTGATATGACGATCATTATGATATATAGTTCAAGGTCATATGTTTAAAGGTCAAGGTCACAGCTGCAAATGCAGACTTAAATTGCTAATTATCTTGAAAACTGTAAACATTTTGTATAGGCATATATATCAGAATATTGTAGGTATTGATATGACGATCATTTTGATATATGGTTCAAGGTCATATGTTCAAAGGTCAAGGTCGCAGCTGCAAAAGAAGACAAAAATCGCTAATTATCTTGAAAATTTTAACTTTATGTATAGGCATGTATATTACAATATTGTAGGTATTGATATGATGATCATTTTAATATATCGTTCAAGGTCAAGTGTTTAATGGTCAAGGTCACAGCTGCAAAAGAAGAGATAAATTGCTAATTATCTAGAAAACTAATAACTTTTTTTTATAGGCATATATATATATGAGAATACTGTAGGTACTGATATGACGATCATTATGATTATATATGGTTCAAGGTCATATGTTTAAAAGTCAAGGTCACAGCTGCAAAAGAAGGCAAAAATTGCAAATTATCTTGAAAACTGTAAAATTTTTGTATAGGCATATATAATAGAATATTGTACGTATTGATATGATGATCTTTTTGATATATGGTTCAAGGTCATATGTTCAAAGGTCAAGGTCACAGATGCAAAAGAAGACTTCACTATTAACTAATAAATTTTTGTATAGGCATGCATATTAGAATATTGTAGGTATTGATACGATGATCATTTTTTAATATGGTTCAAGGTCATCTGTTCAAAGGCCAAGGTCATGGCTGCAAAAGAAGACATAAATTGCTTATTATCTTGAAAATTATTAACTTTTTGTATAGGCATATATATTAGAATATTGTAGGTATTGTGACAACGATCATTTTTGGTATATGGTTCAAGATCATCTATTGAAAGATCAAGGTCACAGCTGCAAAAGAAGACTGAAATTTCTTATTATCTTGAAAACTGTTAACTTTTTGAATAGGCATGTATATTAGAATATTGTAGGTATTGCGACAATGATCATTCTGATATATGGTTCAAGGTCATATGTTGAAAGGTCAAGGTCACAGCTGCAAAAGAAGACAAGAATTGCTAATTATCTTGAAAAAAACTATTAACTTTTTGTACAGGCATGTATATTAGAATATGGTAGATGTTGTGACAACGATCATTTTGATATATGGTTCAAGGTCATGTGTTCAAAGGTTAAGGTCACAGCAGCAAAAGAAGACTTAAATTGCTAATTATCTTGAAAACTGTTACCTTTTTGTATAGGCATGTATATTAGAATATTGTAGGTATTGACATGGCGATCATAAATGGTTCAAGGTCATATATGTTCAAAGGTTAAGGACATAGTTGCATAAGTATAATGAAATTTGGAAATGATTTGGAAATTATTCATTGCATTACAGTTACTTCATGCATATTATATAATCTACTTATAAATGAAATGTGAGTGGATATATTTCTGATTAAGTTTTGTGGCAGTTCTTTATTTAAAAAAACTTGTAAAGTTTCTGTACCTAATATATTGTCTTTTGCGCTTTGCAAACAATTTTGGACATATACTCAGGTGAGCGTTAAGGCTCATGGGCCTCTTGTTATAATTTATATTTTCAAAAATATGTTTCTAATAATTTTTTCTTATTTCTTTTGTTTTTTTGTTGCTTCTTTTCGACTTTCATGGCCATTGCTCAGTGCCTTTTTTTCTCGAATTTAATCTTTTATTTTATCATGTTTGGACTCGAAAAAATGTAGTTGACAAATTCATCTAACTACACGATACTTTCACTTCCTGTTTATTAGTTACAAAAAATCAATTTTACGACAATAGAAAAATTAGAATTTATGTTGTCTTCTGTCGTGAGCAATTTCTCAAATCTTCATCTGAGTCATATGTTTTACATATAAGCTGGATTTTGTTTTCTTTTCTGTTCCTTCTCTTAACTGTAACTTCCATTTGTAGAAAAAAATACTGCTGAATAATGGTGATATACTCGGCATTTTTTAAATATAGTAAATTTGGTGATTAAAACAATTTAAAAAAACGAAACAGGTATGTATGTATGTATGTATATAATAATAATTATAATAATAATGATAATAATGATAATAATCAAAATTATAATAAAATACGTAAAGTAATACTTAAGAAAGTTAGTACTCAGTTAAGCAACCAGCCCCCGTCTATAGCTAAAGTGCATCCTGTAACCATGGCGGATTCTTGGCATAACAGAAATATCGTCGCCTCCACTACATCTTCCACTTTTGCCACTTTCCCAAGAGGATGTTGTGAAAGAATTATTGGCATAATTTGCTCATTTTCAAACAAGTGCTTTGTGATATCTGTATATATACCAGTCGGGTTAACGGAATTGACACGAATGTTATACGGACCAAGTTCCAAAGCTGTAACCTTTGTCAACATATCCATCATTGCTTTAGAAACACAATACGACATAGATCTAGGGGCAGCTTTTAACCCATCAACACTAGATACGTTAACAACTGCTCCGGGTCGACCAGCTGAAATCAGACCATGTGCCACAATTTGAGTTATATTGAAAGCTGATTTAAAGTTGTGTTGATTATTTCTTCAAATTTTTCGATACTCAAATCGACAAATTCTTCTTGGTGAAGTATTCCAGCATTGTTTACAAATAAATCAACAACCCCGATTTGTTCCACGGCAGTTTTAGTTTTATCCCAATCAGACACATCAACCTGAATTGTATTAATTAGAGGATTTACCGCTTTTAGCTTGTCTAGGTTTTCGTTTGATCTTCCAATGACGTAAACCTTTGCCCCCTCCTGTAGCAGACGTTCTGCAACAGCTTTTCCTATTCCTCGACTTCCTCCTGTGACAAGAGCAGTTTTATCTTGAAAACGTTTCGCCATAATTTCGAATAATTTCCTTCCGTTTTAAAATGTCTCACTGCCTATCTGTTGGAAACAAACTGCTCAACTGTTGAAAATACGTTATATATATATATATATATATATATATATATATATATATATATATATATATATATATATATATATATATATATATGATAAAATTTAATGGCTTGTGTCAACAGTGTGTTATTTTAACTCTAACGTAAAGCGACCTTTATCTGCGAGGTTAAGTCACTTTTATTTGTCTGAAATTGTTGAAGTATCTTTGCGATTACTCGAATATAACAAAAATACCTACCACACCCCGACGCGCCAGATGTGCACATTTCTGAAATTCATTCCTCACCAGTCACACCATGACCAAAAAGTCCGATACACACACAAAAAAAAATTGTTTATTTAGTTCAAACCCAAATTTTCCCTAATTGGTAATCATATTAGCTTTTAAACTCTAAGCATAAATAATAATAATGGAAAACTTGATAAAACTATTTACAATAAAAACATGTCGGCGATTTTTAATAGGTACTACTTAATTTTAAAAATATAAAACACTCGTTATCCAACATTGAACTACGTTATTAATATTTAAACATCAATTATTAACCTGCTAGATGTCAAATCACAATGTATATCTATTTGGTTGTCACACTTCATTGAACATTTTTGTCATTTTAACAGGAACGTCCAGTAAACTTAACCGCGGGAAGGCGTTACCTTTACAGCATTAAAAACCAAGAAATTTCCACTGACTTAAAAGTACTGTCGCATGCTAAAGTAATTTTTTCCTATTCACTTGTCAATGATCGGTGATTTCCTCTGTTTTATTATAACCAAAACCGACAATTCAATTTAAATCCTATACTTATGATTGTAGTCTTGATATTTTACAACAAAGGTTTAAATAGGCCAGGCCTAGGGTCATAGATATAAATAAAACAAAATATTATATCAATTGCGATTTGATTGGAGATATTCATTCCTTGTTTCAGTTGTTCAGAAATTCATAACTTAAACCAGACGCTAGGTGGAAGTTTGTATCATGTATGGTAGGCATCAGTTTTTGTTTATATTAAAAATGTTTGCAATTGCTGCTGTGACGTCAACAATTCGACTTTATGTTATACATACAATTTTTAAAAAAATTTAATAAAATTATCTTATATCACAAACGATTTGGTGAAGCTGAATTAGCTTCGAGTTAGCAGGCATGGCTCGTTATGTTTGATCTCAAGTTAAATCTCTCAAGTCGATATATATATATATATATATATATATATATATATATATATATATATATATATATATATATATATATATATATATATAAATAAATATATATATATATATATATATATATATATATATATATATATATATATATATATATACTCAATAATCACACTATTATTTTTATGATATCATATTCTTAGTTCTTAAAAATTAAAATGTATTTGACGGTTTCACTCTACAACACGTTATTATCATGTTATGGTGTTAATATATGACCGGTATGTTTGCGTTTGATTTAATACAACAATACAATAAATGACAATGAAAAATTTTCTTATTTACTTTCACAACTTTAACGTAAGCAATTTCAAATCGAGAGTAATATAATAAATATATTTATCTTTTCCTCTGTAAAGAAGTAAGCCCTTAATAATATAGTTTCATCTGTTGTTATTTCGTTTGTTTATTCGGATACGTTTGTTAACTCGAAAGCAAAATGTCTTTTATTACAATTTTCAAACATGGTTCAAAATCTTTTTGATATCTATACATGATGTTGACCTAAAAAGTTACAGAAATATTCAAAAGCAAAATAAAAATACAAGCTTTTGTCGTTGTGTCTACCTTTTTACTTACGTTTTAAAGACATGTTATTCACAAATGTAACCTTCGTTATTTTATTATTAAATGATTCACATAAGTCATCTAGGTGTTTAAGCAGGTTACATTGATTCATATGGCTGTATAACCTACAAAAAACCTGTATTATGCATTTGTCAAATTTGAATTTCGATTTTGTATTCTGTATAACTTATAAACCTTTTCACAATATTTTTTAATGTAACTAAACTACAAAATTCATCCCGTTCTATGTAAAAGTAAGTCCTATTATGCCACTTTCAATTGTTTGCATTTATTCACCGCGTTAGTTACCAATACAGTTCCAGACATCCGTCAGTTACAAAAATGAATAAAGTAATGAACAATCAAGAAATAACTGTTCAAAACACTTCTAAAAAAGCTGTAAAGTATAAGGAAGTCAAAACTCATTTGAGCAAAAGGCCCCCATCAACAGCCAAAGTACTTCCTGTAATCATGGCGGCATCCTCGCTAAGAAGAAATATCGTCGCCTCCATTATGTCGTCCACTTTTGCCACTTTCCCAAGAGGATGTTGTGAAAGAATCATTGGCATAATTTGCTCATTTTCAAACAAGTCCTTTGTCATATCTGTATAAGTAGCAGTCGGGTTAACGGAATTGACACGAATGTTATACGGACCAAGTTCTATAGCTGTAACCTTTGTTAACATATCCATCATTGCTTTAGAAACACAATACGGCATAGATTCAGGGACAGTTTTTAACCCACCAACACTAAATATGTTAACAACCGCTCCGGGTCGACCAGCTGAAATCAGACCATGTGCCATAATTTGAGTGATATTGAAAGCTGATTTAAAGTTTGTGTTAATTATTTCTTCAAATTTTTCAATACCCAAATCAACAAATTTTTCATGGTAAAGTATTCCAGCATTATTAACAAGTAAATCAACAACCCCGATTTGTTCCACGGCAGTTTTAGTTTGATCCCAATCAGACACGTCAACCTTAATTGTATTAATTAGAGGATTTACCGCTTTTATTTTGTCTAGGTTTTCTTTTGATCTTCCAATGACGTAAACCTTTGCCCCCTCCTGTAGCAGACGTTCTGCAACAGCTTTTCCTATTCCTCGACTTCCTCCTGAGACAAGAGCAGTTTTATCTTGAAAACGTTTCGCCATGATTTGGAATGATTCAAATCTGTAAAACAAATATTTCAAAATGATGTGTCTGTGTCCTCAGTTTAATAACAAAATTTGATGATGCAATATTTTCTCGCTAAAGTAGGTTTTTCCACAGAAGAAGGAAAGATATTCCATTATTTTAATAGGGCAGAAGAAGCAGGGATTTTATGTATTGCAACTCTGTGTTAATATTGTGTTATTTTATTTTCATACAAGACATTCCATTATTTGCTCGTTATAAATTTTATATTTCAATGACAATTATACAAGTTGTAAATTGTAGAAAAAATAACTTCCTAATCTTGTTATATCACTTGCAAAAAATAAATTCTTCCAACCCTTAGAGTTGTATTTCAGTTGTTTCAGTCGCCCTTATTAATTTAACCTCTACTGCAAGCTATTATGAGTAATTTTATATTGATGCATTATAGTTTTACCGGTGGCTAATTATTTAGGTCATACCTGTGCATGTATGTAACAAAAATGTGATAAATGCAATTAAAACGTATAATTTTAATAGAATTTTTTTTGACATTCAAATGATATTTTTAGAAGTTTATATTTTTTACAACATTTACCTGTTTGCTTATATCTTTGTTTATAAATATATAAATTAAAGACAAAAAATCTTACTTTTTTCTACGGTGGCACAGAGGTGACATGAAATATATTTTTTCTATTACGTGCGCACGTAATACATATTACATGCGCACGTAGTAACCATTACTTGTGCATGTATTTCCTTTTACGTGTGCACGTATTAACCTATTACGTGCGCACGTATGACTAAAAGGTAATACGTGCGCACGTATCGGTTAACCTATTACATGCGCACGTATTACTAATAGGTAATACGTGCGCATGTATCGGTTACTACGTATGCACGTAAAATGTAATACGTGCGCACGTTATAGGTAATACGTGCGCACGTAATAGGTTAATACGTGCGCGCGTAAAGGGTAATACGTGCGCACGTAATAGGAAAAATATATTTCTTGCAACTCTGTGCCACCGTACTTTCAGCTGTACGAAATATATATATTTTTTTTCTTAATGTTATAGATTATTCAAAATTTTGTGCTGAACCCAATGTTGTGTAGTTGTGTCACGTAACAACTAAGGACGTATGAATGCATAAAAATTTGTAAACAGATGTCGGGGATTTTGAGAAACACAAGTCAAAGCACGTATTAATGTTTATACATAAACTTTTCAAAATATCGCGAGAACGCGATGTACTTATGCATAATAAATAAAATAGCATTATTTAATTGTGCATATATTGTGCATGATAACACGTAAGCTAAAAATCTCAAAAACTTATTGAAGCAATCTAAGCTCTATATTACCATATTTGATTTTTTTTATATTCATGTCACGGTTTATAAAACAGATAACACGCTCGACATTGATTAATAGGGTAGATCTGGTAATCATGGCTAAATCGTTACTCAGAATAAATAGCGAAATATTAACAGCATCTAACAAAGTGAAAAGTCTTCGAAGAAAAATGAGAAATGAGACGTTGAATAATATGATAATATTTTTTTGGGTAAAGGTTCTGTCACATCAGTAAGTAAAATACCCGGATTCATAAAACTGACCCGGATGTTATGTTGACCTAGTTTTACTGCAGTAACTCTGGTTAGCATATCTAGCAATGCCTTAGGAGCATAATATGCTGTATAACCCGGTGACCCATTTTATTCGGAAATCTGGGCATGTTTTAAGCCACTTACGTTGGCATGTTTTAAGCCACTTACGATCGGCTGATCATACCACGTGCTATTATAAGAGTTATATTAAAATCAGATTGAAACTAGTTTTTTATTGCTTTGTCAAAAAAATCCACGTTTGTATAAACTACAACGCATTTTTAAATTTACAAATATATTTCTGTAAGTGTAGTTTTTTTTTCACCGTGTACTTATTTCCGCTAATTTCGCGGTCGAAGAATTTCCGTGAAAATTTGTACCACACGAAAAATACTACACTAAAGTACGTAGCCAACATCGATATTGTCTTTATTAATATTGACCATGTACATTAAATTATTTATATTTAATCCAATTATTTACAATAAACCTGTCACTGGTAAACTATAAACAAACTTATTGAATTCAGAATTATTCTGAATCAAGAAGATTTTGATAAGCATTTCTGGGGTTGTGCAAGTTTTAGGATGAAGCCATTTTTTCAACATTTTTACAACTTGATACCTGATTGTTTTACTGATTAAACCTGGCAGAGCTTTTTTAAAATAATTTCTGAGTCGTACTTATCTGTTAATTAATCAATTTAATCAATTCATAGAACTCAATCAACCGTTCACTTGTAAGTAAAGCACTTTACACCATACATGTACCTCTTTTGTTTAAACCAAGTTGATATTGAGTTAATCACCCGTTACATAGCACGGGCACAGGTTGGTAACTAAATACTAACCTGGTTTATGCACGTGGGCAAGTAAGTACTAGTATTTGGTTATCTACCTTGACGCATAATTATTTTAGTGCAACCATTTTAACATTACGGTTTGGTATTCATCAGCTTATATCCAAATTTAAAAAAAAATTTTTTGTTTTAACTTATTTACGTACGATTACAAAGTATTTTACAGACATACTTCCACAAAACAAAACAACTTTCAAACGGTCAAGTTAAATTTTTTGTATTAAAACAAGTATTAAACAAAACACAATGAATCAAATACTGCTTCAAAAATTTTAACTTCATAAAACTGCATTTATTTCAATAATTTTATAAAAAAAAAAAAAAAAAAAAAAAAAAATTAGGGATTGCAAAGTAACTCTCGCATATAATAATAATTGGTAGACATACCCATTGGGGCTTTGTAAGCTTCTATTCCCGAGGGGCCTCGTCTGATATCGCATTTGTGAGGGTTTTTTTCTTCGTCTTGAACTTCCAAAAATGTATTCCGAGTGATAAATATCTAGCATATTATCTTCAAAAATGTTTTAACTTGGCTTAGTATTACATCAGAATCGTAGCCAATACCCTCCATCTTACCAATGACACTGCAGTAATGCGCATATCGTGTACACAAAAACAACTTCCGTTTAAGCAATGACATTCACTCGATCAAGATTCGAACTCGTGATGTTGGAATTGAAAGACCAGCGCCCTTAACCACACGGCCATCTAAAACAATTTATTAGTGTATGGTGTCAGTCAGATATCAACTTTGTTGTCAGTGTGCATGGTTATTGGTCAAGTGCAACATGTGAATACCTCGGCGCTATCGCGCCTCGGTGCACAAAAGGTTGCACGTGCCCAGGTAAGTATTACCATGCGCACCTCCAGCTCAGTTAATATCTATTACATATACAAAAAAAATCTATAGTCCATTTCATTATTGTATATATTGTCGATGTGTGTTATGTATAGTCCGTTTCATGATCTTTGATTATATAACAAGTGTCATAAATCCGCGAATATTACACCCCGCGAAAATGTCGGAAATTTGAAAACAGCAAAAATTTGACCTCGTGAATTTAAGTACATTTACAGTATTTGTTAAAAAGCAAGAGAGCACTCGCTTTTGATAATTAAGTCTCTGATTGGTTGGTTGAGAAAGGAGATAATCTTACAAGATTTCATTGTATCCAATGGTTATTATTGCGTTGGTCGAGTGAATAAGGCGTTATCCTTCAAACTCAAAGCGTTTCACCGTTATTGGATGGACTCCGGTAGACCCTATTTCCCCCATAGTAGGCTTTTACCTGTTGGCCTGATACACATTTAATGGTCAGAGTGGTCTGTGATGTTTATCTGCGACATTGCGGGTGATTGTACCAGCATGTCCCGATAATTGCGTTATAGTAAAATGCAGATCAGAAACACTTGCATACTCGCGTAACACAAAAGATAATTGTATGGCGTAAAAAGTGATGATATGACGTAAAAAAACCCATTCGCCCTGACCACCTTTTATATCGATTTGGCATAAATTTGAATATTTATAAATTAATTAACCATATATATAACTTCATTAACAAAGCAGTTAAAATGTTAATAGATAAATTAACTTAAATAGAGTTGAGTCGAGTAATGGTGTTTAATGTCCCAGTCAAGAATACTTCACTTATATCGTGACGTCGCCAATAATAAGCGAAAGTACAGAAATTTTGCATGTGCGTTGAGCTGATGGGATTACACAACAGGGTTCTCAATCGTTCCACGCCTACCGGTACCGTGACAAGGAACCTCGTTTACTTTAAGTTCCGATTCGAAAGAACAGTGCTTTCATTTCGTATTGCCGAGTGCTTGGTGAAAGAACAATCACTACCCACTTTTAAGTCTTGGGTCAAACCCGGTCAGGGTTCGAACCCACGACCTCCCACTTACGGCGCGAGCACTCTATCAACTGAGTTACCGTAGTGGTAGAATAAATATCAAATAAAAATATAATTTTTGAAAACAGATTCTTGCTTGAGAAAATGCGAAAGATTTGGTTTCCCTGATACTCTTGTTTTCTCCACGAACAAAACCGGTGCTTCGTTATAAGCGCTAGTATTATAAATGGACACGATAACTCCACTCCATTTCTCCATTCATAAAAACAGTCATTACAAACATTTTGAATTTAGACGGCAATGGTTATGACAATAGTATTCGGGGTTAGGTGAGTAAAGAAATTACCATATAAAAATAAATTCCGTATCATCCCCTATTTACAGTCTTGCTTTACCTAAAAAAATTAAAAGTGGTGTAAATCTGAAAAAAAACACGTTGTTTGATTCAGCTTATACAGCCATATAAAAAAATAATAAGTCGTCCACCATGTAATTTGGGCACTGGACTCCGTTATCATTGTCGTGCTAATGCTTATAAGAAGAAATACAGCATTTATAATGTTCTCAAGTACTGCATACCAACCCCAATGAATATTGTAGAATACGGTCACTGGCTAACTTATTAACCATCCACCATCCACGGCTACATTTGATCCAGTAATAATCGCCGTTCCATCGCTTGAAAGGAACAAAGTCGCGTTAACAACGTCGTCGAGTTCCGTAAATCTCCCAAGTGGATGTGGAGGGAGATAAGGTCCAGTGTACTCGTCGTTTGATAAAAATTGTTTTGTGGATTCCATAACCACATCAGTTGGATTGACACTGTTTACTCTTATCTCATGCGAACCCAATTCTAAGGCTGTACATGTAACTTTAATAGCATTTCCAAAACGGCCTTAGAAATGCAAACCCATCTTTAGGGTGTATGCCCCATGTACTGGACATATTAACTATTGACCAATGACGTCAAGCAGCAATAAGACCACGTGCTACAACCAGTGGTATATTAAATACTGATTTACAATTTGTATTGATAACGTCATTAAGTTACTCTTTTTCTGCATCAATGAATTTCCCATCGCCAGTTATAGCGGCGTTGTTGACTAGTAAATCAACAGTTCCGATTTGCTCCAATACGGTTTTCGTTTTGTCCCAATCACTTATATTGACCTGGATTAGGTTTACTGTAGGAACTTCTGCTTTCAACTTGTCTAAATTTTCCCGTGTTTTGCCAATGGCGTATACCTTTGTACCTTCATTTACAAGACGTTCTGCAATAGCTTTCCCTATACCCCGACTACCACCTTTGCCATATTAAAGTGTTATATATGTAGATGGTATCTACAGATAATATTTTGGTCGGGTCAAAAACCCGAGAGTTCATTAATGATATGATGAGTCGATACAGGTACAGGTTGAATCGTCTCAGTTAAATACAAGATTTTTTTCACTTAAACCGTGGCTGTCAGTTCCGGGATGATGAAGGAAGCTTTGAATGGACACCTCGATAAAAGTGTTGTTGTTTTAATATTTCGCCTTACTTTGCCTGAAGTATCCTACATGTTACACCAACAGGCTACTATTATTTAGAAACTATTACATTCAAAATTAATATTGTAGAGTGATATTTGTGGGGTTAAAATTTCGTGTGACACCCCCCCACACACACACACACACCCGTGATTGTGTTTTGTGAAAATCATTTAAGCTAAGACTCTGACAAGTAAAAAATAAACCATTAAATTATTTTAGGAAAATAACTTGCCCACAAAAACTTCGATATTCAATTCCCTTCGAAGATTTGTGATTTTACATTGTACAAAAAGGGGTCGGGGTGTTTGAGCCCTTGCTGGACCATGAATGATAGTATTTAAATTTTAGATACTGCTTTTTTTTACCTGGTACTATCCATTAAGGGGATGGAGTATTGACTGGTTCTGCCGATGGCATTATAATGTGACTGAGAGTAGCGTGTTTGTCTTCGTCATATTGACTCTGTGATCTAACACAATAACAAAATGACACTTCAAGTGCGCAAATCGCTGAAAAATTTCTGATGTGACGTTAAACAACAAAACAACTACCAGCCAACTATACTATATCAAACAAACCATATCCGGTTTGATTGTACATGCTCATCAAATCAGTGATAATGTAATATTCAATATTGCACACGATGCTCTTTACCACACGTTGCTAGACGCCACTAGCACTTCAGTTCAAATGGTTTTATAAAGGATAAAATCAAAAGGGTTCTTGACAAGATAGAGACCACTCTGTTAACCAGTACCACTACGGTAGCTCAGTTGATAGAATGTTCGCCGATTATGTGGAAGTCGGGGTTCGAACCCTGGTCGGGTCTGAAAAAGGGTAGTGACTTTCCTTTCGCAAAATACTCGGTATTTAGAAATGAAAGTTTCAAGGTTCTTCGGATGAGACCTTAAAAACCGATGCAACTTTTTATGCCAGGCGTTGCACGCTAAAAAACCCTTCTTTGCGTAATGCCCTGAATGCAATGAAAAGTAAAACTCTGCCACTTCACCTTAAGCATGTAACCTCTCGATATAAGTGAAATATTTTTATTGGTACAAAAAACTCATTATATAGAGTTGTATATGACCTAAAAGTGTTCTGTACATAAAACGTCGGAAGTACAATTTTAAATAAAACAATGATTTAACTATTCAATGCAATCGTAATTAAAAAAATTCATTCAAAGTAACTACACAAATTAAACAAGAAACATTATCAATAAAATTTATCTTAATTTACACAATACATGTATTTAGTTGTAGCATTTCAAACTATCTGCATTTAGATAAAAAACGTAATTTTGTTAGATCGATGTAAATAAAAAAATAATAATAAGCTTACTGAAATAGTGCACTTTAACTAAAATTGACAGCATTTTCAAGACCGAAGTAAATGATTTTAATAACAAGCTTCTACAAACTTTTTTGGCTTAATTGTGTAAAAGCAATCACTTTAAAAAAGTAACTGAATAACAACAATTATTTATTTCAACATATTTAAACATTAATGATTTTACACACACCAAAAGAACAAAACAACTACGATAGAATAAGTTAAACCTTAAGCAACCAATTTTATCAACAATCATCAGTCAATATTTAACCATTGATTTCAGGTTACTTTGATTTGTAATTCAACCAAACAGAACATTGCAATTTTAAGTCAACCTTCCTTAGGTTCATTATAAACAGGTTTTATTGTATTCTTTTAGTATTCAACCAAATATAGTCACACACACACACACACACACACACACACACACACACACACACACACACACGTAGAAGTAATGTAAAATCATTCATCGTTTATGTTCAATGCCGTTAAAACTTTGACAGGAGGGTTTATTAATGGGACATGTGCGTATTAAATGTCAAAAACAAAATATAAAGTACTGAAATTAGAGAGTATTCAAAATATTTTTTAAAAAGGTTCGAAAAGTTAAAAAAAATAATTACAAATTATTTCTGACGAGTATATGTACAAATGTTTATGTAAAAATGCAAAAACATCTATGAGGTAGATAGTGTTATTAACATTTATAAAACACAAGCAAAACTTTTAATAAACTAAATGTAAATCGACGGGACAATAACATAAGTTTGAATTCAAACGGGTCACTGCAGTTTCACAGGCATAATCACAGAAAAAGGTGCTAAGCTGGCTCTCGACTACCAAAATAAGTTATTTAACCCATGAATAGTTTTTTTTTTAATAATTTAATAAAAATTTTCCTGAACTTTCGAGATAAAATGGCACCAATACTTTTCGGAATGAGATTATCATTATCTCTAAATTTGCAAGCACTGCTTTAAACAGATCTAGAATAAAAATGAAAAAAATTGTTATTGAAATGTTTGTACCTGTCAACAACCAACTTTAGGTAATAGTTAAAACAAAATAAAACCAGAGATGATAAAATTTTTAATTTCCTTGCATATTTTTTGAAAAAGTGATAATAACTTTTCCTGTAGAAAGTGAGTTTGTTTATTAACATTTCTGTCATTCAGCAGAGGGAAATTTATCGTTAGATAAAAGTGCTTGTAGTTTGTTTCAAAACGTCGTTAAAAAGAAATTTCCTGTCTTATGTGAAAGAAAATATTTTATAGATTTGGTGATTCGGAGTCACCAACAATAGTACCGGACCTAAAGTAAAAGAAGGTGAAATGTTCAAGGTAAACGCTTATATGTCTGCAAAATGGCTAAGAAGTAAAAAAAAAAAAAACATTGTTGAGAAAACGTCTATTAACCAAAACAAAACATAACGTTTTTATTTATTTCATTTCAAGTCATATTATTTCGAATGAATTTACAAAATTGTTGATTACTAGATGCAAATATTAATGTTTAGCATTTAGTACTTTCACATATCTCTCCATACCTCCTATCAACAATAATCAAAACTTCTGTCGAACATTTCATTCAAAAAGTAGTCTACAGACAAAATTAATAATATTTGACATACATAAATTATTTAAAATAGAAACGAAGCTACTAAAATGATTTAATAGAATCGATTCAAACTTGTTTATGTTAAACCCAATAAAAATGTTATGCATGATTTCGTTTTTTTTATAATTTCTTTTAAAGAATTTTGAGCATTTGTGCAAATTCTGACATTCCAAACTAGCAAATTGGAACTATACCTTATAAATTTGGAACTATACCTTATAAAAACATTGGTGCCATACGCTCATTTAATTTTGATATTAATTAGAACATTACAAATGTAAAATTCAAGTTAGGGATTTTTTTCGTTATGTCATAATTTCCAAAACGTTCATAAATGTTAAGAGAATTTGTCAGGTCAGTGAACCATATTAAAATGGAAAGGAGACCAACGACAAAACTGATAAAAATGTGACAAAATGCAATAGTTAAACCGATATCTTCAGGATAATATAAAAGTACATTTTTTAAATAGCCATTTTGAAAACAAGTGTAGACTTTAGCTGGATTATCAAAATAAGTGTTACACGTGGTTGGGTTGACAAACAAACCTAAAATCGCTGTTTATGGTTCGTAAAAAAGTCATCATAACCGCAACATGCAAATACTTAAACGCGTGAAGATTTTAATGTAAACCGCTTTAAGGATTTAAATTCATTACATTGGATATTCGTACAAAATATTGTCCAGTAAATAAGGTTCATCACAGTTTGCTTAACGATTCGTAGTCTGGATCAAGTTCCCTTGTCGTGTTTCCGTTCCTGTATACCCCTCCAATCTTTGGCTTCATATCGATATCATCGTCGCTGACTGGATAAGGAGCATCGATTCCTGTTTTACTGTGATACGTGTTAGAGTCTGAATATTTCTGAATTGTTGCTATTTCTATTTCGTCCTTAAAATATAAATTACAAAAACAAATTAATATTTCTCTACCTTGATAAAAAAAAAGATGTAAAAGACAAAGATAAATTTGGCATGGCATAGAAAAGAAAAACTGTAACGAGATAGCACAACGCTTCATTAGTCTGGAACATGTTTTAGTAAAAATCATTTTAATATGGTTAATTTTGCAAACTGTCTTTACTCCAGAATATACAAAAAACTTCGATATATACATTGATAACTCACATTTAGTTTAGTATCTTGCTTTTGAATGCACTTGTATGAAAAAAATTTCAAATAACATTTCAATTATACTATAAATAGAAAACAATTGGAACTGATACTGTAAATTGGAATAAAAATCCAGACATTCTTTTTTTCTCGAATGGATGATGATCTGTTTCAATAAAAATTGATAATACTAAAATAAGAAATTGGCCAAAGTTTATTTTCTTGTCATTTTACTTTCAAAAGTTCAACTAACGCAAACATTTTCCAAGTTACAGGAATAAGAATTAAAATAGTTTCTTACGGTTCTACGGAATCTGTGTACACGTTGACAAGACAACGGTAAATAACAACAAACACGATCAACAACGCTGTGTATTAGATGTGGTTCTATATCCTCTGATTCATTCATGTCTGTAAATGAAAAAAATATTTAATTATGGAAAAATTAATTAATAAATGCAACCAATTCAACGGCACAGTTGTATGTTAGATCATTCATATCACTGGCTTTATAAATATACTGTTAATCAAAGTAAAATATTTAATTAAGGAAAATAAATTAATATTTACATTACCGATGTTATCGCCTTATATGAATCTAGCCAAAGACCGATGTTATCATTTCTCGATGACAACATCGAATCACGCGCTAAGTTTAGTGAAAACACGCCCATTTGAATATGCAACCAATCAGCTTCCTTCTGAGCGCTGATCACTTTATGGCGAATGAATACCACGGAACTACCTTTTCATTCATAATTTCACAATTTCATTTACAACTTGCAACAAAACGCAGTGTAGCAACACGGGTTGTGTATGTGGACGATTATATCGATTAAATACCAATTAGTTTATGTCTATACTTCTGCAACTGCAGCCTGCTGTCATCTCACTTCTTCAGTTCTTGTACAAGTAAACAACCCGTTAACTGATTTTTCGAAAATGACGACATATCTAGGTCAACCGTCTCACCACTTTTTGTAAGTCCGCTGTCGGCAGTGCAAGAAGTAGAATTTACGAAGGAAAAATGAAGTTGTTTCTTATGTAATATTAATGTAAATAAGATGCTTTTTTCAGAAAGAACAAACAAAGATAAAAAATACACAATGATTGCAGGAACTACAATTTGCACTATTGAAAAAATGGCTCTTCTGTTTAGTCGGTCAACAATGCGAGTTATCTCGCTTGAAGTATGAAACACTGCCTTCATCAGCAACATCGGTAATTTACAATGCCCCTTTCAGAAACAAAAAAAATATATATAAATATAAGGATTGAATGTCATTTAGAATGTTGTCATTGAGGTATGACAACATCAGACCACGTTCAAAGTAACATGAATCGCTTCGCGATTCACTTACTTTGAACGTGGTCTGATGTTGTCATACCTCAATGACAACATTCTAAATGACATTCAATCCTTAAATAAATGCAACCAATTCAACGGCACAGTTGTATGTTAGATCATTCATATCACTGGCTTTATAAATATACTGTTAATCAAAGTAAAATATTTAATTAAGGAAAATAAATTAATAAATGCAACCAATTCAACGGCAAAGTTGTATGATAGATCATTCATATCACTGGCTTTATAAATATACTGTTAATCAAAGTAAAACACAAACATACCAGTCCATGACCAAATCACAATCCCCCCCCCCCCCCCCCCCAAAAAAAAATGTTAAAACTTTGAAACTTATTTAATTCAGTTATACAAGTTAACGCGTTAATTTTTTATAACTGGCCATTCATATTATTGGCTGTATAATTCTTTAATTATACTGTATATGAAAACTTATTTTATTATCATACTGTATATTTATACCGCCAATGATATGAATGACTTTTCATACAGCTGCTACTTCTGAACAATAACACGTCGTGAAATAAAACAATAAGTTTTAAGAAAATCATGCAATAGACAATGCTACAAAGAATGAAAACAACAAACTGAGATAAGATAACAGACAATGAAGTTCGATGAAATAATGTCACATTTGTATACAAAGATGTAGCTTCTAAATATAACTAATGAAGACCTTTTGGTTTTCACATAATATATCGATCAAGACTTCGAAATCAAGATCTCAATCTGTTGGGTGTCGAGCTCAAATCAGACTAACAGTTTAGATGCAGCAAAATTAGTTGGTATTGTAAGAAAGGCTGTCGTTAACCTTGCATCAGTCTCGATCTCGTTACATCGCCGAAGCTTATATTAAGTACTGATCTAAAGAATTCCCTTGAAAACTGGCCTTTTAAGCTATACTCGTAAAGTTTTATCAAGAAGATTCAGTACCTTTTGTCTAGTTAGCTACGCCCGACAGGTGCAAAATCACATTTTAGAATGAAAGGAAAATGGAAATATGGGAAATCAAATATCAAGTATTAGTTTCGATCTTATTTATCTTTTGAACAAAACGCTTTACAACAAGGAACGGGAAATTATTTTTTACCAGTAAATATAAATTTACCTGTGAAGAAGGCACTAAAGAGAGTAACTACTATCCCTACGATAAGGCTAATTAAAACTGCAAACAGTCCATACCACAAATAAGAAAGATGATAAATCCATCTGAAAAATTCATGATTTAAAATTACTTACACATCACAATTGTTTTCAAACATAGAACAATGAAGGAATTTGCACTGAAAACGTCTACTTGGTCACAGCTCATTTAACCATCAGAACGAACCACTAAAACGTTTATAAAAAACCGACAAAAAAGACAATTAAAACAAACATATATTGGAACCATTGATTTTAAAATTCTATCTATAGACACCTGATTATTTTGACTAAACTTTTTGCAGGAGGGTGATTTTTATCTACTAAAGGCTTTGTTCATTCGATTTATTTCAAAAGCAGTAGAAATAAAAGCAATGTAACAAGCTTGATTTTATCCACCACTGAACAATAACACCGGATAAATGTATATTGAAACTTTCAAGTCATACTGCAGTATGTTGACTTTTCTGCACCTTTAATTTAATAAAATTAGGAATTTATCAAAATCACCCTAAATTCTTTGATTTTACGCGTCAAAAAGTAAATTTGTAACTCATAAACTGTCATCATACGTGGTTTATAATAAGTAACACCGTTTCGGAATTTATACCAGTGAGTTTATATAAACTACAATCATGTAAAACAAAAACATGCTCTCGATCCATTTTTTGTTTTATTTAAGTCGTCATTATTAAGTGTTCTAAAGCTTCAATTGGGAAAATTAGATGAACAAAGCCGAAGAAAAAGCCGAAATGGTCTACTTTTTGTTCTGTTCCCAACTAAACGTTTTGCAGAAAAATTCTATCTTTTTATTTCTAGATATTAATGAACAGTAACACATACATATCGTCTCCATTTATACTAGGGGTAGATGTGGTCGCTGCCATCGTTGTTGATATTAATGTTGAAGACAGTGTGGTAGAGACACCAGTGTTGTTATTGGATAATGAACTACAATTACGTTGTATGACGTCACAAACAGCCGCACTGACACCATGTATTGGAGGAGGTGGAAGAACGACAGTGCCTCCGACGCCAACCCAAAAAGCCATGACGGCACTAACTATTAATCCACAAAGCGCACCCTACAAAATATTCCATGTAAGATTAATAAAAACAAAAGTTTTATTCAAATTCAACTCGAAAAGACATTATAAGTCAAAAGTACAAACAATCAGTCAAAATTAATGAAGTTAACAAATCAGACGTTTACTTTACTAATTTCCACCTAAGTAAGTAAGACGTAAGACAGAGCACTGAAAGAATTTCTTTCCTGCCTATCTTTCTTTCTTTCTTCGGTAATAAGAAAATGCCACAGGAAAAATATCTTTTTTACGAAAAAAATATTTTTAAATCCAGAAGTAGAAAATATTTTTACTCTACAGTCAACAATCTTAAATATTTATTCAAGTGGTAAGTTCTTAAACGGTAACATTAAAGTGCCAAGAGAAAACCATTTTACACATTAGGGTCTGTCTACCTGTGATGCGATACAAGACGATGGGAAGGCGTGTCACAAATTACAAAGTTTAAAATTTGGAAATTTATTATCTGAACAAAATCCACAACTCAAACCTTTTAACAAAATGCAATGACAAGTTACTCGATAAACTGTTTGCCGCCAATGTAACGCCCCACCAACTGAATTGTTTATCGGACAATTGATTGCAATCCCGCTAACGCGTTCAGCTTTTCATGCGGTCTTTTTCACTGAGATCTGCTGGTACTGGTACCTCGCTTCCAAGGGTAAATTATTGCGAGGTGTACATGTATTTTCTAGAGGTTAGCACAAAACTGTTGGAAGCTCCTCGTTGATGCAGGGGAAGGTAATTGCGAGGTTTACCTTTCAAGGTATTTCAGGTCAGCTGGCAGAGCATTGATAGTCGCGCGTGGAAGGTAATTGTGAGGGAGGTTTACCTTCCCGCGGTATAATAATAATAATAATAATAATAATAAGGATTAGATCTTGCCCACCAAAACATTTACATATTTCTTTATATTCATCAGATCAATTTAAAAACTGAATCATTAAGATAACCCGATTTTTTTGGCAGTTTTAGTTTGGAAACCATTTTTACTGATGCGGAATACTTACTGCAGAGTTAATCCAAGGGAAGAAAATCCCAGAGATAAACAAACCAAGCAAAGGTCCTCCAACCATTCCAAATATACTCAACATAATCTATAAAGTTAAAATTAAATAGTGAATAAACGATGAACAAAAATCTAATTAAAAAAACCCTAAAGCAGCAGCAAGAGCGAAGAAGCGATTAATATAAGAAATGAATTAAAAACTAAATTGATACAAGATAGTAGAAAATATTCGTATTAAATGAAGCCAATCTCGAACTTTTACTGTATAAATAAAAAAGTTGGAAAAAACGACTGTAAATAAAGGATCAAAAATATAGATCTTGGTAACTATGGTTTATTAAGTTAGTGACTAACATTTTTAACCAAACAGCAGATAGATTTCGTTTGTATTTGTTTGACGGGTGTAGCTAGCTAGATAGGAGGTGCTTACCCTTCCGGAGCACCCGGCCTCACTTCCTTGATGAAAGTACACGTGTTAAACATATTTTGCAAATTTGCAAAGTTTTTGCTTTGTTTTAGGATTGTGATATGGACAAGGACTGGTATGTTTGTTTTATCTCAAGAAGTTGTTTCCTTTCTTGTCTATCCAAGGCTATGTATTTCGCATTTATAAAAAACCATTATCATATTGACAGTAAAATAAATAATTCTATTCATTTAGGAGTTCTTCTAAATTTAGACTAAAACACCGCTATGAAATATCATAGTATAAATTATGATGAGGAATGAATTCCCGAAATATGGCACAGCAAAATTAAATGGATATTTTTGTTAAATATTTACTACCCTCAGCGGGTACCGCTGCTGGTGGAGTAGACACCCCGAAGGTATCTATAACTCAGTAGGCAGTATTTTGTGCTGTAAGAAGATGTACCTTGTGGCAAAATTTTCAACCGTTTTTTTTTAAATTTTATAACAAAGATTTGTTCCCTCATGTAAAGCATTCCTTAGCTGGATTTGGAATCATATAGTTTCAGAACTTTAGAATCATTAATTTTTTAACGTTTGACTTAGCTTTTTTTAACTATCAAACTTTTTGGCCCCCTAGTGTCACGATGAGGAATGAATTTCGGAAATGCACACATGTGGCACAACAAAATTGAAAGGTTTTTTAATATTAAATATTTATAACATGAACATTGGTTTAAGATAATTCATTTAATTTAAGAAGGAAAAACATGCTTTAAAAATTACAACGTACCTGTAAAACTGTCTGTCCTAGAAATCTTGACAAGAAAGCTATTCCAATAACTAATCCTCCACACAGTAAACCTGAAAATAATGCGCGTAATAATACATTGTTTATTTCTTTAGTGTTGGATCGACCGGCACACCTCGACAGAACTTCGTATGTAGCTTTAACAATAGTGATTTAGACATTGTCGCTTTCAATAGAAGCAACAAATTAAAAAAAAACAGGAAAACAAATAAAATATACAATACCATTGTCAACATTTCATATTCAATAAAAAATTTAAGAATTTTTTTTATAGACGAAGTATTAAAATGTAATTGTAAGGAATGGTTGTGAGACTTGAATTATTTCTAAAAACTCAACACTAGAAAATTCAAAACTCCCTTACGTCATTAAAAAGTAACCAGTTTTTATTTTAACGCGGCATTGCAAATAATAAGTAGATTTGTTAAAATTCATTGCATATAGGAGAAATGCTTATTTTTTAAGACTTAACAGTATTATGTAATTTGTTCGTTACAAAAATGATATTTCATGAAAAAAATTTAAATAAATATGCGATTTTTTAATTAATCAGACTTGCAATGATTTTAATTTTGATTTTTATCCATTTTTTCACTATAAACACCGTTTTACATTATTTAAGATACCTTGTAACTTGTTTAAAAAACAACGATTAGTTACTGCCTGTATGCAACATCACCATTTATTAGTACCACATAACCTAGAGTGATAAGGCTGGGTAAGATGACGTCATGGAGTCAACCTTTTTTTAATTATAACCATAAACGTCACAAAATAAACTTACCAAGTAGTTTGGCTATTCTTGCCATCCAGGTAGGCGACACATCTGTCCCTCTCCATTCCCAGTACAACTTAAATATGTCCTCTAAAATAACTATGGCTAATGCATTTAATCCCGAGGAAATAGAACTAAAATTTAAGAAGTAGTAATGGCATAGTTTTTTTAAATTTATTTATTTTTTTATTTATTTATTTATTTATTTATTTATTGCCAGTCCTGTGCTGTATTTGATTATTTAGTTGTTTTCAATGTTAAATGTGTTAATTTGCATTTTTAAACTAACAAATCCGGTACAGTTTGAGCCCACATTGTTGAGGGATGTTCAAAGTCGTCATGCCAGTCCAAGCTGTTATATGCGACTATAAATTTGATTATCAAAGAAATGTCATTTGTCATTTACAAAAAAAAATGAAGCTCTCATTAAAAAAGGGAAAACTATTTGAAGTTCGAACACACAGTATAAAGATTTTTCTAGTGGTGGGAAGCTAAAAAAATCGTGTTGTTTTTAAATGACTTCCCTCAGTGAGGCACTAAATAAATATGTTTCAAAAAGGCACTGTGACCCTGGTAGGGTGTCAACCAATCTAAATGTATAACAAAGAATCGTATAAACATCCAAAGCACAAAACAAAACGTGAGGTGTTCCGAAGGACAGGAAGTCAATAGTTAAGCTGCCTTGTAAATGACTTACCTCAGAGATGCACTGAACAAGCATGCTACAAAGAGACCTGGTAAGCCTGGTAGAAATGTCAACTTGTCCATAACCAGGAATGGTAAAAGCTTAAAAAACAAATATGTGTATTTTTAAAAGCAGTTTTAAAAAACTTTCCTAGAATTAGTTCCGTTTTTTTTTTTTTTTTTTTTTTTTTTTTTTTTTTTTGTTTTTTATCATTCCGTTAGTTATGTATAAACAGTGTATGCTAACTACTTCTTGTCGAGTTGTAAATTTCACTTGGTCAAATACAACCAGTGTACTTTTAATGTCGGGTTGTAAATTTCACTTGACCCTATACAATAAGTGTAGGCGTTCTGGTTGTTCATTTCAACTGAAATGTGTTTCAGTGTTAGCGTGCTTCTTTTCATTTGACCCCCATACAATCAGTGTTAACAGATAAACATTTCATTTTGTCCTAAACAACTTGTGTTATTGTACATTTCTTTTCGGGTTTTACCTTTTACTTGACCTTTATAACAAATGTTAGCACACTGCTTATGTAGAACATATGTTTTCTAGATGGCAATTAAATAGTACCAGTAGTCTAATTCGGAACAATCTCAATTTTTTTATCAAGTGGTATTGGAAATTAAAAGGCGAGCTAATAAGCCCCCAACTTCCACTTGAAAGTTTAGGAAAGCCAGAGGCAATAAGAGAAACCCACAACATACAAACTTTTAATTACAATGCTCACGGCACTGGATGCACTTTGAACATTAAATAATATTGTAGAGTAAAGACACTATCAAACGGTCTTGTTTATGTTATTGATATTACAATCAGTGTTACCTATAAACAAGGTTGATACTTTAAAGTTTTTTATATCTGTGACTTCAATTTAAAGTTTAATCTGGCAGAAATTCAATTTTGGTTTACTTATTTGGTAATCCTTATTGGGAAGATTGGAGCAAAATTCAAGTTGTTTGTAAATTTGAAATTATTATAAGAAAAAAGAAATACAATTCCGTGGATTTTTTTAAAATTTTAATTTTATTTATTTATTTATTCATTTATTTATTTATTATTATTATTATTATAATTATTATTATTATCATTATATTTTTTTTCAACTACAGCCAGAAACCAAAAATTAACAA
The DNA here is from genome assembly GCA_029721355.1 of Tegillarca granosa. Classification (NCBI taxonomy): domain Eukaryota; kingdom Metazoa; phylum Mollusca; class Bivalvia; order Arcoida; family Arcidae; genus Tegillarca; species Tegillarca granosa. Next base: position 12,021,841 of record CM056606.1, on the reverse strand, counting down.
GAATTAACAACATAAATTTTCCCTACAATCACGAAAAATGACGATTTATTATTCCGTTGACATCTAAATCCGTTAGTCGGGGTGGAAACGAAAACAAAATTACAGACACTTATAAAGGTCAGTGGTTTCATATTTTAAGGGTTATAGTTAAAGTCAACACAAATCAAGATAAATCGGACTAACCTGATCTCTTCGGGTTACCATATTCATAATGTACGGATCACAATCGTGGTAAGTTGAATATATCACTAAACCAACAAGACAGACAACAGTAGACAGGATTAAGGTAAGTGGTAAACTGACGTATAATGCCCTGAAATAGACATAAATATTTTGTAAATGAAAAAAAATGTTATGTCTACATGAAAACAACTTCGGTGTCTTCAAACAAAGGACTTTATAGATAAGTGGACTTCTTTTCAGATGTATTTTTGGTTGAAGCAAACTAATCTATAACACTATCTACAGTTATTCCTAAAATAAGATTTAAATTGACTTTAGAAAAAATTATAATTCTTAATAATATTTTTTTTTAGATATTTAGAAAAAAGGAGTCTTTTTGTAACAGTTACAACATGTTTTCAGTTCTGTCAATTATGTTTATGTGGAGCAAGAATCACCATCTTTCACTCAATTGTCCGTGCACTTATACTAGGTAAAGCTGTGTAGGCGTAAATAAAAGGAACTCTTTTGTAAAATGTTGTCAACGTGGGTTAGACCTACAAGAACGAGACGTTTTGGGTTAAAGGAAAACGTCTTTAAGCCATCGCGGCTCCAAACCTTCCACTTTTGAATTAGTGGTTGTGTCTATGTTTTGGTGAAGTGAAATTGAAATTGAAATTGAAATATGTTTTGGAACTTTGATTTACCTTTGTGAATTTTTTATCTCTTTTATTGCTAAATACCGTTGTATCATCGTCTGATTGGCTGCGTAGATTGTCAGCTGACCAACAAATGAACCAATTATCAGAGCCCATATTGAATGTCTAACAGTGGGGTCAGCATCCCAACTACAAAAAAGTATAAAAAGTGATTTAAATAAATGTACCTGGAGTTGATGTAATATTTTAACGAAATAACAAAAATTTTACGATATGACATTTTTTGAAAATATTTTATCAGGATTTAAAAAAATGACATGACGCTGATCTGGAAATGAATGTAGAATTACTTGAAAAATTATACAAAACATTGATTAAAATGAAAACACACACATATCAGCCCTATTTAGAAGAAACTTGCAAACCGCTGTTATCATTATTATAATAATAATATTATTATTATTATTATTAAAAAGTCATTCGGTGTATAAATAATATGTCGTCTTTTTTCACTGGATATATCCTTGTATGAACAATCATTTCGCGTACATAGCGATCTTTTTAGTTACCTTCATCCTTCTAGAACCCCGGTTATTTTTACTCTTTAAAACCATTTTGTTAGGTCCGACTTCAAAGTCAAGATAGTTATATTCGATGGCCTAAATATTTTTACTGGACCATTGCTTTGCTCTGGCCTTGACAACCGAAGTATGATCCAATTTTTTCAAAATGCCTCTCATAGCCGAAGTTCTATTCCAAAGAAGGGTATATTTTAACGAAGGCATATCCCAGTGTTAAAAAGTTCGATTGACGCAGGTAGATTATGTTTCGGGCACTTCGGTTTCCCGGATTTAAGTGGGGAACAAAACACAATTACTTCATCCTTCTTAAAAAGTTTAGAAAAAAGTTTCTTATACTTATTTGATATATACACGATAAACTAAAAATAAATATTACTCAATAAAGTGTATCCTTCCTCCTGTATCTGCGATATTCCACACTTGTTCAAATCCGCCCAGATCTATTGAACCCTGAACTATTATAGCAATCAATCCCGCCATTACCACAAACGTCTGAAAGGTATCGGTCCATACCACAGCACGTAATCCACCCTGAAGAAAAAAAACCTTAGGATTCAATATCGGACGGTCCTCATGTGGTTTCAAGATTTTTTTGAAAATATCTTTTTAGAAATTATATTCAAGTTAAATAAAAACAATAAATTAAGACTTTAAATAAATAAATAGATAAAAAGTAAAAATAAAATAATGAAAGTCATACGTACTGACGATTAAAAAAACAGTTTGAAGGTATGCACGAAATCATTGCCCTCCGTCTGTTGCCATTAAATATTCAATGGCACCTTTGGTGTGAAAAAATTGCGAATAGTCAAGAGTTTGTGGCACCGTCTTGATTTAAGAAAATCAATCTTGGCTAAGACGTAAAGCATTCTAACTCGCTGAATTTGTACCTACCAAAGCCGTGTAGAAAGTACACACAAGTCCTATAGCCACGATCGATAACTCCAGACTTAATCCGGTTACTGAAATGTGAAATAAATTTTATATTCAACACGGAAAGATATTACATGCTCAGATCAGATCGAGCAAGAATTATTGTTAATGAAAAATTTTTATTTGTTCATCATTTTAGCAGTACCTTATTCTGGACCCGGTTTCACATTCACTCAATTGAGTGCACATTCAACTCAATTTGGTGAATATTTCAATGTCAATTTTTAACAGCTGAATTCCAATATGTAATTTTATATTCAAATTGTTTAGTGTAGGTTTGTTGAACGTAACAAAACATTGTCTCATAAAATTTTAAAATATTGATGAGAAAAAAAAATGGGTTTATTTGAATTGAGTGTACCCTCAATTGAGTGAAAGATTGTGAAACTAGGCTCAAGCCGCCAGTGAGTGGGTGAGTAAGTGAGTCAATCAGTCAGTCAGTTAATCAGACTATGCCCAGGCCGCCAGTGAGTGAGTGAGTAAGTGAGTCAATCAGTCAGTCAGTTAGTCAGAGTCAGTAGGTCATGTTCAATCAGTAGGTCAGTTGATCACTCAGACAGGCAGTCATTCAATCGATTGATTAGTAAGTCACTCGGTCACTCAGTCAACAAAACACATGCTCACACTTACAAGAGTAGTCAGAAGAAAACATAGCTCACCTATTTGGTATAACCAAAGAAATTTTTTTAACATAAGTATGGAAACCTACAGAATGGAAGCTATCACAAATATTATGAATGATATTTAAAAAAATAGACAAAAATATTATTTAGATAAAACTTCATGTATTATATATATCTCCAATATATTTCGTTTAACTTACCTTGATTTAGCGCTAAGGATGGTGCATATAAAACTACACCCATATATAAAAGCTGAAAACAGAAAAAAAAAAATACAATGCAACAATGCGCACTTGTTTCTAAGACAATATTTCCAAGGAAAAAAATATAAGTTCAATTTTTTTAATTTCGAACTTACATTATTTGACCAGACACAAGGCTATTTTTATCCTAACCTCATGTAATGGAACATTCTTTATCTAATAAATTCTGAAAAATTAAAATCATACTTTCTCTTTTTATTAATATTTAGATATATTTAGACATTCAGTTTTCTAAACCTAAAACTGACGTCATTTCCGTCGATTTCCGTTGTTGAAACAAAGTGCTATGGAAAAGTATTTATTTTTTAGATCGGAACAATAATATGCGGTAAACTTTACGAACTGGAGAAGGTGACCTATTACATTTATTTATTTATCTATTTATTTACTTATGTACATGTATTTATTTATTTTATTTATTTATTTATTTATTTATTTATTTATTTATTTATTTATTTATTACTAGTATACGCATACTTACCATATTTAATATAAAAATTACCGATGCACAAACCCGCACAGCTCTGTTGAAACGCTTTTCCAGATACTGAAAGTATATTTTTAAAAATTACAACAATATACTAGCAGTCAGTCATTTGTTCATGATACATGTATCTAGCGATATATGGTACTTTGGTTTTCTAAAAACAACTACTCATTTGTTAAAGTATTTTTGAAGAATCGGATGCGGGGGCGGGGTGGAGGGTGGTTGTAAAACACATCACTTCTTCATCAATACGTCATCACATTTCCAGCGACAATTAAAACGTTTTAAATGTCGCTGATATGATATTCCATTTCATGTATTATAGGACTGGGTACCAGATAAACAATCATTTTCACTAAGATGTTTTATATTTTAATGCTTATATTGCTTAGTTGAAGAGCGTCTACCTCCAAAGCGGGGGTCATGAATTCGAACCGGGGATGTGTCATATACAAAAGACTCAAAATGATAAACTCCTTCCTTGACTGGCGCCCAGCATTAAGAAGACAGAGTGTAGAATGTTTCATCCGGTAACGGGAAAATGTGACTGGGTGGTATTATTCCCGTCTGTGTCATATAAAGACTCGCTGACCTGGCATCTTACAAAAAGTCACCACAGGTGCGCATTAGTACAAGGCAGACCATAACACAACCGAGCACATTTCACGCATACACTAACTTGTTCATATATTAAACCCACGGAGATAATTCAAAATTTCGCGTATAGCGTAAAAATTGCTGCTGCGACGTGAAACAATTTTACAAACACAACAAAATCAAAATTGTATTGCATAATAGAAAACTTTGAATTTCCCATGCAACCTTTTGGAAACCAGACGTTGCTGAAGCTATGTTTCGCTGCTCTTTGCCTTACTTTTATATTTTAGTGGATTTTTAAAAAGGGTTTTTGATGATGATGATGATGATGATGATGATGATGGCGGCTTACCAGTGTTTACAAGGTAAGCTAAACAAAAATAATGGTCCATTATGAATATGTTATCGAACAGGCACACCAACTTTAAGTTAAATTACAGAAAGAAGTAAATATGTTGTGAGGGATGAATCAATGCTACCACAAGCGCCAGCACCACTAAAAAGAACAATAAGAACTGGAATACTTGGTTTGTTATGACCGCAGTCAAAATCATCGACATTTCCGCTATCCAAAGAGACATTATTGTTTCAAATTACCGTCTTTGAACCTAAAATGTACTGGCCGAGGACGTAAAACCCCATTTATTTAATTCAATCACAATGACCGACAGTAAGTTTGCTAAATCGACATTACGAAAAAGAAAGCACGGATATCACGACCTCCTATTAGTTTGTCGTCTGCTGAGGTCTTTTCGGAATTCTTTGCCTTTTTAACCTTATAAAACAATCAAATCAGAGCTGACATTGCTAAATCTTCAGTCAAAGAGGACAATCTTATGCAACAAACGTTCTTATTGGTTCCTCTGAACGAAACTTGCAAGATATCTTTAAAGACAGATTGACAGACTTCAAATCCCCCCCCCCCCTTCGTTTCCACCACTGTTGGTTGCCTAGATTTCTAATTATTTTTCTGTGTTTTGTTATTTATAAGTGACGTATAAGAGTTCAATAAAGGTCAAATTCAAATTTTTAGGTAGAAGATACACGTTTGTTTATTTATTAAAAGATAGCCCACTGGTCAACCTGTTGTACAAATATTTCTATTGTTATGGACATGTCATCTTTAGTAAGAGGAAAATGTCAAAAGGTCATAAATTTTCAAAAATTTAGGCGTATTAAATTTTATTTAAGTTATATATCATTTTATCATTTCGTAAAGATATCAATTCTTTTGAGAAAGATTAAGAAACCGTTTATACAAACAAATATAGACTGGTCATTTGGTCAGTTTTGTATAGACTAGAACTTTAAACAAACTTATTATCTAAATCCACTCTAATACTGACCATCATGTTTCAGTTTTTTGAACCCTTCTCAAATCGAAAAAATTTATTCATTTATTTATTTTATGCTTTTATCTATTTATTTATACATTTATTTATTTTTTTATTTATTTATTTATTTATTATATGTTTTTAATTTATTTATTATACGTTTTTATTTATTTATTTATTTATTTATCTATTCATTTATTTATTAATATTTATGTGTGTTTTATTTATTTATTCCATCCAATCATTTACAATAAAAGGGCTTAAACAGGCATGAACATAAACAACCATGTTCCAGTTCATAACGGCTCAACCAACCAGATTCCACTTTACAACGCGGTTAAACTGGCGTAAACACAACTAGAAAGATTCCTGTTCATAACGGCTCAACCAACCAAATTCCACTTTATAACGCGGTAAAACCGGCGTAAAAACAACCAGAAAGATTTCTGTTCAAAACGACTTAACCAACCAGATTCTACTTTACAACGCGGTAAAACTGGCGTAAACACAACCAGAAAGATTCCTGTTCATAACGGCTCAACCAACCAGATTCCACTTTACAACGCGGTTAAACTGGCGTAAACACAACCAGAAAGATTCCTGTTCATAACGGCTCAACCAACCAAATTCCACTTTATAACGCGGTAAAACCGGCGTAAAAACAACCAGAAAGATATCTGTTCAAAACGACTTAACCAACCAGATTCTACTTTACAACGCAGTAAAACTGGCGTAAACACAACCAGAAAGATTATTGTTCATAACGGCTCAACCAACCAGATTCCACTTTATAACGCGGTAAAACTGGCGTAAAAACAACCAACCAGATTCCAGTCTATAACGGCTCAACCAAACAATTTCCACTTTACAAGGGGTAAAACATGCGTAAACACAACCAACCAACTTCTACCAAATAGAGGTTTAATGGATTTTGCACAATAAACAACTAACTAGCTTTGAGTTTACCAAAATATTACGCTTATTTAGTTGAAGACCGACTGTTTTCTACCAAGAAAAGGTAAATGACCACCGATTTCCTTTTTCATTATGTCACATACAGAAGTTTCTTTTTTTAATTTTTTACCGAAATGGATAATAAAAATTCTGCATGTGATGTGTCGAATTTTGAAAATTTTTTTGGTAAAAAATCAAACTTCTCTACATGACATTTACATTGTATGATGCTGGTTACAATTAAACCAACCAGTTTCTTCTTATAAAAAGCTAAATGGTGCTGCTCAATAGTCAACAAACCAATCAGTATTAACCTTATAAAGACTAAACGAGGCTGTGAAAATATACAACCAACTGACTTTCACTAAACATAGAAGTGAAGGCTGTCAAAAAGCAACCAATAATATTCTTCTTTCCAAAGGCAAAATTGTGTTGAAACACTGCTGTACCGGATGGGTTTAACAAACGACACTGTTTTGTATTGTACAAATGTCTAGATTTTAGAAGGTTGTACTGATCGAGACTCTGAGCTTCTAGCCCATCGATACAGCTGTTGCAGAATATGCTGTATCCTTGGTTCGTTATACTGTCAGCAGCTATGTGAACTGATTAAATTTGCTAAAGGTGAAATCATGCCACTGACCGGATTCAAACGTGCTATCGACACTTTACCAACTTAGCTACATGTTTCTACATGCTTGTAAATGCCTTAGTTTTACTTTTAAACTAAAACAAACATCAATGTTTCAAAGTAACTTATTAATGTTAAAGTTTATTAAGTAAAACTGATAAACATTATCGAGAATCGATTATTTAAGTGTTCCAAGGAGAAGTGAATTGCTTCCATTATATTATGTAAATATATGTTGTAAGTGAAATAAGCAAAGTATCTACGATACCGAGTGAAATACGGGTTTCACTACCAGATAAAACTAATAGTGACAACTTATTATGACAGTATTACTACACATTACAGTACACGAAGGGCTTAAATGGAAAAGAATTGCTGTTGTACCTTCCGTTCTTTTGGGTCTATGTTAACTTTTTGTAAACTTATTTTTCAAGGAATAACCACATTTTACAGAATATAAATGGATCAACTTGGAAAGAGTTGTTGTTGTGCCCTCAGTCTATTTAGGCCTATGTCAACTTTTAAATGAATGAAATGTTATAAATGATTATTGATAATCGTGTTAGGTTTTTGTATTCAGCCTAAATTTTAAAAAAAATTAAGTGCAAAAAAGACTACATGATTAATACAGAGTGCCAAAAGACGGGTATATTCACTTCCTTAAAGTCATTATTCTTTATAAGCATTAAAAATACAATGTAAATAAAGCCTTGTTGGGGAAATTTCAGGGCTGGGGAAATTTAAGGACTTCTTTAGTAATCTGATTTTGTTATAACTGAATTGTTATAACTAAAGTCTACTGTATTTTTCCAGTACATGTCCTTGAAGGTTAGGAGCCGGTATAACTAAAAGTTTAAGAGCAATGTTTTCTGAAGGCGCACACAACAATTTGGATAATGCCTGAAAAGGAATTGGGTGTTTTAAGTCAGATTTTTTAAGTCAGAAATTGTTTGCAAATATCTGTAGACGCATACGTTGTAGAATATACATCTATACTTATTTCAAATTTGTATTTTTTTCCCATACAATTATGCAATTCAACCAGGAACTCTCGTTAACCGAATGGTCAAAACTTCAGGCCTCGGACAACAAAGCTTTCCGTCCAATCTCAGACAGATAAAAGTTTGCCAGTTCGCTTTTCGAAAACCGGCGTATTTCCCCGGGTACACCTGTTCTCCCTTCTTAAAAGACTCTAATAACCTAGCTGAATAATATTAACCAAACCCAGTAACATATATATATATATATATAATCTAATATCTATGGGCATTATCATCATCATATGATATCAATCAAAATTTTTACTTATAAGCTTATGCAGTCCGATAAAATTAATCAATTGATAATTTATATGGCATCTCTATGTCATTAACTTAGATGTGGTCTTAAAATATCAAAGTAGAAACTTTTTAAATTGATCTCTTCTTAAAAAAATCCTCTCTAAACTGAACCATTGAAAAAAAAACTGAAAAATAACACGCGTTTATCAAAATCCTGTCCAATATGAAAAAAGAGAAAGAAGATATTCGGTACATACAGGTTCAAAAGTTCAATTTTTTTCAAGGCAGGCGTGGTACGCTTAAGAACCCCCCCCCCCTCCTGCACATTGCCCTATAAACATTGCAAAGGTAAGACTCTCTGTCATCTCAACAGCTGATGACGTCTCGATATAAGTGAAGCATTCTTGACTGTGAAGTAAAACCCCATTAAATCAACAAATCTACCGTATTACCTTTTTCTACAACTTGTACGAGCGTATTTATACACACACTTTAAAAAATGTTTAGAAATATTTGCCCAAAATTATATTTTCATATTACATTTCATAAACTCACCTCGTAAGCACTGGTCAAATTAAGATTGTGGAAAAATGGTAAGAACACATGATTGGTCACTATTACTGTTAATATCATTGCCATTCCGGCTATCCAGTAACTTGTATTATTATTATACATTTCCGTTGGTGTTCCAAGAACAGTGATGGCCGACATAAAGCTGGCCATTAATGACATTGCTATAGGAAATATCCCAATATCACGACCTCCCATCAAAACATCGTCTGCTGTTGCTTGTTTTGCCGCCCTTGCTTCCTTTACCATGTAGAAAACTCCAATTAGAGCCGATATTGCCAAAACAGCTGCAAAAAGTACATAATCCACCGCAACAAATTCTCCAATCGGTTCTCCTGGACATAGCTCACACACTTTCCGACAGGAACGAAGTGTTGCTTCCGTGAAATTCATTATGCTTCAAGTTGTAGTTTTTTCCCTTCAGCTACAAAATTTTCTGATAATTTATAAACTTTTTTTGAAATATCGCTTTAAATAAATGGCTTCGTATATTTTGAGTTGTCGTTTTTTCTTTTAGTTTTTTTGTTAGTCTGTCTTTTTGTCGTAATGACAATATTAGTTCCACGAACTTGTTAAACAGATATCCTACGTTTTCATTATAGACACGCCTGATAATTTGTTTCAAGTTTTCCGGTTGCCGTATCTTTTCTTCCTTCAGGAATAATTATTTGCCCACCTTTTTTTGTCCTGATAATATAATAAACAAAGTTCCACAAAACTCGTTAAACAGGTGATTTGGACTATTTACAATTAATACACGTGATACGTTGTTTTACATTGTTGTCTTTATCGGCAGGCTGATAAAAGTCTACATACAAAGTTTTATCTCAACCAGATTACAATTTGCCATTATGTAAAGAGTGGAAAGGTCTATAGCAACGTTGTCAACTTCGTATCGTGACGTCAAGTTATATCGGTAGATAAAAAAATGGGCGAGGCTATATTTTGTTTACAAAGTGAAAATTCGCAGATTATGATATTTTGTATGATACAAATAGTCTAGTCAATCTACAGTTTGACCTCAAACTAATTGCAACAGAATAATTTTTGTTACTAATATGCTCCCAAATACATGAAATGTTTATAGTAAAAAGTCTACCAAAATCTGACAAGGGGAAACAAGTTTTTGAGAAGTTTTAATTTCTTATGGGGATTTCTCTAGACAAGGGAGATAACTCCTGTAAAACAGGTGGAGTTTTAGTCCAATTATCATATGTTTTTTGCTATTTTAACAAAAAAATAAAGCAAGACCTTAGAATTATTCAATCATAATTGATTCCATATGTATATTCAACATGTCTGATTTCCTTAAAAGTGAAATCATTGGTCCATTTTCATTCAGTTGCATTTTATTTTAAGTCTTTCACAATCTAATGTTTCTATAGTGATGAGGAAGTAATAACAGAATACTCAAAGTAATGAAGTAGAAGTATAGAAAAGTTATGTTTTTAACCTGAGATATACTTATTTTATCATTTTTGTGTATAACAAAACATATTTGAGGTGAAAAAATCTTTTTTCCATCTCATCAACATGCCCTTAATCAGCGTTTTGCATAAATTCTTTCAACAAAATTATTTAATTTTTTAAATAATACATTCTAAATTGTCTTAATTATCTATTTTTAGTCAATGTATAAATTTCCATCTAATTTCTAGGTTGTTTTTCAAATAGTATCAGAGAAAACTTTGAAGTTTTTGAAAATTTTTGTGTAAAATTTAGGATCACAATACAGAGTTACCTCCATTTTCTATAGAAAATGCTATTGGTAACTTCAATTGGCAAAAAACCCAAATTCCACTGGATTGAAATTGGTATATTTTTTATGGTGAATAAAAACACAATTCCTAAAAACAAACACATAAAAATATTTTTGTTGCAATTGCTTTGAGGTTTGACCCTATTTTTTCATAGATTGACTAGACTAAAAAGAAAACCATAAAATGTTTAGTAATAATTAATGAATTATTATTGTTATTATTATCAGTTTATTTATTTATTTTTTATTTTATAAATTAATATTTTTTTTAAATTTATTTATGTGTGTTTTTGCTATTATCGAATATATTGTTTTCTTATAGTGCTTTAACCACACCACTGGACAGTTTTCTATTGTAATAATAATAATTATAATAATAATATAAATTCAATAATTTGACGGAAGTAGTCAGCGTTTGGTCTTTCTTTCCGTCTGTCTGTGAGTCCGTCTGTTTGACTGTTTGATTGTCTGTCTTTCTAACTGACTGATTGTCTTGACTTTTGTCTGTCTGTCCGTCCGCCTGTAGTCTACCTGCTTGTCTGTCTAAATGTCTGTCCTTATAAGATGCAAGTTTTTGCACAGTTTGCTTCGATTGATTTATAACAAGCTATATACTGTTAAATTTTCTTGAAAGAATGAAAAAATGCTTTTGAAGGTCATAGATCAAAGGTCAAGGTGATGTTACTTTAAATAAATTTAACTTTTTTTGCACAGTTGATATCTATGCTATCGATTACCAGTTTAGGTGACACTGGTGCGCGGCAGTATATTTTACAATATTTCTCTTATTTGATATATATAACAAAAATACCTGTTAAATTTTGCCAGATGTGCACATTTCGGGAAATCATTCCTCATCAGTGACACTAGGGGCCGAATAGTCTGATAGATAAAAAAACATAAGCAAAACAGTTGAAAATAATGAATCTATAGTTCCAAAATTATATGAATCCAAATCCAGCTAAGGCATGCTTTGCATCAGGAATAAACGTTAGTTTTAAATAAATTTCAAAACTTAAGACGGCTGAAAATTTTGCTAAATGGTTAATTTTCTGACAGTACAAAGTACTGCCAACTGAGTTATGGATAATACCCTCGGGGAGTTTTACTCCACCAGCGGATCTAATGCGTATTCAGGCACTTTATATTCGTGTTTTAGTTAATTGTTTTTTAGCCATAGTCTCTGTATGTGGTTGTTGTTTTCTTGTCTTGTTTGCTTATTCCTTTGCTTTTTGTTCTTGGTTGTTGGTTACAATATTTTTTGCCAAGTATATATTTAGTGGTATTTATATATTTTTTTTTAAAAAAATAGTATAATTAAAATAAAAAATAAATAAAATAATAATAAAATAAATTAATAAAAATAATAATAAATATATATAATAAAAATAAATATTTAAAATCATAATAAATAAATGAATATATGAAATAATATTAAAATAAATAAATAGATAAATAATAAATAAATAAATAAATAATAAATATTACTTAAAGACAAGTATTGCTGGAATTACATCTATGTATTTATTTTAAAACCTAGCTTAACTTTCGTGTGACTAACATGATGCATTAGATCTAGGAATCACGAAACTTTTGTGAATTTGCCCCGTAAAACTTGGGTTTTTGGTTGGTTAAATGTTTTACGCAAACAAAACTAGGTTATATATACTTTCTTATGCAAAATGTTTGTCACTCTTTTTTTTTTTTTTTTTTTTTTGATTTTTTGTTTTCGTGCATTTTTGTTCTGTATATGTGTATTTGTTTTGCCAGGTTTTGGTTACTCTAGCCACGTTTGCATTGTTATGCTGCTACATGAATTATCGAATTATCCCTGACAAGCGAGTCTCGTTTGCTGACAAGGATCTTCTGTGACTAATTGATCTTACGTTAACACTAAGCGATCAGCGCCTAAATTTGAATCCAACTCGGGCAGATGTTAGGGTTAGAAAGTTTATCAGTTTGCTTGCCGAAGGTCATTAGTTTTCACGGGCTACTCCGATTTCTTCCGCCATTAACAGACCTGGTCGCCTCATTATAAAGGATAGAATCTTGACTGGGGTTTCAAATACCATTACTATATTCCACTAATGCAAAACATGCGCAGTTTTTTTTTTTATGTTTTTATATGTTAATAGACTAGACGAGATCTGGAAGTCTTGTCATGTGATTAGCGCAAAATTGCGATATCCCGGTATAAAGATAATCGACCGGATAAAAGACACTCAAAGGTGACGTCACGCCACATTTTGTCTCTCAAAGTAACAGTCGGTTTTAGATGGGACATCGCGGGCGTAGCTTACTATGAGGCAACAGAGGCATCTGCCTTGGTAAAAAATCAGATCGTATTTATTTTTTAAATTTGTTACATAAATACAAAGAAAATATAAAAGGATAAAAGATAAATTTATAGTGAACAAATATAAAATTACCTTTTTTACTTAATAGTACAGACTTGATTATTTATACGGTCTTAACAAATATCAGGTTCAGGTTTCGCCAGAATGCACCCTTTAACGTCTAGTTTTCAATTTTTTTCCGGGGTAGCATGCCCCGGAACCCCCTTGATTTGAAGCTCCTTCGGCGCTTCTATTTTTTGCCTCGGTTATAATTGGTTGCTATCTACACCCCTGGACGTTCACTTCAATATTGACTAAGAGTATTGTAATCTTATTTGAATATAATATCCGTAATTTGATAACAATTGATATAATTTATTTATTTTATTTTTAAAAAAAATTAAAAATTTTAAACTTTCACAAATACAAGAATATTCTCCGAAAACAAATAATATGTATATGGGTCCCAACTGAAGCCATGAGAACAATTGTGCGGTACTATATTTTCATTGTACAATAAAACTGATACGACCCGTAAAATGAAATTTAAAAATCGTCTTAAAAATAAAGAAATAATTTCGCAAAAAGCTACAGTTTTGTTGTGCGCATGCACACACCACATTTACGTAACAGAGTCTTCTTTCGTTATTTCCATATCTGATAATTTAACATCAGTTTCGTCTTTTGCACTTATTTCCGTTTCAAATAATTAAACATCTGTGTCGTCTGTCGAACTTATTTCCGTTTCAAATAATTAAACATCTGTGTCGTCTGTCGAACTTATTTCTGTTTCAAATAATTAAACATCTGTGTCGTCCGTCGCACTAATTTCCGTTTCCTAATTAAACATCTGTGTCGTCTGTCGCACTTATTTCCGTTTCGAAGCTATCCATTCGATTTGTTTTGGATGGCAATAATCTCGCCGTCTCTCTGTTTCTCTTTTTAAGCATGTGTGTTGATAGCACGTCGTCTTCATCATCGTCATCTGATAATAGATGCGTTTCTGAACTAACGTTCTGTAGTAAAAAAAAAAATAGATATATGACTCTCATCGTAATTGTTAACGATGTGGATTACCCCGGTAAGATATGGCTAAGGTTATTTTAAATGTTCTAAATCTAATTATCCCTTCCTACTCTATTTACATATAATGTTGAGTTACATTGAAAAAATTTCTTACTATGGCATTAAATTCTAAATCCTATCCAAAGCATATTATTGTAGGCTTTCGTCCCTTTCTGATTATGGTGCATTTTGACAAACAATAGCCTGCAAGTGAGAAGTAATTTTTTGCCGGTGGAATCTATTGGTTGGTTCGGTAGCAGTTAAATAGACTAAGTGACTGATTTGTTTATTTGCGAAAGTGCGGGGCACTTGTACAAAGCAATTCAAAAAATTTCACCAAACTCACGCCCAACATGAACATGATTTATAAAACCTCAAACAACACCCGATTTACGAACCTTTCTAGACGCCGTGAACTGATGCAAATAATACAATGGGCACATGACACAGGATTGGTGTTATAGGTGGAACAAAAGTTTTTTAAAAATCAAGCCAAAAGCGTGTGTATGTTCCCTCTCCTAACCGGTTGGCCATACGGATGACTTGTTTTGGTCATATGCCTCGGGTGGTTGCCTTGGTGTCAGTAAAATGAATTGAATTGTTTGCTTTGACAATTAATCTGCAGCATTGCAGAGAAAATATTTGAGCACTCCTTATAATACCGGTAGAATGCTCGCTCCGTAAGTGGGAGGTCGTGGGTTCGACCGGGTCTGACCCAAGACTTGAAAGTGGGTGGTGACTGTTCTTTCGCCAAGCACTCAGCATTACGAAATGAAAGTAACGGTTCTTTCGGGTAGGAACTTTAAATAAAAGAGGCTCCGTGCCCATGACAAAGAACCCTGTTTAATGCCATCAGCGCAACGCACAGGCAAAATTTCGTCACTTTCGCCTTTATCTGGCGACGTCTTGATATGAGTGAAATATTTTTGATTGGTACGTTAAACACGTATTACTAAACTTCTAATCATACCGTTTTAAGTGCAAGAGTACAAAACAGATCAGTGACACTCACAAAAAACTCATGCATCACATGAACGCTTGCTTTGTTTAATCGTTGAGATTAATAAGAAATAATTGTTCCTTTATGAAATGTCATATACCAATGCAAAACTGGCCTAAATATGTGCTTGTCTTGTCTTTATTCAGGGGAAACGCCAAGGCCAAATTATGTTTCCTTGTGATTTTTGACACCTTTCGCTGACTTCAAAAGGGGACTACATTGTGTTGAGTGTCCAAACCGGGAAAAAACCAACGGAATTCATATCTGTAATTATATGGTACAATGAGCTTTTGGGGTAGAAATATGACAGTGTTATTAAATAAAAATTCATTAGGTACGACACAATTCAAGATAAAGCTACACATTTTTTTGAATTGCCGAATTTCACACAGCACCTTATTTCTCGAAAATAAAATCAACAGGAATTTAAACTCAATTTTTAAAACTTGTACGGTTTTTGATAAATGAATTTTTCTCATTGAAATTTGGTCATAATATTACATTTTGTAGTTTATACCAGCAAAGTATCATACCTGGTACATGCCATGTGCCTCTTAGGACTTCCATTGTTTCAGGTTCTTGGCTGTACTGTTTTTTTTTTTTACATTTAATTTTACTTACATAAGTCCATAACCGATGACAGTCAAGACAATTGAGTATACAGTTAGGTAAAATACAGCAGAGATTCTCCGTAACAGGGTAGATAAAACGTGGACTTATGGCATCCTTTCTCCATCCTTACAAAAATAAAATTTAAAAAGTCGAAAATCAAAACAAAACCAACCTAATAACGGCATCATATTTATCTGAAATTTTAAAACTTCGAGCACCGCAGGCACGCCCATAACTGAAAATAGTATGTAAAAAGGTTTTGACCATTTTTGACGCTCAAAACATTTGATTGGTTTCCATGGCAATGGAAGCCATTTAAAAATTGAAATATTGGATGCAACATTAACTAATGATAATACTGCTTAAAGAATTTTGGCCATTTTGTGGCTTTTCGTATTTATTTATTTATTTTTTTTTTTTTTTTTTGGTTTCCATGGTAATGGAAATCATTTTGTAATTTAAATTTCTTCACTACTTATCAAAGTTTCCAAAGTATTTTCGAGGCTTATTTCACATACCTGTTATCCAACTAACGAATATACCATTTATCAATGCTATCACTATGGCAACAGTGGGATACCATAGAAACGAAATTGTATATATCATCTTGATCCCCGACCTACATTAAACAAAGAAATATAAACAAAAATATTGTTATATACAAAAACACAATTTAAACTTGAAGGTCGCATTTTATGTTTAAAGCAGTATCTACATTCTTAAAATAAGCTTTAGTATTCTGTAAAATAGCAGTGTAAAATCAAATATGATGTTTCCAAAAAAATCCTATTGTACAACTATAAACTTATTGCATTGAAAACTAAAAATAAAAACAATCCGGACAAAATTCGCCATGTGCTTTTCAATTGCTCCTTTTGTGTTTAACGAAGAAGCTTAATCTTCGGATTTTCTTCAAAGCACGGTAACGTTCTCTGTTGCAATTCAGTTTGCCATTATTGCTATTGTTTGTCGAAAGCTAAAGGTTTTACAATCAGTGGTAGCAACACTTGTGTCAACCAAGTCTGTTTCCTTTCTTTTTGTTAACTGTCTATATACATATATTCTTACCATTCTTCTGGTGATGTGTTTGGCGCAGGCGTTGTTAGGATATCTAACTGATGGTGATTGGCAAGGTCGATAACTCTTGCAGACAAGTTGAAACTACTATATGTCACATGATCATTTACTGTGCATCCATCTGATCTAAATGGCAGCATTGGTAATGGCGCTTCATATATAAAAGAACCAATAGCAATCCAAAACACACAAATAGCGCTGCTTAAAAACCCAAAAATTGCTCCCTGGAAAATTTAATAAATTCGAGAATAAGATAATAATAAAAGTTACCAACCAAAAACACACAGACAGCACGGTTTTAAAACCTTAGAATTGCTTCCTGGAAAACCTCTATGTTTAAGAATGAAATATCAATTGCAACCCAAAACAAACAAAAAGCACTGCTTAAAAACTCAGAAAATTGCTGCCTTGAAAAATGACATCAAATAATGTTAATAATGTCATATATACCATTTTTGAATTTAATCATAAAATACATTCAAAAATGGAAATGGTATATGACAATATTTATTGCAATATAATAATAATAATAATAATATTAATGTCATATATACCATTTTTTAATTTAATCATAAAATGCATTTAAAATGGTATATGACAATATTTATTGTAATATAATAATAATAATAATAATAATAATGATGTCATATATACCATTTTTGAATTTAATAAAAAAAATACATTAAAAAATGGTATATGACAATATTTATAATAATAATAATAATAATAATAATAATAATAATAATGAACGAAAAAGTACTGCTTAAAACTATTGCCTCAAACAGAAGAAAATTAGTAAGAGGAACTAAAATAACATTTCAAACAAAATAGTTTGATTGATTAAATGTATAATGTTTTCAAGTAAGAATATTTCACTTATTTCTGAATTTCACTTGGTAAAAATGAAGTTTATTTTACCTTTTCATGGCACTCAGGACTTTATGCGGTGGTTACTTTAGCAAACCATTCGTTAAGGAAGTTTCAACCGAATCACCAGTGATTTTCGTTTCTAAATGCCAAAGGTTTTACAGAAAAGCCTTTTTCGGGTCTCCATCAATCCACATCTGGGTTTTAAACCTGACCTCCCCGAAAAGAGCGAATACTTAAAACAAATGATACTAAGAGAAAATAACTGATCAGATATTCACTTGTAAAAGCATTAAATTTACTTACTTTGGCATTTACACAAGGGAAAAACATCCCCATTAAAAACAATGCTAAAAGTGGTCCACCTGCTATACCAAGCACAGTTATCATTATCTGTAAAAATAAAAAAAACTGGTAGCAAAATAAGCCAGAAGTTTTTAAAAAGGGTTTACTAATGAACCACGTGATAACTCGGAAACGCGTGCTGTGCAGTTATATTCATTAGACACCTAATCGCATTGGTTGAATCCTTCCCCCCAAAAAAAGGATTGTAAATTCGATTTACTTTTTTCCAAAACTTTTTGCACAAACGTTAAGGATATTGGTCACGTCGTGTACGGGCAACTCCAACTGTTCAATACCCGCCAACTGTTGTGATAAGGTATACTGTTAAAAGATTCATAAGATGGTAAAAGGACACATCCATGGTTATTCTTCATTATCTAAAGATAATCCAATTTACCGATTTGAAAAATGAAAAAAAAAGTTTTCAGAGAAAATAGGTTTTTGGAGTCTCATTTCAAATCTTTGATTAAGTATCTGGGTCAAGTTCTTCAAAGCTTTGGTAGTTAAACCAAATGGTTGGTGAAAATTCAAAAAAGTAATTAAAATGATATGCTTTGGATTTTGACTAAAATCGTTTCTGTAAATCGTGGTAATTAAATTTTTAACTGAAATTAAAATATTGATTCAAACACAAGGTTTTAATTTTTGCTAACCATCTTGGTTAGGCAAATAAAGCTTTCATTAACAAATGAAACCCGGCCCTAGTTTCACAATCATTCCTGAAATAAGATTTTCCTAAACTTAAACTTACCTTTTTTTTGCAAATTTTGTTTGATTGACACATATTGCAAATCGGTTAATTTTCGCGGTCGTTTTATTTTTGCGTAAGTTCGCGAGAGTATCTTCCGTGATAATTTTATTTTTGTGGTATTTTACTAAATTTTGCAATAATCATCCTCTAATAACGCGAAAATAAAAGTACGTTAACATTTAAATTACGATTCTCGCCATAATTAAGTGACGCGAAAGATTTTTCTTGATTTAAAGTAATCATTTGTGATGAAATATTAAACCGATGCTACAAGCTTGTGTTGATTTTTAAATTGACGCCTTGGTCCTAAATTCCTGAATATCAAAACACTTAACCAAATATCAAGATTTGAATAAGCTTGATAGACGGTAAGAGGATATGTTCCCCGCAAATTAACGTCAGTGACGTAATGTCATCGCTATTACGCTGGTTACATGACAAGGTTCCAGTTTCACAATCATTTACTCAGCTGAGTGTACACTCAACTCAAATATTCCAAATTTTCTCTCGTTCAATATCTCAAAATTTGAAAACTTTATTCGACAATGTTTTGTTTTGTTAAAATATTTACACTAAACAATTAAAATATAGCATTAGATATTCAATTTTAACTGTGTAATGTCCTAGAAATTGACATTGAAATATTCCCAAATTTGAGTTTGAATGTATACTCAATTTGAGTGAATGATGGTAAAACTGAACCAAGATGAACAGACCATATCGAGGATAAGCCGGTTCTTCATATGCATAATTAAGTAAAGCAGTAAGGAAAAAGCAATACTATTTAAATTCTTTTTATTTATACTACAATCTAATGCGTCCAATAAATAAATAAATAAATTAATTAATAAATAAATAAGTAAATAAATAAATATAAAAAAAATAAATAAATTTTAAAAAAGCACCACATTCAGAAAATAAGAAACAAGGAGAAATTTACAATAGCTAGAATAGTTAGTAAACCCTTGCTGAGAAATAATGTAAGATAAAGAATTCAGCTTTGACGTCTGACTCTGGATAGACAACAGTCCATTTTTCATGAATAAAGACGCTTAACTGATATCTTACCTGCAAAACTGTAGTTCCTAGTAACGAGCATAAAAATGCTAAAGCCACAACCAGCAACCCTCCGACTAAACCTTGAAAATAGAAACAAATATATTAAAACCATAAATGGACAAAAAAGCTCAAAATCAATAAAGTAATACAAAATTATTAATTTTCGTGAGGTTTGAATTTGTTATTTCGGGGATAGTCTGATCCATGAATTTACATGTCAAGGAAATAGTGTTTAGTAAAAATTCATCATTTTAAACGAAAACTACAGTTTACGAATTTTCACCCAGGGAAAAGGTATCTTCCCCTTAAACCAGGAAAATTGGAGACCACGGAAATGAATAATTACACAGTACAATATATAGGTACAAATGTAACAAGAACATTTTTAATTGAGTATTTAAAAAAAATTACAACCCAATGACTATATTTCTACTTTGCTATTTAAACGTTGTTCATTTCATCATGAAGTCACGCCCATATAAGACCAACTTCACATCCGTTAAAAAGTGTAACTTCTTTTCTTGTGACATCATTGCGTTTTATCAAATCTAGCACAAATCGCTTCTCGTTGTTAGCGTCATCTGTGCCGACTAAAGATTCGAACACTACAAAGAGTGCATTTGGCGTTTACGAAGATCGCGACAAGGCCTTGGTTTTAAGTCTTATCTGAAAGATCAGCAGGCAGAATGTTCGCTTTGTATGTAGGAGGTCGGGACGAGTCGGACCAAGACTTGAAATTAAGTAGTGATGTTCTTTTGCCAAGCACTGGGCATTTAAAAATGAAAATCACGGGATTCATAGGGGGTAACGTTAAAGCTGCATTAAGTTTTCCAAAGAAAAAAATTAAAACTGTGCTAATCTAATTAGGATGTTCTTAATGAACAATGTTAAATTTGGTTCAACGATAAAAGCTTGAATAAATAAAGAAATTACAGTAATTACCCAGCGAGATGCAGCATTTGGGATCTAATATTAGAACATGGTTACGTCATCAAAACCCGGGTCATTTAAACACAACTTTCAAAACGGTGAAATACGATAAATTAAACACAGAACCTTGTTGAATTTGTCATTTGTGACTTAGTAAGGGATACATAACACCATTTCAAATACAACTGGATATTAATGAAGGACAATTAATGCAATCTGTCATGTTTCACCTTCGATTCTAGGGTTTTCCGTACATCCGTGCGCATCCTTCAAGCTCATAATTACCATCGTAAAACACTGACCAACCGGTCAGAGGATTCCGTTTATTTACAGCTAAAAGAAATAAAATTTTAGAAATTGAATGTCACGGATCGTGGTTAGAAGATATCTTTTTTTTTTTTTAAAAAATATATATTTTTAGAAAATCAAAAAAAAAAAAAAAAAAAAAAAAAAAAAAAAAAAAAAAAAAAAAAAAAAAAAAAAAAATCAGAAAATTGAAAAACTTAATGCAGCTTTAAAAACCGATTTCCCGATGGCATGCGTAATCCGATATTAAAGAAATTAGTTCTAAAATTATTGCAAACAGCAGTACCGATTGTGATGAAATGTACTAGATGGTGTTGTAGTATTTCTCAACTGTGATCGGCACAGGTTAAAATAGATTGCTAGCTGGTTGAATAATATTTTACATCGCATCAGCAAATTCTTGGCTTTTCGGGAGGAAACAATATTTTTCTAAAAGATATTAAAGATGAAATTAAACACGCGAGAGTGTTAGTAAACTTGCCCCGAAATGTCGCAAATAAACACCGCAGTCTTTTGACAAGTCAATTATAAGCCAAATGAAAGCTTTTAACTGGGGACAACCGGGGTCAAACCAACAGCGGCCGTGAGACACCTTTTGTTTAAAGACAAACGCCTTAGAATAAATAATAACGTCTCGTCACGGATTGCTGAAAAAATAGCTGATGTAACGCACAACTACATTCAACCAACCAATCTTAACATTACGGTCACTGCCGTCTCATTATAGAAATGAAATGAATTTTTCTTTTTGTTATGAAAAAATGAAAGAATTGGACATTTTGCACACTGCATAATTCGCTACGAGAATAAATATTACAAGAATTATGTTATTGTGCAAAATGTCCAAATCTTTCATTCTCTCATAACAAAGTCATTTCTTATACTTAGATTTAAAGAATTTAAAAAAGTAATCAAAATGTTTACAACTTTTAATTAATAATAAGAAGAAAAGAAAAAATATGTGTAGCATGTATAGGATATGGGTAAAAAAAAAGTAGTTCCGGTAACAGAGCCAATTCTTTCATAAAAAAATAACAGAAAAGATATGACCAATCAAAATACTTGAAACAAAAGAGAATTGAATAATTTAAAGATAATAGAGCTTGAAGGTAAAAAAGTTTGACTTTACCGAGTAACTTCGCCAGCCTCGCCTCTGTAGTAGGTGAGAGGGTTATTTTTCTTCCCTCTAATGTGGGTTTAATAAGATCTTCCAAGGTTGTAATAGATAATGCATTTAAACATGATGATATTGAACTAAAAATAAAATAATAATTACGTATAAATTATTTAAATGAATATCAGATCCGAAACAAAAATAAATAAATAAATGAAGAAAATTTTTTTTGGAAAATAAAGATTTCGCAGCTAGAAGAATTATTAGCAATGAAAGGCAACAAACATAAAAAGTGGTTTTATCAGTTGCTGTAAACAAGGTGGACAGCATGTGTCACACGTTGTTTTTAATTGGTGGAAAGTTATAACATTGTGTAGACAATTTAAGTCGTTTAATAATAATAATAATAATAATAATAATAATAATAATAATAATAATAATAATAAAATGTAAAAAAAACAAAATAAATAAATAAATAAATAAAGAATAATGATAATTTCCGCTGGACATTTAATGACATAATTTGAGGTTTTCATTGTAAAATGGATTTATTCAGATGATTTTCATTGTTAAATGGCTTTTTTCCGGGGATTTTCGACGTGAAAATTTCCCATATACTTTGAACAAACTTTGAGGTGTAGTGATCATGTGGCACGCTAGCGAATTCCATAACCAGAGCTAACAAAAAACGTGCTATACAATACCTTAGCGCAGCACTGAATATACAGGCAACAAAAAGTCCCGGAATTCCATGGATGTAACCCAATGTTTCCATTACATAGTAAGGCAAAATCTACAAGTAAATTAAAGTAGTTTAAAGA
The DNA here is from genome assembly GCA_029721355.1 of Tegillarca granosa. Lineage (NCBI taxonomy): Eukaryota > Metazoa > Mollusca > Bivalvia > Arcoida > Arcidae > Tegillarca > Tegillarca granosa. Next base: position 11,998,725 of record CM056606.1, on the reverse strand, counting down.
TCATAGTCAAATGAATAATCTGCGTTGTGCTTACCAAATGATTTACTATCCTCTGTTTTGATTGGAGACTTTTCATCTAATCTTAATCCTTAAAACGTTTTATCGCATTATACAACATGAGGTTAGACGCTCCTAGAATTGCACTGTAGAAAATATTTTAAGTGAAAAAAAATTACACAGTTGTTACAGCTGTACTGAATTCATCCATATAGTAAAACAGTAACAAGATAAACTCGCTTCAAGAAAACAAGAAATCAAGGGTGAATAATTAATATTCATTAATATTAATTAATATAAAATATTAATTAAACAATAATAAATAAAGAAATAAAAAATGATGACATCATCATCGTCGCCACCACCACCATTATCATCATCATCATCATTAGCAACATCACCACCACCATCACCACCACCATCATCATCATCATTTTCGAATCAGCTATGGTCTTTATCAAAACAGCAAATATTATTCGTAATAAAAAAATCTATTGTGCCATAGACAAAAGGAACAAACACAGAACTCATGGTTTCACTTAAAATATTTCACCATAATTTCGGATCAAGAACGGGGTATAAACTTATTTCTAGCACCATATGTGCACTTTGGTGTGCTTACCTGGTCACGTGATATAATTTTACCATCTATAAACGGGTCACATGTGTAGTATGAAGCATATATTACAAGTCCTGACAGGCAGACAATTGATACCAATAGTAATGTGGCCGGTAAACTGATGTAGAGAGATCTGTAATACACAATCAATTTTTGAAAATGTTCACTATACATACATATATATATATATATATATATATATATATATATATATATATATATATATATATATTTATATATATATATATATATATATAATCAAAAATGATTTCATCGGTTGGAAAGCAAAAATACGTTCAGGTAATTTCGCAATGACTCGAACGTCAATTAACCACGCCAACTCACGTGCCGAAGTGTTTGACGGTGACGTAATCCAGTACGAACCACTTCTAATGCGCGACATTCTTGATTGAGAAATAACCTGAATGGACGCCATGCTTCGCGAATTATACAGTCTTCATAGAGCGTCCATTTAGGTTATTTCTGAATCACCCGAACGAAAAAAACGTTCAATGTTAAATATCAATTTAAAAAATAATGATGTACCCAGATTATATAAAAATCTACTATGAACATTCTTGAAATTACGTGAACTTATATTCATATTAATCCTTTAGTGGAGTGGACCACTGTGGTAGCTCAGTTGGTAGAGTGCTCGTTCCGTAAGTGGGAGGTCCTGTGTTCGGACCCCGACCGGGTCTGACCCAAGACTTGAAAGTTGGAAGTGACTATTTTTTCGCCAAGCACTCGGCATCAGGAAATGAAAGTCACGGTTCTTTCGGATGGGAACTTCAAATAAACGAGGTCCCATTTCATGACAGGCATGGCACGATAAAGAACCCTGTTGTATAATGCCATCAGCGCAACGCACCGACAAAATTTCTGCAGTTTCGCCTTCAGCTGGCGACGTCTCGATATAAGTGAAATACTGGGACGTTAAACACCATTACTCAATTCAACTCCTTTAGTGGAGTGAAGTAAAAGTGTTTCAAGTCCACGTCAAGATTCTATTATTCTTCCACATACAGAGGCGATAATTTCTGTTATGTTAGAGGAAATTGGAATATCTGGAAAAACACGAAATTGTATAAATCCTAAAAAGAAAAAATTGCCCCGTCGGAAATAAAAAAAAATGAATTAAAAGAACTGAGGGACTAATGGATTTTGACAAAGTTTGAAGTTGAACTTAAAGGAAATAAAAAATCTTGCTTACATCTGTGCGTTCTTCACGTTCCTGATGCTCATGTATCTTTGTAGCATAGTTTGATTGGCTCCATAAATAGTCAGCTGACCTATGAACGAACCAATTGTCAATCCCCAAAATGTACATCGAGTAAAAGGGCTTAAGTCAAAGCTGAAAAAAATAAGAAATGAGGCGAAGCATTACATTTTCGATCATGATATGTTAATTTTGTTGTATGTTACCAAATCCTAAAACTGCTATTAATTTAAATTTTAAATTTCAAAGATTCAAATGTATTGAAGATCTAATTTTGAAGAAAAAAGATGGTAGGGGTGGGGAGATGGGGAGGGGGGTTCTTAATTAAAATAGTTGAAAACAGGGAGCTTTCGTTTTCTACTTATTGGTTCTAAATTTACTTGTATTGTTCGTAAGGAAGGTTTCTGGAGGGTAACAGACGAAAAAAACAGAACAAGGTTCTCTCCTGAAAACAATTAAGTGTTTTGGCACGCTGGTGTGGTCGAAATATTGACTTTAAAGTCTGATAAAGGCCTTTATCGGCGTAGTGGACAGAAGGGCTTAAAAGTGTTTAATCTGATTTATCATAACTTACAATATAATAAGGTCAATATTTAGAGGTACACACTGTACCATCAAGATAAAGGTTGAACAAAAGTTGACATATGTCGTCACCTTGCTTGACCCCTAAAAGTGTAGTGCAAGAGGTTAAACGAGCACTTGTAATAGTAATATCCCTACAGGTGTTAGAGTTTATGTCTGAAAATGGGGGGAGGGTTATCAATGAATGCCGAAACACTCTTGTTCTTGGCAAAAAGAAAGCATGACCAGAAATATAAAGACATAATTTTTAAAATGTGGTGAACGTGTCGATTTCTACACCCTTAGTCGATTTACAAATGGGAAACAATTGTGTTTTTACCCCTTTTATAATTTCGTCATATTTAACTAAAATAAATGTACAGCTTACTTTGAAAATTCTATTCTTCCTCCTAGGTCAGCTATTCTCCAAACTTCACCCAAACCCCCAAGATGAGCACTTCCGATCGCGATGACGCCAATTAAAGATCCAATAACAACGAGAGTCTGGAACGTATCTGTCCATAATACGGCCTTCAGACCTCCCTTTAAAATAAAATCAGAAAGGATTAGATGACAAAGGCCGAATATTTTGCTCCAAAAAGTGGATTTGAAATATACATATCAATTTGAATAAGATGAAATTTATCTGCATTTTGGGAACATCACGTCAAAGAAATAATTCTATTAAGTGCTATGTCTCTCTTAAAACGAGTCGCCTAAAGTTTGAATACTATATGCAGTTAACACATGTATCAGTGGAATATATTCTACAAAATGTATTATGGAATAGGTCCAGAATTTCTTTGTCAAAAAGTACCAAATTACCCACCGAAATACATCTTTATCATCCAAATTCATGATGAAAAAATGTTTTCGTGAATATACCACGTGATTATTACAAACATTTATGTGAAAAACCGTGGGAAATGGAAAAGATAAAGACGATGCTTTTCCGGGAATTTGTTACCGTTACACGTTTTCTAAGACGTTTTACACAATTGTTAATGTTGTTCACAAGGTTCCTTAATAATAATAATAATAATAATAATAATAATAATAATAATAATAAAACATGTATGTTTAAAGACCCACGCGACCTCCCAAAAACTTTTGAATTCAATTTGCATTTCAGAAGAGAATTTTTCACTTATAGATCAAGGTAAGTTACTTTTCTACAGTTCCACTTATATTTTATGTCTGAAGCGAAGTGAGACGCGTCTCCGGAAACCAGTTGGAAAATCCCGGATTTTTATACAGAAATTTTTCCGATCCTACACACAGCCGCCAGGCATAAAGTGTTAAGAGTCAGAAAAAATTAGTACCAAGTTTAATCTGTAGATTTGAGTCGCTAAAATAAGTTCTATAATTCGAAAAGAGAAAAAGATAGAGACAACAGTATCGAGGAAAAACAATGGTTAAGAATCTTACATTGTCTCCATCCGCGGTGAGGTTGGGAGGGGGCCTCGGTGGCTGAGTGGACCACAATGCGCCCATAAGGACCCAATACTTCTCGGAGCCTACGTTCGAATCCCGCTGGGGCAGATTCTAGTTTGAGAGATTTTGTAATTTCGCTTGCCGAAGGTCGTTGTTTTTCTATGGTACTCTGGTTTCCTCCGCCATTCCTGAAATGACAGCCTCAATATAAGATGAAACAATCTTGACTGGGCGTGAACCTCGAATTTTCGCCTGCGATCGTAGTAATGCCCAGTTAAAAGATTGCTTCTGGTTGCAGTAAAGCGTGAACAAGGTAATGAGAAAAACGTTAACGTCTGGTGCTCAGTTTGTCTTATTCAATCGATTTTGTACCCTAAATATTTTCAGAAAAAGTACATATATTTAATTCTAAATAACTTACCATTGATGTATAAAATGTGACTACAGCACCAACACTTAAAATAGAACCCCATAACGACAGTCCAGTCACTGAAATATATCAAACAGTTGAAATAAAATCCCATAGCGACAATCCAGTCCCTGAAATAAGCCAAACAGTTAAAACAGAACCCGACAAAGACACCCCAGTGCTGCAATATACAAAACAGTTAAAATAAAATCCCATAGCGACAGTCCAGTCACTGCAATATACCAAACAGTTACAATAGAACCCAACAACGACAGTCCAGTCACTGCAATATACCAAACAGTTAAAATAGAACCCAACAACGACAGCCCAGTCACTGCAATATACCAAACATTTAAAGTAGAACCCCATAACAACAGCCTAGTCACTGCAATATACCAAACAGTTAAAATAGAACCAAACAACGACAGCCCAGTCACTGCAATATACCAAACAGTTAAAATAGAACCCATCAACGACAGCCCAGTCACTGCAATATACCAAACAGTTAAAATAGAACCCCACAACGACAGCCTAGTCACTGCAATATACCAAACAGTTAAAATAGAACCCAACAACGACAGCCCAGTCACTGCAATATACCAAACAGTTAAAATAGAACCCAACAACGACAGCCCAGTCACTGCAATATACCAAACAGTTGAAATAGAACCCCATAACGACAGCCGACTCACTGCAATATACCAAACAGTTAAAATAGAACCCAACAACGACAGCCCAGTCACTGCAATATACCAAACAGTTAAAATAGAACTCCATAACAACAGTCCAGTCACTGCAATATACCAAACAGTTAGAATAGAACCCAACAACGACAGCCCAGTCACTGCAATATACCAAACAGTTAAAATAGAACCCCATAACGACAGCCCAGCCACTGCAATATACCAAACAGTTAAAATAGAACCCAACAACGACAGCCCAGTCACTGCAATAAACCAAACAGTTTAAATAGAACCCCATAACGACAGCCCAGTCACTGCAATATACCAAACAGTTAAAATAGAACCCCACAACGACAGTCCAGTCACTGAAATACACCAAACAGTTAAAATAGAACCCAACAACGACAGCCCAGTCACTGCAATATACCAAACAGTTAAAATAGAACCCCATAACGACAGCCCAGTCACTGCAATATACCAAACAGTTAAAACAGAACCCAACAACGACAGCCCTGTCACTGAAATATACCAAACAGTTTAAATAGAACCCAACAACGACAGCCCAGTCACTGCAATATACCAAACAGTTAAAATAGAACCCAACAACGACAGCCCAGTCACTGCAATATACCAAACAGTTAAAATAGAACCCAACAACGAGAGTCCAGTCACTGCAATATACCAAACAGTTAAAATAGAACCCAACAACGACAGCCCAGTCACTGCAATATACCAAACAGTTAAAACAGAACCCAACAACGACAGCCCTGACACTGAAATATACCAAACAGTTTAAATAGAACCCCATAACGACAGTTTTTTTTACCGCCATTCTGACGGTCGTCGTTCTTGACACAATCTTTCATGATCAACGTAAACATAATCGTCGTCGAACGTCGAAGGCACATTTAATTACCACCGTCTTTGTCATCGCCGTTATAAGTATTTATACTTGAAAACACGATATAAAAAAGAATTAATATATCACTTATGAAAAATTTAAAATGTAATTTTCCCCTTTGTCTGGAATAAAGCATTCAACAATGTTTCCAGATTTTGCTTGGGTAACTGCATGCGCGTTAACTTAGGTCAAATAATATATTTTCGCTACAATGTTTATTCATTATTATTAAGAGTACAATTTAAGTACATTTACATTTTAATAAAGTAATCGATAAGCTTTATCATTTCCACTTAAAAATTCTCTTCACTAAGTATTCCTGGAATACAAGTGTTTATATGACTTCCTGACATCCGATTATATCACTTCCTGTAAATGTTACATCAAATATATAATTAACGCGCGTCTAGCTTTACATACAGTTCTAAAGTGATATATATATATATATATATATATATATATATATATATATATATATATATATATATATATATATATCAGAAACATAATCTATTTCACATACCTTGGTTTAATGCTAACGCTGGCGCATACAAAACAACTGCCATATACAGGAGCTGAAATGAAAGATGCTTCTTTATAAAGCTACTTTTGGCAAACATAAGGAGAAATATTTCATACATGTTACAAAGATTCCGAATGTTTCGTCACGTGACCAGCGTGAATTTGCGATCTCCTGGTACAAGAATAATCGGCGTAATTAGTGACCTTTTCAAACGACGTCAAATAAAAATGGTTATGTGTCGTAACCGGAAGTTACGCTTTTTTTTTAAGGTCTTTTTTGCCGGAAACATTTTCGGTGCGTTCTATTTGCGTCCGAGAAACTAAGGGTTTTTTTTTTTTTTTTTTTTTTTTTTTTTTTTTTTTTTTTTTTTTTTTTTTTTTTTTTTTTTTTGTTAAATCTTAATCTAGTGTATTAGTTAGAGATCTTGGAAACTTACAGAGTTATACATGTGTACGTTAAAGGTCCTGGTTTCACAATCATTCTTTAACTAAGATTTTCCTTAATTTAAAATTAGCAAATTTTGGAAATCTCTTTCAGAGTTATAAATAAACATTTGTGATAAAACTAAATATAGATGTTACGATTGTTAAATTATCTTCAAAATGACACCTAAATTACTAAACATTTCAACAATTAATACAATTATTAAGGTTTCAAATTTGCCAGATTTAAATTAAGGAAAATCTTAGTTAAGGAATGTTTGTGAAACAAGGGCCTGAAAAGCTTAATGCTTTTTTTTCTTTCTTTCTTTTTTTTCTTTTTTTTTTTTTAATTTTTTTTTTTTTATTTATTTTTTTTTTTAACTTTGTTAATATTTTAATCTCTGTTTTCTCAGTAATTTAATAGATATCGACATTTCAGTGTTCTTATTCTCCTGTTATTCTAGACATCGCTGGGTACAATTTACTCAGAGTTATTACACACACACACACACACACACACACACGCTCTCTCTCTCTCTCTCTCTCTCTCTCTCTCTCTCTCTCCTTTTCTTTGATTGTATTTGAAGGATGTCTAAATTAAAGAGTCATTGTACACGTGACATAAATGTACACACGAGACACAAATGAACACGTGACACAAATCACGGTACGTGTAACACAAATTTGATTACTTTACTAAATTTCCATGCAAAATTAAGGTTTATATAGTTTATATATATTATGAAATAATACATTCAAAAGTAGCACATGACAATATGTGTATTATTTAGTTTTACATAACGTGTTAAAAAGTTAAGACGATCTACAAATATGTTCAATGAAGAAAGAAAGAAAGAAAAGAAAGAAAAAAAAGAAAAAAAAACAGATTTACCGTTTCCAGGGCAAACATAGCCGAGGCTAAATAACGTGTCGCCCTGTTGAAACGTAACTCCAAATACTGCAATAATAATAATAATAATAATAATAATAATAATAATAATAACGTTTTTCCCCAACTTCAATGTTTATTTTTTCTTTTACACCGCTGATGCGATTTTCGCTTCATAAGAGAATGTCTTGCATTTTTACTTTCTTTTAATGCTTATTTTTGTTAATGAAAGAATAGAAGTAAACTCTATATTCTCCAGTGAATGAAGAAAAAAGTCTGACGAAACCATTTCCTTATATGGAAAAAAAAAAAGATAAACCGGAAACCATTTTTGCATTTTGCTCGGGGAAAAGAGCGATTTTTAACAAGGATCTCCAATGTGAAAAGAATTCAGTTTACCTAAAATGCCTTCAAATCAGATTTATTAACACAGGATCGCGGTGCCGGAGTGGTTAAGATATTGGCTTCGAACCCATAGCGTCCAACCACCGTGTTCTGCTAGCGAGAAGAGTTTTTTCTTGTCTCTAACATTTTATGCTGGTTTCTTTAAAATTTATAAGTGCTACATGCTGCAGTTCTAAGTTTTTAAATTATTCTTTCAGATCGGTACTCACCTGGTAAGCGCTGGCTAGATGCAAATTGTGGAAAAATGGCAAAAATATGTGACAGGTTACTGGATACGTCATTAACCCGGATAAAGCAACAAGCCAATATTCTGTTCCGAACACATACATCTCCGTTGGGATACCCAAAACGGTGATAGCTGACATATAACTGGCAACCAGTGACATAGCAACCGGAAATACAGGCATGTCTCTGCCTCCCATCAAAATGTCTTCTGATGTAGCCTGCTTAGTTTGCCATTTTTCTTTCAAAAGATAATAAATTCCAATCAGAGCAGAAACACACAGAACTGCTACAAAAAGACAGTAATCCAAAACTGTGAATGTGGTCGCCATATTTCAGTCACGTGTCAGCTTTCTTATAACTATCAAAAATATACACGTGCTTTTTTAACCTCCATTTTGAAATGAAATTGACACTCTTAGTTACATCCGTCTGAAAAGTGAATTGCACTAGAGTATCCAATTTCTGTAACTATTTTTCATCTTCCAGTTAATTTTTTCTGATCAATAATTTGTTAGATTGGTTCCGTATTGAAAGCCTTCTGGTTTTAGGAATTATAAATATGGTCGATTGGTTCTGTTCACTTTGTAAGCCTTATCATATGAGAATAATCCGATAATTTTAATGCCTAAATTTTGATAACGACCCGGCATTTGAAGTACCTGATAAGTGCCTCGTTCTTATCTGTTAGTGTACAAATAAGACTTAGCGTGATAAAATATTCAGTGGTCCGAATTTCCTCTGACCCTAACACACTTTATGACTTGTGGCTATATGTAATGTTTAACCAGGGACGTATATAGCTAGTTAGACTTGAAATACATGGCACCACTGCGGTAGCTCAGTTGGTAGAGTGCTCGCTCCGTAAGTGGGAGGTCGTGGGTTCGAGCCCCGGCCGGGTCTGACCCAAGACTTGAAAGTGGGTAGTGACTGTTCTTTCGCCAAGCACTCGGCATTACGAAATGAAAGTCACGGTTCTTTCGGATGGGAACTTAAAATAAACGAGGGTCCCGTGTCACGGCGTGGCACGATAAAAAACCCTGCTGTATAATGCCATCAGCGCAACGCACAGGCAAAATTTCTGCACTTTCGCCTATAGCTGGCGACGTCTCGATATAAGTGAAATATTCTTGACTGGGACGTTAAACACCATTACTCACTAACTCACTGAAATACATGGCTCCGAACGGCTTTTATATATATATATATATATACATGTATAATACTGATGTTGCCGTTTCCGAAACGGCACTGTGACATCAGTATTATAAAAAAAAAAGCCGTTCGGAGCCATGTATTTCAGGTCTAATGGCTAGTATTATAAGTCACTGGTTCTATATAGTTTTCTTCATTATGATGGCTACAATGTACACAAAATAGATTTGATTTTGTTTTAAACTTCAATTTCAATTCAGTAAGTTTATAATAAATACTACCTTCGTGGGTTTGATAAAAATCATAAAATGATTTGTTCAAGTTGAACACAAGTTTTCCAGCTAACTCCAAGTGAATAGCAAATCAGGTCCAAACCGACCACTTTAAACTAGTGTAATTCTGAAACCTTCGCATGTTTGAAAGTCAGAGACCTTAACACACTTTGAACATCAAATACCTAAGTAACATACTTTTATTTCATAAAAGCTTGTAGACATTAGAGACTGTTTATCAAAATTTGATCAAGTGACCACTAAGGCCCCGCTAACAACTGCTTGACTAAATCAAATCAATTAAACATGAGATACACAAAACACTTTAACACTAAAGATCTAACACATTTCTAATATTATACCAGAGTTGGTGAACTTCAAACTTTACAAGATCAAGTGAGCATCAAAGGCCCCAACACTCCAACAGGATAGTTGTTCGGAACATATCGGACAATATCTTTCCGCAGTGTAAACAAACACACATTAAAGCCGCACAGCCATTCGCGGTTAACGGTTACCATTAGAGATTTGGCTAAAACAAAAAAAAAAAAATGCAATCTATAAACAAACAGGTAGAATTCTAGGTGTGGGATTAGAATCAAAAGTAGGGAATATGTCTACTTCATAGTCGGCGTGACAAATCGATAGATCTAACAATTTCAGATCACATGACTAGACTTTATTAATAGGACAGCATTTTAGTATGAGTTGGTGACCTTTGACCCGTCATCTTAATCCAGGAAATAGATTAGATTACTTATCCCCTAAAGTGTAAAATTTTATATTAACATAATGTTGACGTTTATTTATTGAACAGTTATGGCATTATTGGAAACTGTGACAAGCTGGAATGAAGGTGTTGTTGCTTTCACAAAAGGGGACTACATTGGCGCTCTAAAAAGTTTTTCAGAAATATTGGACCCAAGTGCTCGTATATTGTTTAATATTGCATGTGTGTTGTTAAAACTGAACAGAAGCGAAGAGGCACTTCAGGTAAACTTATGGGTTTTCTTTTTCATAATTAAGCTAAAAATTTTAACAGGAAAAGGAAAAATACAGTGGCCAAACAGGGACTTGATCCCAGTACCTAACATGACACTCAGCTTCATTAAACTACACATTCATGTTTTTAATTTGACAAGCTAAATTCCGACACTCAGCTCCATTAAACTACCCATTCATGTTTTTAATTTGACAAGCTAAATTCCGACACTCAGCTCCATTAAACTACTCATTCATGTATTTAATTTGACAAGCTAAATTCCTCCTTTTTTAAGGGTCTTTGGTGGTCAAGTGGTCTTAAGCATTTGCTTGCAGATCACAAAACACTCATAGGTAGCTATGTTCAAATCCCTCTCGGGAAGATTCTAAAGTGAAAAAGTTTGTCTGTTCACTTGCTCTAGATCGATGGTTTAGAATGGCACATAAAACATCGTTATAATTCACCATCCCTTTTTTCAATCGACTTCTTTGAATTGAACCTAATGAATTCAAAGAGTCTCATATACCAACCTGGGGAAAGAATTAAACTAATTTTAACTGAAATAGCCTTAAAATGACAAAAATAAAAAGTCATCTTTATTTAAAACTTTTTGTAATAATATATTTTCCCAATTTTTTTTTTTACATAGAATACAAAAGGAACTGTTTAAAAATTTACCACTGTTTACTAAGAGAGATGTGGTATAAGAGCACACTTGAGACTACCCTACCCCCCCCCCCCCCCCCCTTACCTAGGCCCCCGTTGTATGTAAAGGTGTAAGGCAAGGCTATTAACTGCAATATATTAAATTTATCAAATATAGTTTTGACTGGTCGCAAAGCTTTTAAAGGTGCCGGTACTCAAGTTTTCTCCACAATGCCGGAACCATCCCTCTCCGTATACCTAAGTGAAAAAAATCTTGACTTGGTCATAAAACACCCCACTTCACTCTTGCATCCTTTTTGGTACAAAAATTGGCCCAGTATTTTTCTGACAGGAAGGGCAGTTTTAACTTGAGTGTCATTATCATAAATTTTAAAAATTCAACTTGTCATTTTTACAAGTGGTTGGAAAAACCACTCAATTTATTATTTTACTAACCTGGAGAAGATAGTAAGTTATTGTTAGTTTTGTAGTATGTCTTTATTGGAGTTTTTAATAAAAAGTATTAAAAGTGTCACAGCACAGCACAGTACATGTACCAGTATATTGGTGTACTAATCTCTGCATCTGCATATGTCTATAATATATACTGGACTCTTGAAAAGTTCAGACAGATTATCATGTCACAGTATATGTACCAGTATATTTGTGTACTAACTCTGCATCTATATAAATTTATACTGGACTCTTGAAAAGTTCAGACAGATTATCATGTCACAGTATATGTACCAGTATATTTGTGTACTAACTCTGGATCTATATAAATTTATACTGGACTCTTGAAAAGTTCAGACAGATTGTCATGTCACAGTTTAAATACCAGTATATTTGTGTACTAACTCTGCATCTATATAAATTTATACTGGACTCTTGAAAAGTTCAGACATATTTGCATGCTCACAGTAAATGTACCAGCTGGTACTCTGTGCTGTAGTCATTATGAGTGTGTACAGGAAGGAATTAGGTAAACATATTTATCATGACACTTATATACATATAAGTAGAAATTGTAGTCACTAGTAAACATTTCGTACAGTAATTAGTTTTCATGTTTTGGGGTGGGGTGTGGTGGGGGGTTGGGGTGGTGGGGTTCAGTGGTCAAGTGGTCTGAAGTGTGTGGTTATGGATCACAGTGCCTCTTACCACCTAGGTTTAAATACCCCTCTGGCAGACCCTAGAGTGAGAAAATTCTCTTGCTGAAGGTGGGTAGTTTTCCCTACCCTCCAAGAACTGACGGACTTGATATAATTCAGAGGACTCTGATGGGTGTAAAACACAATTACTGGTACTTCAGTCTGTCCTCAAATGACTCAGATATTTTTTGGTTATGTTATACGGAATGGAAATTAAGTTTTTTATTATATTTTTTCAGAACTTAGAAGCATGTTTAAAGAAAGACCCGCATTTAGCCATTGGGCATTATCACAAGGGGATGCAAAACTTAAAATTGAAAAGGTATAACCATATAACTGATATATAATGTATAATGTATAACTTATAATGTATATTATATAATATATAATGTTTTCATATCTGTCAAGGGTTTTTAAAGTTAAGCGTGCGACAATCTGTAAAAAAATGCATGTCGAATACCAGGCTAAAGGGAAGGGAACTGAGGGTAGCCTGTGATTTGAGACATGATATTATCTGTGTTAAACTACACGATTTTAACAGAGAAACATAAATTCAACGAAGTTTTTGTTCATTCAGCAGTGGAGTCTAAAAACATACAAGAATCAAGAACATTAACAGAGAACTAAGGCTGCTGAACTTAGATCTGTGTCATCATTTTTTATTTTAGATATTTTGAAAATGTGGTTGTTCGTTAAAGCTTAGCGTGTGAGGGTGATTTACATAAAAAATGTGTGTGTCACATGCACAATGCATGTGACTTGACAGGTATGTGTGTAAAACGTATACCAGTAATATAGAACTCTGGAAAGATATGAAATACAGAAGCATACATGTATGTATTCAGTGTTATTTACTTATGACATCCAGAAATTATGTTTATGCCTGAAATTTAAAAAAAAAAATTACTTTTTGCAATTGAGATCATGCAAATTTCATGTCCTTGGTCTCTTAAAAGTTTTGTTTATTACTTGTTGCAATGTAAGTCGCACAAATTTTCAAATTATCAAAGATTTGGTTTGGTTTCCACGACAGCAAGAGTGTTGACATTCAGTTTTTTACCTTCTATTACAAAGTGCATAATGGTTTATGTAAGCAGGTTGTATAGTTTTGTTTTAAGCCCTATCAAGATTATTTTATTTGGTGGCCCATTCTGGAATGTTGAAGGAAACCAGACAACACAGATTATTGAAAAGCAAACTGAAAAGGTTTTCTTGATCTTTGATATGCCTGCTTAAGATTTGAAGTGACAGGAGCTGATACATAAAAGATGGCACTTTAAACCATTGGAACAATGTGACAAGCATTTGAGAGTGTATTACGGCCTGCCATGTACTAGAACACACATTCAGGGCAACTTTTTGTTAAGGTGCTAGCTCATGAAGTCAGTATGCCACAGACAAGCATACCACTCTTCAAGTTACATTATCCTGACACTGGGTAAAACCAGTCAATACTCTATCCTCTTTATTCCAAGTGCCAAGCAAGGAAGCAATATAACAATTTTTAAAGCCATATGTTTGAGCTGACCAGGGTTCAAACCAGTGATCTCCTGCTCTCTAGATGGATGCCTTGTCACTCAGCCACCAAGGTAGGTAACAAGTGTCAGAGAGGAGGGTACAATGTCTTGACAACAGTTTGGAAAGAAGTATGTTCTTTTTGTGACAGGTTTGTTGGTACATAAATTAATTTGTTTTTTTTTTAATGGCAGGCATAGGGAAGCTGACACAGACTTTGATAATGCCATAGAAAAAATGAGAGGTTGTCCCTACATTGATTATTCACAATTAGGCCTGGTTGCCAAGCTACATACATATCAGGTAAGGTCAAAATAGACACTGACTCTAATGATAATTTCATAGAGCAAAGACAAGATTGTACCTACATTGATTATTAGGCATTATTACTAGGCTTGTTTACTAAGCTTCTTGCATATCAGGTAAGGTCAAAGGTAAAATTGACACAGACTTTAAAAATTTTCTGAAGAAAAGAGGTTGTGCCTACCTGGATAATTTACAATTGGGTATGGTCACCCAGCTACATACATATTAGGTAAAGTCAAAGGTCAAATCAACTCAGACTTTGATAATTTCTTAAGAAGATTAGAGGTTGTGTGTACAATATTATTTTTTATTATTAGACATGGTTACATAGCAACATACATACCTTGTAAGGTCAAAGGTCATGGTTGGTAAAATTTTATATGGTAAGGTAAAAGGTCAAGTTTACATGGATATCCTGTTAGGTCAGAAGATTTAGTCATCACATACATATTAGACATGGTAGCAGAGCTGTTTGATATCAGGTAAGGTCAAAGGTCAGATAAGGTCAAAGGTCAGTAAAACTTGCCAAGTGTGAAAATGTGAATATTTAACAAAAATACCTGTTTATTTTTGCTGTGCCATATGTGTACATTTAGAAATTCTTTCCTTATCAGTGACACTGGACAGGTCAATGGTCAGATAAGGTCAAAGGTCAGTAAAACTTGCCAAGTGTGAAAATGTGAATATTTAACAAAAATACCTGTTTATTTTTGCTGTGCCATATGTGTACATTTCAGAAATTCATTCCTCATCAGTGACACTGGCTGAAAAAAGTTGATAGATAAAAAGATCATCCAAACAATTGAAAAAATAATGAATCCAAAGTTCCCAAATTATATGAATCCAAATCCAGCTAAGAGATGCTTGCATGAGGGAACAAACCTAAGTTTTAGATAAGTTTCAAAAATTAAGATGGCTGAAAATTTTGCCACAGGGTACATTTTCTGACAGCACAATGTACTGCCTACTGAGATATGGATACCTTCGGGAGTTTTACTCCACCAGCAGCATTATCTTCTCAAATATTAAACAAAAATACCTGTTTAATTTTGCTGTGTTTGAATATATCTTAGCTGTTGATTGTTATATTTTATATATTTTTATTTTTACATTTACTCAAACTGTTACAGATTCAGAGTGCCAAAGCCATCAATTTGTCCCAGAGAGGTAAAACAAGGGAGGCAATCAAATTGTTTATTGATGCAAGTCAGGATACCGATGAAGATGAGTTTAAACGACATGCTGTTACATGTATACATGAACTCAAAGTGAGATGATCTTAATTTGTATACCATTTTATATATCAAAATCACAAATTTCTCTTCAATTTATTGCCCAAGAGGTTACAACTTTTTCTGAAAAACCTGATGTGTAAGATGTATCACATATAGCTAAAACTTTATCTTCTCTTTCAAAACAGTTGGATGTATGGTTTTAATTTTCCTTAATGTTGCCTCAGCATTTATGTATGACATTGCCGGGTTTGACCAACAATCTCCCAACACTTAACCTCTGTTTCAGAGGCTTAGCAATCTAAAGCTAAAGAACCCAACCATCATAGGTTGGCATCTCTGCTGAATCATCTTTTTGTTTTAACTTGGAAATTGCTTCATCTTTGTCCAGTGTGACTTGTGCATATTGCCAACTTCTTGACTTTTTATCTATGGCAAAGAGTAAACTTCCCACTTCAAACATTGAATTTTTTCTTTGATTATAAAAAAAATATGGCATTAAAGATCATATAATATTGATCTTGTTAAACTTAGTCAATAAATAAGTATGCAAATTAAACTAGGCTCAGTACTTCAAAATTTATTCAACTTAAATATTACACAAAGTTTCATGTATTCGTGTAGGATACTCGATGTAGCTCATGAAACACTCAAGTTGGGGGGGGGGGGGGCACATTGGCATTGGAAAAGGTCTTAAAAGTTCACATTTAACAGATCACAACACCTCCCACTTCAAGGTTGGAATCATTCTTTGGAAGATCATAGTATGAGGAAGTTAGTTTACTTGCCAAAGGCCAGTGATTTTCTCCATGTTTTGTAATTTTCTCTTCAATTCCAGACTTGACCATCTCATTATAAGTTAAAGAATCAGTATGCTAATTTAAAATCCTTCTTGATTCATAGGCTTTAGTCTGCCATTTGAACCTAATAGATTCCCTACCTGACAATTTGATTTAAGAATACATTTTTTGTTCTGACAGGCACCTTCAGTGCTTTGATTTTTATTGTTCTACAATATTGTTCTGTATTTATAACTTTATGTTGTACCATTTATTACAGACAGGTCAGATGTTAGATCCAAACGAATTATGTCCAAATTGTTTATTCTATCCTCCAAAAAATTTGATTGCTAATCTCAAAAAACGGGAATATGTTGGCAAAGCAAAGGTAAATATCAGTATGAGGTGATTGTCAAAAAATCAAGAATTAGTTTACATTGTTTTACCTCATCTCATATTACCATATCTCATGCAGAATTTTTCAAGTCACTACCATCATGCATATGGGAAAACACATCTGCATTCAGAAAATGTACTTGTCATACAAGATAATTTGACCTTGAGTCAAGAAAAATGCAAGTTGATTTTCGAGACAATTTCAGCTTGAGTCATAACATTTAAAACTTCAGTCAAGACATTTTTGTCTTTTCTCAAGACAATTTCACCTTAAGACAAGTTTAACTTAAGCCAAGAAAATTTGAGTTTGAGTCAAGTGAATTTGAATTTGAGTTAAGACAATGTAAACTTGATGAGTTAAGACAATGTATGTTTGAGTCAAGACGATGTAAACTTGAGTTAAGACAATGTAAATTTGAGATAAGACAATGTAAACTTGAGTCAAGACAATTGAAACTCAAGTCAAGACAATTGAAACTCAAGTCAAGACAATTTAAACTTTAGTTTAGACAATGTATATTTGAGTCAAGACAATGTAAACTTGAGTTAAGACAATGTAAATTTGAGATAAGACAATGTAAACTTGAGTCAAAACAATTGAAACTCAAGTCAAGACAGTTTAAACTTTAGTTTAGACAATGTATATTTGAGTCAAGACAATGTAAACTTGAGCCAAAGACATTCTAGACAATTTTATCTTGAGTCAAGACAGTTTTAACTTGTATCAAATGTGTTTTGATGTGAGTCTCCATGTGCAGTAAAAATCAACTCAGCACTGTAGTGGCTGACAGAAAAAAAATATACTCATCCCAACAGGATTTTTACTCAGTTGAACAAAAAAGGACAAGTATATAATTTAAACATTGGTCCAATAGATTATCATTAACTTGATTTGTGTACACATTCTCATGAATTTAACACTGTTTATTTTAGCAAATTGATGAACTTGAAAAATGATGTTTTATCAAGTCAAGATTCTTCACATATATCAAGTACTGGGATGTCAGTACTGGGATGGTTGAGAAAACCAGGCCCCAGTTTCACAATCATTCACTCAGTTGAGTTTACACTCAACTCATTATTTCTATTTTTCTATCATCAATATTTTAAATATTTTTAGCTTTATTTGACAAAGTTTTGTTTTGTTCAACAAATCTACACCAAACAATTTAAATATAACAGTAAGTAGTCAATTTTAACTGTGTAATGTCTTAGAAATGGACATTGAAATATTCACTAATTTGAGTTGAGTGTACACTCAATTGAGTGAATGATTGTGAAACCGGGGCCAGAGTGTTTGGATAAAACCACTGACCTTCAGCATGCAAACTCACAAACCTTTTCACACTAGGTTATGCCCAAGCAAGATTCAGACCTAGGTTGTTAGTGACCAGTGATTTTTATTGGCTTAATTTGGGGCTGAAATTGGGCCCCATTCCCAATTGCAAAGGGACCAAAAATTTTCCAAATTTAGACCATAAATTCCAAATCATACTGAAAATTTTATTTTTTGGTATCGGGATGGGTGACTAAAAATAGTTACAAATAAAATAACCTCCTTACGATCTCAAACAAAGTCGAAAATATCTTTTACAGATTCAAAAAATATGATGACAAAAAATCTTGCTGTTAATTAATAAAATTGGTTAAAAAAAAAAACACTGGTGACACTGTAATCTGGAATCGTTTGCCTTAGACCTTTCAGCCACCAAGACCTCCAATGGACTTAGAGGTTTATGACACCTGACATTGTTATACATATATATAATAATAATAAACATCTAATACAATATAAACATCAGAAATGTAACACATGCATTTAGGATAAGAAATATAAAAAATATATGGAAAGTTAAAATGCACCCAGACATCTGATTAAAAAGACATTAAAGATACTGACATTTGCTACAACTTATTTGTTGTTCTCGTATTACTTTATTGGAGCACCTGATGTATTAAAAGCCGATCCAAACAAGAAAAATCCTTTGTCAAAATGTAAAAGTCACACGCTCTTTGGCAGTGAAACCTGGTGGCCGAGAGGTCTGAAGAGGGCTCTTTTTGATTACAGAACCTCTCATCACCTAGGTTTCAAATCCTGCTTAGGCAGGTTTTTATGTGAAAAAGTTTGTCTGTTCACTTGTCAAAGATCAGTGGTTTTTCTACAGGTACCATGTTTCCTCCACCATTCCAGATAGATAAAATAAAATAAAATAATTTTTTTTTTTTTTAAAATCCAATCAATTATGAACTTTTTTTATGAGATTTAATGGAAATTGACCTATTTATACTAAAAACTTGTCAAGATTCTTTCGAATATATATCAAGGTGGTCATTTCATGAGGTGGTGGGAAAACATGAGCACCCAGAAAAAAATCACCTGCCTTTGTTATGAACTGACAAATTTTCAATACTTGGATATGCCAAGTTGGATTGAAACAGTGTGGTGGTGGTGGTGGTGGGGGGGGGTAATTGACCTGTGATTCATATGTCATTGCTTTTGATTACATAGGCACCAAGACCCCAATATTTAGATAGGAAAAGATACAGCAGTTCTATGAATGTATGACAAATAAGAACAATATTAAGACCTACTTGCTTTATGTCTGCGATTGTATTGATGGAGGTGTTCTTATCCTACAACAATTCAATGTATATTTTACATAGTAGAGTTGTCAGTGGTCGAGCAATCTAATGCAGTGCCTAATGATATGTCATTGCCTCTGATCACCTTCTTTCAAAGTCCACTTGGGTTTATGGTCAGTGTTCATCTTAATGTGAGAAAATTTGTCAGTTTGTTTGGTGGATTTCTCAGGGCACAGTTGATTTCTCAGGGCACAGTAGATTTCTCTGGGCATGTAGATTTTTAGGGTACAGTGGATTTCTTAGGGCACAGTGGATTTCTCAGGACACAGTGGATTTCTTAGGGCACAGTGGATTTCTCAGGACACAGCGGATTTCTTAGGGCACAGTGGATTTCTCAACGCACTGGATTTCTTAGGGCACAGTGGATTTCTCAGGGCACAGTGAATTTCTCTGGGAACAGTAGAATTTTTAGGGCACAGTAGATTTCTCTCGGCATGTAGTTTTTTAGGGTACAGTGGATTTCTTAGGGCACAGTGGATTTCTCAGGGCACAGTGGATTTCTTAGGGCACAGTGGATTTCTTAGGGCACAGTGGATTTCTCAGGGCACAGTGGATTTCTTAGGGCACAGTGGATTTCTCAGGGCAGTTTGTTCGTCAGTATTTATGAACAGAGAAAAATAAATTTCTTTTTCATTATGTCTTGTTTCTTACCTTATTTTCAGGTTATATCTTCATATGATAAAAATGAAAATAAAAATAAAAACAACCAAACAGATACAGCCAGACAGGGCCGTGTGCCACCACCCCCAAGTAGACCGCCACCAAATTTGCCACTTAAACATGCAAAATCAGCGGAAGATCTACATTCAGCTGCGTTACTGCTACCGAAACCATCTCCAAAATCTCATTTAAGAAAACATTCAGCAGATCAAGATGAGGCTAAGCTACGCCCTAAAAAACCACAGAGACCACCTCTTCCATCAAATCTCTCTAACAAATCTGACAAATCGTTATATGAACCTTTATCAAGATCTATGGATGATTTGTTTGACAACAGTTTATATGAAGATGCAACAACAACCGTTCAAATTTCACAACCCAAAAACAGGAAATCCATAGACAATGAATTTACCAAAGCATTGACGGAAAAATTTGGTAATTTAAATGTTGATAAAAAGAATGGATGTGAGAATTCTAAGACTATGAGCAGTAGTAATATTCCTTCTGATTCACCACCCCCTATACCAAAGCGAATAAATCTTAAAACAACCTCTGTGTTAAATCACCCCTTACCCCTGTTCCAAGTAACAATGATAGTAGTAATAGACGACCCCCTCCCCCAACATATTTACCTCCCCCTCCCCCCAAATTAAAGAAGGCTAAAAAAAATTGAAATAAGCAGAAATATTTGTGGTTAAAAAAAAGTCTTGAATATAAATTGAGTCGGTGCATGATAAAAGGGCCCCTTTTAGCATTTAGGTCTTATTAAATGAAGAAAATGAAGTCAAAGATTAATTGTATTTTTGGCAGAAATTTCATAATATGTATATCTTTATTTGACATACTTTAAAAAAAGTATTTTGCAAAAAAAAAAAAAATAAATAAAAAAATAAATAAATTAAAAGAAAAAAGAATGAAAAAGAAAAAAATTATCAGGGTTAATATTGTTGCTATGAGAAATTGTAATGTTTATTGCAGAAACTTTTTTTTAATTCTAAAGTACATTTATTCTAAAAAATTTGATTTTTTTAAGTTTCTTTTATAAGAAATCGCCGTAGAAACCATTTTGATTTTAGTATGTTTCTAATGTTAAAGTGAAATTAAACACCAAAGTGGTAAAGTTTGTGGACTGGTGATTGGTGGTCTTAGATTTGGAGTTGTGTTGAGTAGTGGTGTTTTACGTCCCAGTCAAGAATATTTCACTTATATTGAGACGTCTCCAGCTATTGGCAAAAGTGCAAAAAATTTGTCCGTGTGTTGTGCTGATGGCATTATACAGTAGTGTTCTTTATCGTGCCATGCCTGCCATGACAGGAGACCTCATTTATTTTAAGTTCCCATCTGAAAGAACCGTGACTTTCATTTCGTAATGCTGATTGTTTGTCGAAAGAACAGTCACTACCCACTTTCAAGTCTAGGGTCAGACCCAGTCTGGGGTTCTAACACACAACCTCCCACTTACAGAGCAAGCACTATACCAACTGAGCTACCACAGTGGTTGGTCTTAGATTTGAGTTTGTTGAATATTGTGCTGGCACATTTGGGCCTATAGGCTCAGAACAGACTATAACTTTTTTTAAATTGAACATTAGAGTTCATCACAGCTAAGGATAACAGTTGAGGCTTTTTTTAAAGTTACAGTCATAACATCAAATAGTCTTCTTTTTTTTTTTTAATATAAGACATGCATTTTTTAAAAACAAAAGAAAATATATTTATATTGTCATTTACCATTTTTGAATGTATTTATATTGTCATATACCATTTTTGAATTCAAAAATGGTATATGGCAGTATAATTATAATAACAATTTATACTTAAAATTATTTTATGCCATAAGTGTCTTTTTTGCCACGCACTGGCTCAAATTTAAGGCAAATATTCACAGTCTTATTCGAGAAAATTGTTAAAATGACAAAAAGTTCTTTTAGAATTTAGCTGATATCAAAAGATTCACAATAGCAAAAGGTATGAAACAGGAGTTATTTCCCTTATTTTGGTCTTTATATACAGGAAAGTTTTGTCTTAAAAAAGGTAGATATTCACAAGTTTTTGTCCTTGGAACTGTTTGATATGAAACAAAAAATTTTGATAATTATAATTATGATTTTTCTGAAAATCAAAATTTTCAAGATCGTCTAGTCATTGTAGTCTAGTCTTTATAATCATAGGAAGAAACTACATCAGTGAAAGAAGAAATGTCTTAAGATTTGTTGAAACAATAAGTTGTTGTTGATATGTCCCACTTTTTTAGAGAACCATTTTTCAACATGGTTGTTGTTGCTGTTTTGTCCCACTTTTTATAGAGAACCAATATGGTACTCATTGAGTTTGATTAACTAAAAGTGGGTGATATATGGAGGTATTTAACAAAGCATGTAATAAAAGAATCTCTATTTTATAAGGTATACTTTACCAAATCTATTACTCTCACAGTTAACTTTTTTTGAATGGCCATGTTTCTTCGACAACCAATGGTTGTAAGTAACTGGTTAAACAAGGTCTACATGTATTTAGTTAGCTTTGAAATTCAAAAAGATAAGATATATACAGTGTATACTTGTTATTTCAAAATCGGATAAGACAAAACCTTGAGTGTCCCAAAGCTGAAATTAGTTACTATTATATTTTACTCAAATAACCATTGGTTGAAATCTGTTATCTCAAAACTGTAATTGTGTATTGTGCCAAAACTAAAATGTCTTCCTTATAATTTGAACAATATTGTGTGTGTGTGTGTGTGTGTGTGTGTGTGTGTGTGTGTGTGTGTGTGTGTGTGCCTATATGTATATATGATTACCGTATATACATTCACTTCATTAATAATAATACTAATAATTAATTATTGATCTGTTCATAAGTGGCAAGGGGTTGCATACTGTGTTTAATTTTTTTGTTGTAAATTTACATGTATAAGCTAAATTAAAATTTCATATTTAGTGAAATTTCATCATATTACTGTAGAGGTTTTATAACTTGGACTTTGCAGTTTTTAACCAAAGATAACTAGAATAGTTTGCCTCTGGCATGCATATGTCCAGATATCTTAGATGGTTTAACAAACAGGTCAAGCCGCTTTTATGTAGTTTATTAAATTGACCATGCAGTCTACACAAGATATAGTGATGTCAATCACAATATGTGTGACACAGCACACAAGAGTTACATTGGATCAAAGTACTGCATGTACTGACATTAAAGTTAGTATACTGTTACACCATTATCTGGTACTTCATTTGAATCTGGTTTATTGAAACTCCAAACTATTAGAAAGCACAAAATCATATTTGAAGTTGTACTTTGAGTTTTTGAAGTTTAGTTAGTGTTACCATGGTAACAAGCATTCTTCAACGAATGATTTTGATTTAAATAGTTACTTTCATCAAATCAATTTCAATATAAAAATCCAGTTTGTTTTATTTATTATAAAATTTTTCTTTTAATTAAAAATCATAAATTGGACTGCAACTAAAGCTAGATATTAATGTATTAATTTTTGTTTATTTTGCATTTGTTTTTTGCCAAAAATGATACAAAAGCAGAAATTAATATTTTATTACTCTAAATAAATATCTTATACTTTTAAAAAAAAAAAAAAACACAAAAATTTGCAAAAAATTTTGATTTTATAATGCCAAAATATTAGTACTTTTGAAAGTAAAGACATTTACGGTATGTTTATTGCACAGTGCAAGCCACTTCTATTTTTGAACAGGTCACCATTTTGTTTTTGTTTTTTTTATTTTGTTGAAAATACAATTATGTACAGATGTTTTTTCCATGAATACATATCTTTATATCTGTATGGCAAATATGATAGAATATATTATAAATTGTGAATCTGAAGGAACTTTTCAAAGAGGTTTAGATTAAGAGAACTAGGCCATGCAACATTAATTTTTAGTTTAACAGTGATTAAAAATTGTGTTGTTTGATGTCACTAAACAAAACAAAAATTATTCAACATATCTGATGGTAGCATTTAATCGAAATTTAATTTACAAATTTTTAAGACAAGACTAGGAGTTATCGAGCCTATAGAACTAAATCATTACTGTATATATAGAAATATCGCTTACATCTAATTTGATATATCTAATGGCAGAATATAATTGACATTTAAAGCTGCATTAAGTTTTCCTATGTACAATATATAAACTGTGCATTTTGTCTCATCTATGCTTCTCATGTAAAATGTAATACTTGGTTCCATGATAAAACCTTTACTTACGTTGAAGTTTTTCGGGAAACCTACTGCTGGTATGATCTACCAAAGATCTTTGATCACTTGATTCTTTATCGAAAACAATCCAAAGTCAACAAACCCAGCAAAAGGGATGTGTTCAAGAGCAATAAGGCCACCTTGTCATGCATATCCAAGCCAAACTACTCTTTTTTTTTAAAGCCATTTTTTCTATCTGAGCCTTGCAAGTTGGAATCGTTAGAAGTCTGTTTGCCCAAGTTGGCCCTTGTTATTTTCTTAGCAGAATCTGTTTTCGCTCAAACACATTTTCTTTTGTTGACACCATTGTTTACATACATGCAGAACTTCCGTGAATTAACCAATCTGATAAACAACATTTTATCGAGTTGCCCCAAGGATTTCCATTTATTAAATGCTAATAAGAGTGAACTTAAAGAAAATGAATCGCACAGATTGTAATAACAACCAGTTAATATTGATAAAAAATATTTTTAGAATTTTATTTTTCATAAATGGGTAAACTTAATGCAGATTTAAATTAGTACTTTAAAGTTGAGACTAAAAATTATAACTTTTTCTTTTTCTATAGACATATCCCTTTCATCTAACTGTGATCACTCTAAATCCTTGATACACATATATATATTTTTTTTTCTATAGACATATCCCTTTCATCTAACTGTGATCACTCTAAATCCTTGATATATATATATATATATATATATATATATATATATATATATATATATATATGTATAACATGCACTCTTCTTATATAGGTATTCAAGCAATATCTGGCATTTGCTTAGCATTGCAGAAACATATATGTATACTCTTGATCCTTATTTAACATCACCAAAATAATGATTAGTAGGGTTTGCCAGCATATTTGATACCACAGTAGCGTTTGTAGGGAACTACACTATAATCTTCCAGGTTGCCGCGGATGGCTTGGCATGAGGCTGGGGTCGTGGCAGTTTGGGTGGAGCTTGCATCAGGACTTTATGTATCTTTCAGTTAAGAAATGTGAATTTTGTTTTTGTATTTTTTTTTTTTTTGTTTGTTTGTTTTTTTTTTGTTTGTTTTTTTCATAAATATTCCTGATGTTAAATATTTACAGAAATAAGTGAAATTGGCTTGCTGTGAGGGTGTGGTAAGCAAGGGGTTGGGGCTTGCATCAGCACTTACATCTTTCTTTTAGTTATGGAATGTGGAGATCCTGGAGTTAAAGAGTTTTTGCAGAAAGTAGTGAAATTGGCTCACTGTTGGGGTGTGATGGGCTGGGATGGGGCTTATGTCAGCTCATACATGTTGGTTTTTTTTTTATTGCATGTAATCTTAAACTTAAAATTATTTTTACAGTTTCAATAGTGATAATAGTTCCATTCAAATACATAAAGAGGTATCATATGCTGTTGGACCCAAATTGATTTTATTTCAGTGCAAGTATTTCATTGTTTTTTTTTTTAATTTATGAAAAAAGGACCAAATCATTCAGAAATATTAATGATGTAATTCTAATCAACTTATATTTTGAGATCTGTGGCTTTTGAAATATCAAATTGTTTATTTTACTCAAATTATTATATATTATATATTTTTATTTTTTCAAAGTCTATCATATTAAAAACGGGTTATGTAAGGTATTTACATGTAAGGACATTTAGTAGTTCATGAATTGTTTTGTCATAACATTTTGTTTAATGTATACAAACCATTTTGCTTAAAATGTTCTCTCTGTAAATGTTGTAAATTTTGCGGTTTATCTGAAAAAAAAAATTAGATGGGGTATTTAACTGAGTATTTATAAAAATACTCATGATTTGTGCAATTTTTTTAGCTTTAAATAAATTTTATTTGTTTATTTATTTATGTATTTTTTTTTGTTTAATTTTGATTTTTTTGCATGTTGAGGTCCGGAAATCAAATTTACACCTCAAATTATCATGATTTATAACACCAGAGTTAATTTTTAAAGCAGAAATGGAGCCCAAAAGGGTACCTTGTGGTACCTCATAACATTTATTTAGACCCCTATATTTTCATTATACTAATGTGATGTTAACCCATAAAAATGAAATTATAGGAATTTTTTTAAAAACATTTTCTCGCCAAAATTATTTGGGTAACGCACATGTCAATTTTTTGGTTAGTGTTTTCCCTACCCTAACCTAGATAGAATAGCTTTTACCTTCTTTAACATTACATTATTC
This sequence comes from Tegillarca granosa, assembly GCA_029721355.1. Lineage (NCBI taxonomy): Eukaryota > Metazoa > Mollusca > Bivalvia > Arcoida > Arcidae > Tegillarca > Tegillarca granosa. Next base: position 11,972,288 of record CM056606.1, on the reverse strand, counting down.
ACACCTAATAATGCCTACTGATGATGTCATAATTATCTTATACCTGAATATCAACAAAAATTGGTTATGCCATTTTAAAAAAGACACTGATGATGGCAGGGAAACAGAGCAATTGATACATAGATTTGTTTACAAGTCATGGTATCTTAATTACTCCATATAACTTCACCACCTTGCTTACGGCTAGTTTTTTTGGATTCCCAGAATCCATTTCTTCTTATTTTTTTGTTCCATAATAAGACATTCCCCAATTTATCGCCAAACCTCATTTTTAAAGTAAAAAATTGATTTTAAAAAATGGTGATGAATCAGGGTTTTATTTTTTGCCTTTTTGAAGTAGCTATTTTAGGTGCACAAAATCACTAGTGAATATGCATACTAACACCATGAAGATTTATTCAGTGTGTATTGCCATGGAAACCCACCAAAATATTCCATATAACATCAGATAATCCAGATCTTTGAATTAACATACTTATTGTGGTAGGTGTAATTATATATATATATTATGTCAGATTTTAAATTACTTAAAACACAAACAATTTTAATGGCTTTTTCTAAGAATTAACCTTTTTAAATTCACTTGAATTTAATCCACCAGACTAGTGTATATATAACCAGAAGTATTTTTGAAAGTTCTGCAATTTGAAATCACTCATGGTAGCCATGGTAACCACGTAAGAACCAATCAGATTTGTTTTGGAGTACATGTATTGAGTCTCCTTGTCATAAGAATGTTACAACCACAAGTTTGATTATGGGAAAATTCTGAATGCCATTCACCTGCCTGTCAGTTGATATCCTGTTGTTATTTATTTGGAATATGTAATCACTTGTGGTAGCCATGGTAACCACATAAGAACCAATCAAATTTTTTTTTAAAGTATTGATTCTCCTGTTCCATCCACAAGTGATTTGAAATTATGGGAAAATTCTGAATGCGATTCACCTGCCTGTCAGTTGATATCCTGTTGTCAACTTGTCATTTATTTGGAATATCTTAGCTTTTGAGTTGATGTTTTCCTGTAAAATATTGTATTTTTTTTTATTGTGAATTACAAAATTTTTTAATGTTTTATTCTTACAAATACTTCTGGTTACATCCATTAAATTTTTAATTTTCACTTCATTGGTAAACACCAAATTAAACAATAACAAATAGATCTTATTCTGATTTGTGAATCTACTCATTGAAATAGAATGGGAACATTTTTACCAGGACAGAATTTGAGACTACCCATTAGTATATAGTGATACATGTTATTGTGTTGACTTACCATTTACCATCTGTCGAAATGATGTTAGTCATGTTCGGTTAAGAATGGACTTTTCTGGTGCATTGCCTTTTGATGAGCTATCACTATAAATAGCATTATTTTGTCCATTGGTAGGCTTGGTCCATCAAAAGGTCAGTCTATCCAATAAGGGTGGGGGGGGGGGGGGGTTGATCTGAAATAATGTTTAGACAGGGGTAGGTCAACACAGTAAAATGTTTCAAATTCAGTGCAACTCTAAGGTTGGTCAAAAACTCTGCCCTGAAAAAATAGATGAATGGTTTGAATTGCATTTACCCCATTTCAATTAATCCATTTCATTTTCAAATAAAAGACTTTTATCTTCTATATGCTCATGGCTTAATTTTATTCAGAACTGCAGTAATCTTGTGTATTCATAACATATATAAAATTGCATCAAAACATATTCCAAATCCAAATCTTTCTGTTCATGAAATACTTTGTAGCTATTTTGTTGTGTTTTGCAGATAAAAAAATTAAACTGCAGTACCTTTAACCATATTTAGCTTGGCTACTGTACTATTTTAACAGTTCTGGCTTATGATTTGTACTATTTCTGGCACACTTTGTACTGATTTTGGTGTACTGTTTGTACTGATTCTGGAATATTGTTTGTATTGGTTTGTACTGATTCTGGCCTACAGTTTGTACTGATTCTGGCCTACAGTTTGTACTGATTCTGGCCTACAGTTTGTACTGATTCTGGCCTACAGTTTGTACTGATTCTGGCCTATTGTGTGTACTGATTCTGGCTTATTGTGTGTACTGATTCTGGCCTATAGTTTGTACTGATTCTGGCCTATTGTGTGTACTGATTCTGGCTTATTGTTTGTACTGATTCTGACCTACAGTTTGTACTGATTCTGGCCTATTGTGTGTACTGATTCTGGCCTATTGTGTGTACTGATTCTGGCCTACAGTTTGTACTGATTCTGGCCTATTGTGTGTACTGATTCTGGCTTATTGGTTTTTTTGATTCAGACATGATGATTTTACTGGCATATTGTTTGTACTGATTCTGCTTTACTGTTTATACTGATTCAGACATTGTTTTTTACTTGCCTACTGTTTGTACTGATATTGATATACTGTTTGTATTGATATAGGCATACTGTTTATATTGGTTCTTGCCTGCTTTTTGTACTGATTCTGACCAACTGTTTGTAATGATTCAGCTGTACTTTTTATACTCATTATGATTTACTGTTTGTACTGATTCTAGCCAACTGTTTGTACTTATTCTAGCCAACTGTTTGTACTTATTCTAGCCAACTGTTTATACTGATGTTGGGCAACTGTTTGTACTGATTCTAGCCAACTGTTTGTACTGATGTTGGCTAACTGTTTGTACTGATTCTAGCCAACTGTTTGTACTGATTCTGGCCAACCACTTATACTGATTCTGGCTAACCACTTATACTGATTTTGGCCACTTGTTTGTACTGATGTTGGCCAACTGTTTGTACTGATTTTGGCCAACTGTTTGTACTGATTTTGGCCAACTGTTTGTGCTGATTCTGCTGTAATTTTTGTTCGGATTCTGGCCAACTGTGTGTACTGATTCAGCTGTACTTTTTATATTAATTATGATGTTCTTTTTGCACTGATTCTGTCCTCCAGATAGTACTTCTTTTGCAAACAGCAGGAAGGTCTGCTTTTTTAATTTCTTACAGGGAAGTGTTAAAGTCTGATATTAAATAACTTGAAAGAATTGTTCTCAGATTTTAAGTATTTATTGTTTTCAGGTTTTGTATGGCCCTTCTGACGTACTTAGCTATAGGGTTTGGGGGCTAGTTTTTGAGTCTTGATTGATATAAATTCAAGTTTTTTAATGGACTACAGTCTATTATTTTCTCAGGCCCCAGTTTCAAAATCATTCACTCAATTAAGTGTACACTCAACTCAAATTCTGGAATATTTCAATGTCAATTTTTAGGACATTACACAGTTAAAATTGAATATCTAGTGTTACATGTATATTTAAATTACATGTATTTAGTGTAATTTTGTTGAACAAAACAAAATAGTGTCTCATAAAACTTTATTTTTTTTTAAATATTGATGAGAGAAAAATTGGAATATTTGAGTTGAGTGAGTGGTGGTGAAACTGGGGCCTTTTCTGCAATCTTGTTTATCATGAAAATAAAAAATATTTAAATTTTTATCTTTAATTTCAGGAAAATCACACATGACATCACCTGTAGATGGAAAGAATTTACCTTCTATCAATATAGATGATTTTGATAGTGAAAATACTGAAAAAGACAATTCTAGATTGAATGAAGGTCAAATGTTGTCAAAAAATATTGCTGATGTATCTAAATGCAAAAAACCATTTAAAATATTGAAAACTTCTGGAGATAACCTTGGACTAAAGACGGCATTTTCAACTGGAAATCTGGAATCTGTGAAGTCATCACCAATATTGTTGTTGCCATCATCTAAATCAGCCGAATGCTTATCGGAAGGGAAACTGATGAATTCAAAGCATACAAGTATTTCTGGTGTGACTGAGAAAAGTTTTCCAGGTGGAAAGCCAATTTTGGCAAACGTTTCCATAGACGCTCAGTCTGAAAAACATTCATCAGACCAACTTTCAGACATTAACAATGCTTGTTTTGATAAAAATGCAGAATCAGGTACTGTAAGGATTCCGTCAGAGTCAAAACTGATGCCAAACACGACACACCCATTCTCCTATCTTGTATCAGCAGAGCCTTTGCAAAAGCAGTTATTACCAAAACAGCCCCCCAAAAAATGCTCAACACCTCCACAAAGAGAGTCTCCCATGTTGCATACTGCAGCAACCAGTTCAAAACAGTCCCTGGAAATATGCTCACAAACTCCACCAAGAGAGTCTTCCATGTTGCATACTGCAGCAACTAGTTCAAAACAGTTCCCAAATATACGCTCACCACCTCCAAAAAGAGAGCCTCCCATGTTGCATACTGCAGCGACCAGTTCAAAACAGTCCCCAAAAATACACTCATCACCTCTAAATAAAAGACCTCCATTATTGGCTTCTTCAACAAACATTTCAAATCAGTCCTCTAAATCAACAGAACGCCCACAACTGCCACATAAAAATCCACTCAAATTGCAGACTGCAGCAGCCAGCTCAAGTCAGTCCCCAAAAATATGCTCACCACCTCCACAAAGAAAACCACCAATGATGCATGCTTCAGCAGCCATTGCAAATCAGTCCCCTAAATCACCAACACACTCACCATCACCGACAAGACAATTGGCATTGATGCATACTTCAGCAATCATTGCAAAACAGTCACCAAAATCACCAAATAGGCCACCACAGCCATCTCCAAAAAACTTACAAAAACTGTCAACATCACCAAAAATTCCATCATCACCAGTACTGCTTTCAACTACCAATAAGAATATATTTCAGTACCAAAGAGTTCGATTATCCAGTACATATGAAGAATCACAATCAACATCAATGTCCAGCACAGTGCACAAATCGGAGTCACCATTAAGGGTTAGATTTTCAATAAGTGAAGAAAATGTTAATCAAAATTCAGAAATTGAGATTCCTGAAATGCCAAACATGGAGGCAGAATCAGAAGCTGACATTTTAGGACATCAAAATGTTTTACTTAATACAAGTATTCATTCTCCAAACAAACACTTGAGAAAGAAAGAAAAAAATGCTAACAAAAATTTGGCAACAGGTACAGCAACATCACCCATGATGAGACAAATAAAATCAATGGGGGATATTGGTAAAGCTGTAACGAGTTCAGCAAAGAACATTGGAACAAATTTAAAAACTTCAGTATCATCAGTAATCACAACAGTGAAAAAATCTCCAAAGAAACTTAATTTTCCCAAAACCTTATTGAAAAATAAAAAAAACAAAAATTCTTATTCCTCACTTAAAAGGTCAAGATCAGCTGACGACATTTACTCGCATATAGTTGAATTTTCTCAAAGATCATTGGAAGATACTTATTTAGAATTTTTGATCAATGATCCAGATTATGTGAACATAGGACAATTTAGTGAAAAAATACTGGATCAATCTACAGATCAAGATGCAGATTATATAAACACAGGCCAAAGTGACATCTTTGACCAGTTGGTAGATGGAGATAGGGATTACGAAAAAATTGAAGAAGTTGAAGAAGTGTCTTCCATCAAAAGAGCAGATAACATGACTGCCATTGCAGTAGTAGACAACATGGCTGCAAATACTTTGGCAGATAACATGGCTGCCATTTCTACAGCAGACAACATGGCCGCCATTTTTACGCCAGACAACATGACCACCATAACTAAGACAAAAAACATACCAGACATTCAAAAAGATGCCATTTTAACACAGCAAAACAATAATCCATCTTCTAAAGATAATCAGATCACGGCGAAAACTTCAGATAATATGACATCCCAGACAGAGATACAAATAAAAGAAAATTCAGGAATGGTGAAGGAATTACAAAAAGTATTTGATTCTAAATTAAAGAAAAGTAATCAAAATTAATTAAAAATTATAGATCATAAATTTTATTTCTTTATTAAATGAAGAATCTATATCATTTATTTTTTGAGTACATGTAATGTACTATTAAAACTAATTGGGTAAAAACACTGCCATTCACACATTATTACACATGTTAAAAAACTGGTCATATCATAACAGACTAATAATATTTATAAAAATTAAATAGTATTAAAAAATCATTGGGCTAAAACCGAGTGATTTTCAGCTAAAATGTTATTTTTTTCTTTAAAAAAAATCCTATATCTATGGCCAAAATAATTACTGCTATAATAGTTATTCCTAGCCAACTGATTAAAGCTCATTTGTAATTATGTACAATATTTTGAGTAGAGATTGCAAATAGCAATATTCAATTTTGAGTGAATCTTTAACGGAAAAACAATCTTTTATAGTGGAGTGCAGTGTTGGTGCTCCAGTCTGTTCTTTTACTTTATATCGTGGTGGACAGTTCTGGACTGGGGGTTCTGGAGAAAAAAGTTACTTTTGACAATCTGACAAACTGTCTCAGTTGCCAACTGAGCCTATAGGGTTCAACTGTCCAACAGAGTCTATAGGTTTCAATTGTCCAACTGAGTCTATAAGTTTCAATTGTCCAACTGAGCCTTTAGGGTTCAACCGCCAACAGAGTCTATAGGGTTTAACTGTCCAACTGAGTCTAAAGGGTTTAACTGTCCAACTGAGTCTAAAGGGTTTAACTGTCCAACTGAGTCTATAAGTTTCAACTGTCCAACTGATTCTATAGGTTTCAACTGTCCAACTGAGTCTAAAGGGTTCAACTGTCCAACTGAATATATAGGGTTCAACTGTCCAACTGAGTCTATAGGGTTCAACTTTCCAACAGATTCTATAGGGTTCAACTGTCCATCTGAGTCTAAAGGTTTCAATTGTCCAATTGAGTCTATAGGGCTCAACTGTCCAACTGAGTCTAAAGGGTTTAACTGTCTAACTGGGTCTATAGGGTTCAATTGTCGAACTGAGTCTATAGGGTTCAATTGTCCAACAGAGTCTATAGGGTTCAACTGCCCAACTGGGTCTATAAGGTTAAATTGCCCAACTGAGTCTATAGGGTTCAACTGTCCAACTGAGTCGATAGGTTTCAATTGTCCAATTGAGTCTTTAGGGTTCAACTGTCCAACTGAGTCTATAGGTTTCAATTGTCCAACTGAGTCTATAGGGTTCAATTGTCCAACTGAGTCTAAAGGCTCAACTGTCCATCTATATATATAGGGTTCAACTGTCCAACTTAGTCTATAGGGTTCAACTGTCCAACTGAGTTTATAGGGTTCAATTGTCCAACTGAGTCTATAGGGTTCAACTGTCCAACTGAGTCTAAAGGGTAAACTGTCCATCTGAATAATAGAGTTCAACTGTCCAACTGGGTCTATAGGGTTCAACTGTCCAACTGAGTCTATAGGTTTCAATTGTCCAACTGAGCCTTTAGGGTTCAACCGCCAACAGAGTCTATAGGGTTTAAATGTCCAACTGAGTCTATAGGGTTTAACTGTCCAACTAAGTCTGTAGGTTTCAATTGTCAAACTGAGTCTATAGGGTTCAACTGTTCTACTGAGTCTATAGGGTTCAATTGTCCAACTGAGTCTATAGGGTTCAATTGTCCAACTGCGTCCATCTGAATATATAGGGTTCAACTGTCCAACTGAGTCTTAAGGGTTCACCTGTCCAAGAGAGTCTATAAGGTTCAACTGTCCAACTGAGTCTATAAGTTTCAATTGTCCAACTGAGCCTTTAGGGTTCAACCGCCAACAGAGTCTATAGGGTTTAAATGTCCAACTGAGTCTATAGGGTTTAACTGTCCAACTGGGTCTATAGGGTTCAATTGCCAAACTGAGTCTATAGGGTTCAATTGTCGAACTGAGTCTATAGGGTTCAATTGTCCAACAGAGTCTGTAAGGTTCAACTGTCCAACTGAGTCTATAGGTTTCAATTGTCCAACTGAGTCTATAGATTTCAACTGTCCAACTGAGTCTTAAGGCTCAACTTTCCAACTGAATATATAGGGTTCAACTGTCCAACTGAGTCTAAAGGGCTCAACTGAGTCTATAGGTTTCAATTGTCCAACTGAGTTTTAAGGGTTCAACTGTCCAACTGAGTCTATAGGTTTCAATTGTCCAACGGAGTCTATAGGGTTCAATTGTCCAACTGTGTCTAAAGGCTCAACTGTTCATCTATATATATAGGGTTCAACTGTCCAACTTTGTCTATAGGGTTCAACTGTCCAACTGAGTTAATAGGGTTCAATTGTCCAACTGAGTCTATAGGGTTCAACTATCCAACTGAGTCTAAAGGGTAAACTGTCCATCTGAATAAATAGAGTTCAACTGTCCATCTATATATATAGGGTTCAACTGTCCAACTGAGTCTATAGGTTTCAATTGTCCAACTGAGTCTAAAGGGTTCATTTGTCCAACTGAGTCTATAGAGTTCAACTGTCCAACTGAGTCTATAGGGTTCAACTGTCCAACTGAGTCTGTAGGTTTCAATTGTCACTGAGTCTATAGGGTTCAACTGTTCTACTGAGTCTATAGGGTTCAATTGTCCAACTGAGTAAGGGTTCAATTGTCCAACTGCGTCCATCTGAATATATAGGGTTCAACTGTCCAACTGTGTCTATAGGGTTCAACTGCCCAACTGGGTCTATAAGGTTCAATTGCCCAACTGAGTCTATAGGGTTCAACTGTCCAACTGAGTCGATAGGTTTCAATTGTCCAATTGAGTCTTTAGGGTTCAACTGTCCAACTGAGTCTATAGGTTTCAATTGTCCAACTGAGTCTATAGGGTTCAATTGTCCAACTGAGTCTAAAGGCTCAACTGTCCATCTATATATATAGGGTTCAACTGTCCAACTTAGTCTATAGGGTTCAACTGTCCAACTGAGTTTATAGGGTTCAATTGTCCAACTGAGTCTATAGGGTTCAACTGTCCAACTGAGTCTAAAGGGTAAACTGTCCATCTGAATAATAGAGTTCAACTGTCCAACTGGGTCTATAGGGTTCAACTGTCCAACTGAGTCTATAGGTTTCAATTGTCCAACTGAGTCTAAAGGGTTCATTTGTCCAACTGAGTCTATAGAGTTCAACTGTCCAACTGAGTCTATAGGGTTCAACTGTCCAACTGAGTCTGTAGGTTTCAATTGTCCAACTGAGTCTATAAGGTTCAACTGTTCTACTGAGTCTATAGGGTTCAATTGTCCAACTGAGTCTATAGGGTTCAATTGTCCAACTGCGTCCATCTGAATATATAGGGTTCAACTGCCCAACTGAGTCTATAAGTTTCAATTGTCCAACTGAGCCTTTAGGGTTCAACCGCCAACAGAGTCTATAGGGTTTAACTGTCCAACTGAGTCTATAGGGTTTAACTGTCCAACTGGGTCTTTAGGGTTCAATTGCCAAACTGAGTCTATAGGGTTCAATTGTCGAACTGAGTCTATAGGGTTCAATTGTCCAACAGAGTCTATAGGGTTCAACTGTCCAACTGAGTCTATAGGTTTCAATTGTCCAACTGAGTCTATAGATTTCAACTGTCCAACTGAGTCTTAAGGCTCAACTTTCCAACTGAATATATAGGATTCAACTGTCCAACTGAGTCTAAAGGGCTCAATTGAGTCTATAGGTTTCAATTGTCCAACTGAATTTTTAGGGTTCAACTGTCCAACTGAGTCTATAGGTTTCAATTGTCCAACGGAGTCTATAGGGTTCAATTGTCCAACTGTGTCTAAAGGCTCAACTGTTCATCTATATATATAGGGTTCAACTGTCCAACTTTGTCTATAGGGTTCAACTGTCCAACTGAGTTTATAGGGTTCAATTGTCCAATGAGTCTATAGGGTTCAACTGTCCAACTGAGTCTAAAGGGTAAACTGTCCATCTGAATAAATAGAGTTCAACTGTCCAACTGAGTTTATAGGGTTCAACTGTCCAACTGAGTCTATAGGGTTCAACTGTCCAACTGAGGATATATGTTTCAATTGTCCAACTGAGTCTAAAGGGTTCATTTGTCCAACTTAGTCTATAGAGTTCAACTGTCCAACTGAGTCTATAGGGTTCAACTGTCCAACTGAGTCTGTAGGTTTCAATTGTCAAACTGAGTCTATAGGGTTCAACTGTTCTACTGAGTCTATAAGGTTCAATTGTCCAACTGAGTAAGGGTTCAATTGTCCAACTGCGTCCATCTGAATATATAGGGTTCAACTGTCCAACTGTGTCTATAGGGTTCAACTGTCCAAGAGAGTCTATAAGGTTCAACTGTCCAACTGAGTCTATAAGTTTCAATTGTCCAACTGAGCCTTTAGGGTTCAACTGCCAACAGAGTCTATAGGGTTTAACTGTCCAACTGAGTCTATAGGGTTTAACTGTCCAACTGGGTCTATAGGGTTCAATTGCCAAACTGAGTCTATAGGGTTCAATTGTCTAACTGAGTCTATAGGGTTCAATTGTCCAACAGAGTCTATAGGGTTCAACTGTCCAACTGAGTCTGTAGGTTTCAATTGTCCAACTGAGTCTATAGGGTTCAACTGTCCAACTGAGTCTTAAGGCTAAACTTTCCAACTGAATATATAGGGTTCAACTGTCCAACTGAGTCTAAAGGGCTCAACTGTCCATCTGAATATATAGGGTTCACTGTCCAACTGGGTGTATAGGGCTCAACTGTCCAACTGAGCCTATAGGGCTCAACTGTTCATAATTATTGTATTTACAAATAATCAACAAGATTGACAATCTGAAAACTACTTTATGGTAGATTAGGTAGTTTAATAAATAAAATCAAATTCAAAGGAAGGCTATGGTGTCTGAATGGTTACAGAGTTACAAACATCTTCTCTTGCTTGTGATCTCCCACTCGGGACAGATCCTAGTGTAAGAAAGTTTGTCAGTTTGCTTGCCGAAGGTTGGTGGTTTTCTCCGGGTACTCCGGTTTCCTCCACCATTCCAGAACTGACCGCCTCGAAATAAGTGAAAGAATCTTGACTTGGGTGTAAAACACCATTACTCCACTCCACTCTTGCTTGTGATTGACAAATTTTGAACCAACTTCTTTGAGAAACAATGGATTTGAATGCCTATATTTTAGTTTTTATAAGATCAAACATCACACTTCCCCTCCCATATCAAGGGGAGGGGGTGGGTGGAGGTCAGAAGCATGGAAAGTTTATATCCAGGTTTAAGCAGACTTGTCAATTTCATTAATTATGAGGTGATAACATTAGTTAACAGTCACCTGTTAAAACAATCATATTCCAAAGATTTAAAATCATTTTATACAAAAATATTCCAAAGATATAAAACCCATCTCAATTTTTGTATCATTTTTGTTGTATATTCTATCTGACACATTGCCAAATATATATTATTTGACTAATTTTTATATATTTTATTACAAATTATTAATATATTGTGATTGTTATGTTTTATAAAATTTTATAAAACAGGTTTTTTTAAACATCTACTGACTGTTGTTTTTTTATTCAAATCTTGACCAGCCATCAGGAATTAAAACCTGTTATAGTAACATTTTTTGGGTTGTGTATTGTATGTTTATAATGTATGTATGGAATCGTTCATTTCCATTTTCAGGATCTTGGTGGCCAAGTGGTCTACAACATTGGCTTTTGGATTACGGCTTCTCTCTTCTCTTCTCATTTATCAAAATTAAATTCTTTTTTTAGCTCACCTGAGCACAAAGTGCTCATGTGAGCTATTGGTATCGATAGAGGCAGACCCTCCGTCGTCCGTCATCCGTCCGTCCGTCCGTCAACAATTGCTTCAAACGACTTCTTCTCAGAAACCTCTGGTTACATTTTGTTCAACTTAGTCAAAAGCATCTATGGAACATACAAGCTTGTGAATTTCAGTAATTTTTGTGAAAAATTAGGTTACCGTTTTTTGCGTTTATTTTTTGTATTTTGTAAAAAGTACTTTTTAACAAAAATTACAATAATGAATAAATTTAGGTGAACTCTTTTCCCAAACATCATTTTTTTATGTGAAGAAACATATGTTTGACAATTTTCATGAAATTCTGTAAAATACAAGTCACTTTTTTCAACCTTATTCTCTTTCAATTCTAGCAACCCAAGGGTCGAGGGTTCAAATCCCAGTGAGGCCACTTTTTTTTTTTTTTTTTTTTTTTTTTTTTTTTTTTTTTTTTAATTTCTGAATTTTATGACTTAAAATGGTGCATGGAAGAGATGTTATGAATTTTTACTTTTTAGTTTATTATTATTTTTGAAATACATGTGATTTTGATATGTAGATTTAGCTAAAACCTTGAATTTTTTTTGTTTTTTGTTTTTTTTTTTTTTTTTTTTTTTTTATTTTACAAAATCATTGTTATGTGACATTATGTATTTAAATTAATTGAACAATTTTTTAAAAATAATTTGCAAGTGAATTTTACAATTTTTTTTGTCAAATCTGTAAAGTCTTTAATCTGGATCTAAAAAAATTGCTCATGTGAGCTTTTGTTATGGATAGGAACTCTGCCATCCATCCATACATCTATCAAAAGACTTCTTCTCAGACACTACTGGTCACATATCATTCATATAAGTCAATAGCACCTTTAGACCATTGCCATTTTAATTTGTGTTTCTGGTCGCTTTGGCTACCAAAAGTAGGTCACAGTGACCTATATAGCTAAAAACCAAAACAATAAAAATAATGTTATCTGAAACCACTTATATTGAGGCAACATGTTATGACTTAACTAGGTATTTTAAGACATACCAGTTACATTTAAACTCAGGTGAGCAAATTAGGGCCATCTTGGACCTCTTGTATTTAACTGTGGCATATCTTTAGTTTTATCTTTGCACTCTGGTTTTCTCCATCATTTTACTAATAACCTCAAAACAAGTGAATGAATCTTTGTTAAGGTGTAATACTCTATTAATCCAATTAACTGCACAATTTATGATGTATTTTTACTGAAAACAAGAATAGAATTCCTGGGTCCCCCGCCGGTCAAGCAGTATACTAGTATACTGTATATGAAATTGCAATATTTTCAAACATTCAGGGCTGTTCCAGAATTAAATGTGTGGGGAGGTTGGGAGGAACATTTTTTTTACCCCCACCACCCATTTTTTTTTTCCTATTTTTCCTGTCGCAAATATATCCAAAATACTACATTCTAAAATCAAACAAATACCTATTAACATATATAAGTTTATGTTAAATGTACGAGACAATATCACTGTACATATTCAAGTTTCAAACTCTGGTTTACATACTGTATAAAATTACATACCTTATTGCAGAGATATACATGTAAGAAAATGGTCAGGGGACAGGAAAAACACAAGATGATGCCTCGTCATCTGTTGTCAATATCTGGTCAAGATTGTTCCCATGAAAATGAGTTGCCTGATTGTAGGCATGAAAGCACTTTTAAGGTCAATTTTTGATATAATGAAGTAATTATTGTGGTCAAAGTCCCATAACTCCAACAAAAAGTATCGACCAAGGCTGATTTAGGAACTTGACCAAGGTATTAGTGGTATAAACATTTGGTATAAATTTCATGTAAATCCGTCAAAATTTGTAGGTATGAGAGTGCTTACAAGGTCACAAAGTCCCACAACTCCAACAAAAAGTATCGACCAAGGCTGATTTTCGAACTTGACCAAGGTAATAGTGGTATAAACATTTGGTATAAATTTTATGAAAATCCGTCAAAATTTGTAGGCATGAGAGTGCTTACAAGGTCACAAAGTCCCATAACTCAAACAAAAAGTATCGACCAATGCTGATTTTCGAACTTGACCAAGGTAATAGTGGTATAAACATTTGGTATAAATTTAATGAAAATCCGTCAAAATTTGTAGGCATGAGAGCGCTTACAAAAAAGTGTGACGGATGGAAACACAGACACACGGACGGACGCCCGGCATTTCTATGTTCCCGCTCCGCGTTGTGACGGGGGACAAAAAACTTGAACAAATGCATGTGATTGATTGATCATGAAAATTCATGACTAGTGTGATTAAATGGTTGATTGAAAGAAAGAAGCTTTAATACTCCCATCATTCAAGACTTTTGAGTTAATAATTTAAAAATAAACACTGTAGAAAGAGAACAAGAGGGCCATGAGGCCCTGGATGCTCACCTGTACATGATGTACACTCAGCTTGATTTTGGCAAACTGGAGCTTCTATTCTTAAAAGAGATTTTTCCTATATTTCAAACTAGGGACCTACTTATTGACCAAACATGACCCATATACAAACTTGTACTAGTTTTTGTCAGGAGGATCATTCTGAGCCAGTTTGATAAGATTGGTCTAAAATTGACCCCTCATATGTGTTAACAAGGTTTTTATATAATTTGACCTAGTCACCTACTTATTGACCCAACATAGCCCATATACAAACTCAAACTAGCTTTTGTCAAGAAGATCATTCTTGCTAAGTTTGTTAAAGATTGGACTAAAATTTGGGCCCCAGGAGTGTTAACAAGGTTTTCTTACAATTTGACTTAGTGACCTACTTATTGACCCAACATGGCCCATATACGAACTTGAGCTAGCTTTTGTCAGGAAGATCATTCTGACTAAGGTTGATGAAGAATGAACTAAAATTGAGGCCTCAGGAGTGTTAACAAGGTTTTTCTTCAATTTGACCTAGTGACCTACTTATTGAAACAACATGGCCCATGTATGAACTTGAGCTAACTTTTGTCAAGAGGATCATTCTGAGAAAGTTTGATTAAGATTGCACTTAAATTGTGGCCTCAGGAGTGTTAACAATCAAAAGTTGATGCACGACGGATGATCTAGTCGCACGACGTATGACGGACAATAACTTACTTGAGCACTTTGTGTTCAGGTGAGCTAATAAGAGTAAAATTATAGTGTTTTACCTCACAAGTCAATATTCTTTCAACCATTTCAAAACAAGTCAGTTTTAGAATGGTTAGGGAAACCAGAGTGCCAAAAGAAAAAATCACTTCAGTTACACTTGCAAACTGACAAACTATCTTGTACTAAAATCTTTCTTAGTGGAATTTGAACCTAGGAAGCAAGAGGCACTGTGGCGCTTTAGAACGCTTGGCCACCAATGCCCAATTTACGAGGAAGAAAAGAGAGAAAAGCTTTTGTGTCACCCTTTTTGGGGACTCATTTGTCGAGTGTTCTAATGTGTCAGCTTATGAATCACAGCTCTCTTATTGCCAAGGTTTGAATCCCACTTGAGACAGATCCTAGTGGGAGAAAGTTTGTCAGTTCGCTTGCCATAGGTTGGTGTTTTTTCTTCAGGCACTCTGGTTTCCTCCACCATCCAAGAACTGACCACCACAAAATAAGTGAAAGAGTCTTGACTGGGGCTTTAAAGAACATTACTCCACTCCAGTCATCGCTCAATTCACACAATTTAACTGATGAATATCTGTTGCTAAGCATTTCGCAAACCTTTTACAGATAAGTGATTGAGAATTGAGCTGAGTAATGACATTGTTTGTTGCAGGAAAGATTCTTTCAATTATATAATCTTGAGATAGTAAAGGAAACTGTGTCCTTTGTGAAAAAAGGGACTATATCCCCCCGTCACCTGTTTGGGTCGAAAAGAAAATGGGGGGAGGGGATGAAAATTTAAATTTGTTTTTTATATGATGGTTTGTCTGCAATGTTGAAAAATTCTAAGTTGAAAAAGTGGCATAGCTCAAAAAATAAAGAGAGCAACACAAAAATCATGGGACCATCTGCAGGTGATAAGAAAGAAGCCTGCAATGTTTGAAAAGAATCAGTTTAATTGTGAAGGAGGCATTCAATGCAAAAGGTTTGTGTAGGATGCACACACAGAAGCATACTCTAATTGACGTTATTTCCATATCCCCTGCTCCAAATTAATGGTGATGGGGGAAAAGAAATAGAAAAAAAGCCATCTCATATTTAAGTTAATGTTTATTTGTTCTTTGCCTCTAAGTTATAGAAGCATTTTATTGTTACATATTTTTAAATTTTTTGCATAGTTACATAATGACATGATTTATTTTATCGCACTACTAAATGTACAAAAAGATGAAAAAATAGATCTGATTCTTCTCTCATAAAATAATATTATACATAATATATACAAAAACTTTCTAATACAGTAAAAATCTGGGTGTTTTAAAAGTGAAAATAACAAATTGTTTCTTCCTGTTACCATGGCAACAATAACAATTTGCTTCTACATGTTACCATAGCAACGATAATAATTTGTTTCTACATGTTACACGACATAACTGACCCAAAAGAACTGAAATAGTTCCTGCGGGACACATCATAGAACTGAAGCAACAAAATTGAAACTGACGTTGTTTCTATGTATCCATGTGTTTTGCCATGAATGATGGTAACCATGGAAACAATAGTAACAATGTTTCTTCAGACATATACTACTATTTATCTGGGTTAAAAATATTCTTGTACAGTGCCAACCTGAGAATTTTTTAAAAAATTTTATGTGGTTGACTTATAAAAAATTTAGTTTGGGTTATTATCATATAAAAAGAGTCATTTATCCTCAAAATTTAAATTTGTCATGTCTATTTTTTAAATTCTATGACAAGTAATATTGTCCATGTTACAGAATATTTAAACCTCTTACAAAAAAGTGAGCAGTTACTTCCCCTTTTTGAATAAAAGTTGAACACACACATTTTTAATCACCAATAAGGAGAGATTTGTGTTTGGTATAAAAAAAAAAAAAAAGAAAACAATTACATAGGGTTTTTTTTATAAGCATTGCTTTAGGAAAATCTTTGTAAATAATGTTAATTTTGTCACCATTGTTCTTGTCCATTTGAAGGTAATCCAAATTTTATTGGTAGATAAGGACATATGACCTTCACTCGTCTCTAGTTAAATTTTTGTCCCTCAAATTTCAAAACAAAAATTTTTCTTTTATGTGAAAATAGAAACAAGCTGCATATATCCAAAAGGACATACTGTGTGAGTATGGAAAGGGTAGGCAAGCATGATAACTATACTGCCTTAAAATGAATTATTTCCCTTTTATTTCCAAAAAAAAAAAAAATATTTCTGACATTAAATGATTTGATAGTGGAAAGATCAAATTAGCATTGCCTTTATTTCCTGAGATACATTTTAATGGCAAGGTTAGATGAACATTCTAATGATGAAATTCTGTCAGTTTTGGATCTTTTTATTCCATTTTAAGCAGATTCTTTTTGCCAAAAATCTTGACAATTTGAAGCTGAAGTAAATGAGGCATATGAACTACATTCTATGTTTGATATTTCAAGAGAGTAGTTTATATCAATTTTTTTTTTTAGTAAACTAAGAAAACCAAAAACAGAGATAGGGAATTCATCAAGTACTGGAGAACATATGATTAGTATATTAATAAGTAATATTATAGTCTTAACAACAAGATATATACTCGAAACCTAACCATCAAGCACTAATGATTTTTTTAAAAAAACAAACAAACAAACAACAAAACAAAACAAACACTTCACAAAAAAAGCAAAACTGAAGACTTATGGAAAAATAGCGATCATGAAATGGAAAAATAGCGATCATGAAACTGAAATCACCAACATATTTTTTTTCAAACAGCAATAGTTTAATCACAATAACAACCTTACTGAAAGTGATTATTTTGAATGATGCATCGATTTCAAAATATATTTTTTCAAATTAAAACTGCTTTGCTAAATGTTGCAGGTAAAACCTTGGTGATCTTAATTATTAAATAATTCAATGTAATTTTATTCATTTGTTTATAAAGAAACACATAAGCAAAAACAAACAAAATATTACAGACTTTCCTCAAAAC
The DNA here is from genome assembly GCA_029721355.1 of Tegillarca granosa. Lineage (NCBI taxonomy): Eukaryota > Metazoa > Mollusca > Bivalvia > Arcoida > Arcidae > Tegillarca > Tegillarca granosa. The sequence continues at coordinate 11,954,677 of CM056606.1, read as the reverse complement.
TACTAAGAGAGATAACTTATGCAACCTCCAAAGAGGTTAGGGGAGATAACTTCTGGTCCATCTCCTAAGTATAAGGGGAGATAACCATGTGCTAACAAGGTGTAGATGTAACTGGTGAAGAAACTAACAATAACACAATGAAAAATGTTCAGATTCACACAAACTTCTTCAAACTAAAGATAATCAGAGAAAAAAAAGGTACTAATTATTCCCTGATATAATGAGACATTTTAAAAAAACATTTACTTGTGGTTAATTGATGACATCATAAGAATGGATTTAATAAAAACTTTGCATTATTGTAAAATTTATTATTATTCATGAGTATAAACTGCAAAAATATCACAAAAATTACAAAGGAAAAAAAATGACAAAACTACATTACTAGCTAGGTTAATAATAAATAAATTACTAAATTAAACATAAATATAAAAACTGTCGCTTAAGTTAGTTTTTCTACCTGCATTACAGTGATAAAACTACCTATATGGATGAGAGATTCGAAGTGAATGAATGAAAACATTTAATTATAATAAAAAAAAAGGGTCCAATACTTGATTTACACCTTTTTTATTGGCAATGGACCACAGAATAACAGGACTGAGAAAATGAGCCATATTTATTTTAATGCCATTTTGAGACAAATTTCAAAGAAATGGTATGGGAAGATTGTTTTTCACATTACATTGAATCTGGAATATTCACAGGGTTCAATGCTTTATGGCAAAGATTTCAACACTTATATCAAAACAGTCAGTTTAGGGATGGTAGAAAAATTCAAAGTGCTTAGCAAAAACCATTGACCTCTGACAAGCCAACTGATACAATTTCTCATTACAATCTGCCCCAAGTGGTATTCAAACCTAGGTGGTGAGAGGCACTGTGGTCCCTAAGCGTGCATTTTGGACCACTCAGTTGCCTAGGCCCCAGGAATAAAAAATTAAAATATGAATTATCATTAATTACTGTTACACGACCTTATATATTATTTAGTATTATAAGTCTTCTTATCAACTGAAGATCATACTTGAATGCCTGAAGTTACAAAAAAAAAAAGAGTTTAAAAAGCACCATTTTGAATGATGTGCCATGCCACAGATTAATTTTTTTGTGAAAAAAAAAATAGAAATTGATTTTCATGAATAAGGATGATATAAAATATGTAATACTAACAAATATCAAAAAAATATATAGATGATATTCTAGTTTCCTCTAAAACTAAAAAATGCAATGGTATGTGCTTCATTTTCTCAGAAATAACATTATATTTCTTACTAAATAAACTAACTCTCTTTTGACTCGCCTGGCAGTGAAAAAAAACATTTTCTATGAATTATAGGAGGGAAAAAACATGTAAATGTATACATCTATTGTAGATACATATATACATTAAATATATATTTTATATAATTAATGTATACTTATCTATATCTACATTGTGACTAGTTTGTATTAATTGAATTGGACGGATTAATATATACAGATCTACCATGTCTTGTAAACAACTGACTAAATATCATAATATATATAAAAAAACTACTATAAAATTGTCACAACATTTAAATTGTGAAAAAATATACTAATGACAAATGGACTTTTAAGAAAAGCACAGGTTGCCCAGTTTAACTGATGGGACGGATTTCTATCAACCTGAGTAAATATGCTTCCCTCGATTAAAACGACAAATTGAAGCATCATTTGAGTAAACTAGTATGGCATGGTTACAAGAAATTGTTAGCAGTTTATAATTTGAACTGTTAAATCCTGAAGTTTCTATGTATTAATCTATCAATCTAAAGCTTACCCTGCATCTTTCTGAGGCCTGTCTTAAAGAACAACCCTTTAAAGTTCACCACAAGGTTAATTGAAAATTTTTTTTTCCCCTATTTCATTTTTTTCAGCCAGGTGAACTGAAAGCATATATATATTATGTCTTAATCAGGACTCATCTGGCCTGAATGTAGGGTTAAACCCACAACCTTTTGACACAATTCTTTTTATTATACATTCATTATTTAGCCAATGAACTCGAAAAAAGTTAAATTAAATCAGGACACATGACATGGACCCAGCTTTGACTTGGACCAATGACCATCGATTTTAAGTGACGAGCTTGGTGCACTAGACTGTAATTTTGAAATCAAGGTGTTCAACCCCCCTCCCCTCCCCCTTTCCACTTGTAACCATGCCAACATTTAGCGATTATGAAGTCACATTTTTGAAAAAAGTTTGTAGTGAATCTGTACATTCATTGTCATGAATAAATAATAATTGTACATGAATTAAGTTATATTATTTGAAATAATAATAATATAAATGGTAATATAATAATTATTATGATAAATAAGTTAAGGATAATTTGTTACAATGTTTCCACTGATATGCTGTATAATTTACTACAGAATCCAAGAGAACAAATCCTACATGTTTCAACTCCACACATAACGATCCAACTCCACACGCTACAATCCACTATATATAACAGCAATGCTATCACATTCAAAATCCACAGGAATATATCATCACAATCCAGTAATAAATTTCTTCATCACTTGTATAAATTAATGAGTTTCAGGCAACAAATCTGACACAGTCCAACTCCATACATGACGGTCCAACTCCGCATTCTACATTCCACTATATATAACTGCAATGCTATCACATTCAAAATCCACAGAAATATATAATCACAATCCAGTATTATGTTTCTTCATCACTTGTATAAATTCTACATCCACATATTTCAAAACCAAGTTGAAACTCACACTTAAACAGCTACTCCATTTTCCTATCTTTTTTTTGTTTTTGTTTTTTTGTTTGTTTTTTGGGGGGGAATGAATAAATTACATACTATTTACATGTTCTTTCCTTCTATATATATTTATATGCATATTTATCCATAACACAATTATTAAATCCTTGTTTATACATATCCAAATAAAAATATATATATACTAGAATATGTGTATGCATATATCTATCTATTATATACGGTAATTCCATTTGGACCATTCACTCACTCATTAAAAAAACTAAACCTTGTGTTACAATATAGAATCGGAAAATTCATTTTTGTTGTATGGCTTGCCTTTTGCGATAAATCTTATTCATTGTTTGTGCAGTTTCTGATAACAGAGAATCAAAAATCGTCTCAGTAAGTTGCATTTTAACGGCGAGTTCATCATCATCATAATTTACCCAATCAGGTTCTTCTTCCCGTAACTCTTGAACAAGAATTGTGTCCACATGGTCTTTCTTTTTACGTATGCTCCACTTGTTTTTGTCTGCTTTCCGTGAACCATTTATCCCTAATGTGTCAATCACAGCCTCTTGAACAATAGGCTTTAAGACCTCCACTTCTCGTGGGGGTTGAGCACCGCGAAAATATTTTTGACGTTTAGGTTTTACTTTTTGCCATGGTGGTGGCTCGATTTCATCATCGTCTTTATAGATTTCCTGAATTACTTCCCCCGTCAAATCAAACAGCAATTTTTTAAACACACGTCTACTGTTATTTTCTAAATCATTATTATTGTCCTCTTTCGTGAAATATGTATCGGGCGGTTCCACATTATTTATTGCTTCTCCATAACGTCTTTTATTCCAGAAAATATCCACAGCATTAGCCACCAATTTCTCTATTTCACTTCTTTTATTTGGCACAGCATAATATAGTTCCTCTGTTAATTTTTGTAATTCCACACGGGTTATCTCAGGTCGTGCATCTATAACATAATAAAAATGAAACAATCTTTAATTCTTTAAATAAGATGAAATCAAATCATTAGTCATAAATTCTTATACCCTTTAGTTAAGATAATATTCAGGCTATGTTTTTTTTTTTTTTATTATTTAATTTTAAAAAAACGGGGGCCGAGTGGTCAAAATGTAAGCTTATGGATTACAATGCCTCTCACCACCTGGCATAGAATTCCAATTTGGTAGATCCTTATGCTAGAAAGTTTTGTCAGTTTCTGAAATACTCTATAAGTTTTCACTAACCCAGATATGAAGGTGAAGTCTTCTGACCTAATCTGGTGAAGGGAGGTGTTCCGATACATAAGTTTTCACTAACCCAGATATGGAGGAGGACCCTTCTGGCCTTATCTAGTGAAGGGAGGTGTTGTGATACATAGGTTTTCACTAACCCAGTAATGGAGGCGAACCCTTCTGGCCTTATCTAATAAAGGGAGGTGTTCCAATACATAAGTTTTCACTAACCCAGATATGGAGGAGGACCCTTCTGGCCTTATCTAGTGAAGGGAGGTGTTGTGATACATAGGTTTTCACTAACCCAGATATGGAGGCGGACCCTTCTGGCCTTATCTAATAAAGGGAGGTGTTCCGATACATAAGTTTTCACTAACCCAGTAATGGAGGTGGACCCTTCTGGCCTTATCTAGTAAAGGGAGGTGTTGTGATACATAGGTTTTCACTAACCCAGTAATGGATGCGGACCCTTCTGGCCTTATCTAGTGAAGGGAGGTGTTGTGATACATAGGTTTTCACTAACCCAGATATGGAGGCAGAATCTTCTGGCCTTATCTAGTGAAGGGAGGTGTTGTGATACATAGGTTTTCACTAACCCAGTAATGGAGGCGGACCTTTCTGGCCTTATCTAGTGAAGGGAGGTGTTGTGATACATAGGTTTTCACTAACCCAGTAATGGAGGCGGACCTTTCTGGCCTTATCTAGTGAAGGGAGGTGTTGTGATACATAGGTTTTCACTAACCCAGTAATGGAGGCGGACCTTTCTGGCCTTATCTAGTGAAGGGAGGTGTTGTGATACATAGGTTTTCACTAACCCAGTAATGGAGGCGGACCTTTCTGGCCTTATCTAGTGAAGGGAGGTGTTGTGATACATAGGTTTTCACTAACCCACATATCGAGGTTGAGTCTTCTGACCTAATCAAGTGAAGAGAGGTGTTGTGATGCATATGTCTTAACTAACACAGATATGGAGGCAGAGTTTTCTGACCTAATCTGGTGAAGGGAGGTGTTGTGATGCATATGTCCTCACTAACCCAGATATGGAGGCGGACCCTTCTGGCCGTATTTAGTGAAGGGAGGTGTTGTGATGCATAGGGCGAGGCGGAGTCTTCTGACCTAATCTAAAGAAGGGAGGTGTTCTGATCTTCAAGAGAATGTACATACCTGGATAAGGAGGCGGAGCTTTTTGACCAGGCCACATGTCATCATCAATATAATCATCAGTTCCTACCAAACCTTCCATATCCCGATGGAGTTGAGACAAATTGTCCTACAAATAAAGCAAAGTTATTCCAATGAAACATAGAAATTTAAAAAGATGAAAAGGATGTTAACTTGGCAACAATTGTGAGACCTGTAGTGTTACATGTTGTTGCTTTCAATTCTGACAGAATTGTAAAATTTGCCCAATTTCAGAAATTTCTTAAGCATGTTCTTATAAAGAAAATTAAACATTTTGAGATTATACAAGAACAACACCGAAAGAGCCAACTTATCATAAATTACAGACACTGGATATAACAGCAAAACAGCATCCAGTGGTGTGGTTAATATACTTTTTCACCGCACAAAATTCAGACAATAATTTTCTAAATTCAGTTCCGCAATTTCATCTTTTTTGTCTAAACTTTGCACAAACAAAATTTTTAATGTTTTAATGTTAATTTTTGTGACTGTGACCAAACAAGACAAGAAATCCAGCCATAATCATGTACCAACAGGATTGACGGAAGAAGTTTACACCAGGAAGAAAAATAACACTGGATAACAAATGGTCAAAAACTAAATTACATCAACACTCATTTTTAAAATTACATAATATTCAGAATACAGACTTCCATCCATAAATATCTAAATATACCTTGTAGCTTTGCATGGCATCATAATTATATAAAACATCTTATTCAAAAAATATTTCTTTTCATGAAATTCAAAGTTATAAGTGAAAAAAAAAATTATCAAGGTGTAGTTGATCACATTATTGGTAAAAATACTCAGAAATTATTCACCCTTTAAATCCATTAAATATTTAATATTAAAATCCCATTTAATGATTGTGGAATTTTTTTTTTTTTAATTTCTTTATTTATTTATTTTTGTGTGTAATCTATAGTCATTGAAATTAAAATCATTGACTTGCTTTACAAAAAAAAAAAAAAAAAAAAAAAAAAAAAAAAAAAAAGGCAGTAAACAGTAAAAACTTCAAACTAACCTTAAGAAATTGAATTACCCATACAGTAAAATTCTAATTTATTGCCAACAATTTGAGTCAAATTTAGGTGTTTTACAATGGATGGGTGGCGAACAAAAAAACAGGGGAGACATACTTGAGACTTCAAAATAGTGTGGCAATATTAGGTGTAGTGTAAGGGAGGCATTACAAAGAAGTTTTATTGTATAAAATACATACCTTGTTTGGGACTGGAGTACTTCCTGGAACAGGAGAAACTGGCCGGGGAGGAATTTCCGGAGTACTATCTTTGTCTTCTTTGGATAAGACTTTTTCTAGTTCCTCAGTTGGTGAGGTTGGTAATGCCCCATTAAAGTCTTCATCCTCATCCTCGAATGAGATTAAATCATTGTGATGACCTTCTTCCTGATTTTGCGACAGTTGTTTCTTGCGTATAGTGATCATTTTGTCTAATGCGTCGTCCAGCAATGACCCGACAAATTTGTCTGTGGTATTGTCACCCATCCGTGCATTTGGTTCTCGATGTAATGGAGATGAGATTCCTGAATCACGAAGTTCTCCATTAGTCTCTGAACCATAGGTGGTTTTCATTTCTACATTATCCTCTGACTTCCTCCTGGGTTTAGGTGCGACAGGAGGTGGAGTCTTTTTATCTGCTATTTGGCTGACAACATTGACATTTTCTCTTACAACATCTTCCAAAATCTCGTTCGTGAGTTTGTCTACCCTCATTTGTTTTCGTGTTAAAGTAGAATCAGGAACTTCGTTAATTAATTTATCATCATCATGATCAGTTTGTGAATCATCTAAATATTTTGAACTATCTTGACTACTTCTGCCAGGACTGACAAAGCCTGACACTACAGGAGCTGGCATAAGATCTGCAGCAGGAACTAAAACTCCATGATTTGGTCGACAAGTAAAATACCGCTTTCCATCATGAGAGCCATCATTTCTGCCTTCAGGAGCATCAAGCTCAACACCTGCCCAAACGCCTGGTGCAAAGGCCACTTTACCTTTAAACATCAGATTTCCAATGCATCGACTTCCACGAGGTCCGGTTACAAGGACACGATCTCCAGATTTAAACTCTTCTTCATTGTCCTCTTCATCACGTGGAGATGCCACTGGGGTTATTTCATCTTCGTCTTCCTCTCCTGTTAACCCAAGTAATTTATCAATATCTGAAACACCTTCTTGGACTAACCCTTGTGATGTTTTCCTGGGTTGTGCTTTAATTTCACCTTTGACCTCAGTGGTGGTATCATTTTGAACTTGTTTGTTATCAACAGATCTAACAGCACTTGGTGTCCTTTCGGATTCAGACTCGGTTTCATCGTCATTTGTGATTTGACTTGACACACTTTTTCCACTTGATGGTCTTGAATCTGACTTTGTCGTAGAATAAGAAATCAAATCACTTTCTTTATCAAAATCTTTTTCGTATTCTTCTGATTTTTGTAATTCTAATTTTTTAATAAATGGAGCATCATCAGATTTCGCTGACACAATATTTTCACTAACATGTTCTGAAATCTGCTCGGATATGGATCTTCCAGGAGAAAGCAGTTTTGAATCTACATTTTCTGAAGGAACACTTCTAGCACTGTCTGGAAGAGCCAACCTATCCTGTACCTGTGCACTTCCTGTTAAAGGCTCTTCCGTAAAATCTAATGAATATGAGGCATCCTCGTGGACAACAAGAGGGGGTACCTCCTGTGGAACAGTGGGGGATTTGTCTATTTTTAGAATACCAGAATAAGAACTTTCTGTTTCACTTTCTTGTTGTGTGTCTAAAACTTCCTCAATTTCTTCTGTTTTATCCTCCTTAGTTGAAATTTCAGACTTTACTGATGCAGACCTATCAAGCTGAACTTTAACCCTTGAACTTTTGGGTTCAGATTTATCAGTTCTTGTCCTAGAGGTCAAAGATTCACTTCCTTCAGAGATTTTGTCCAATGAAACACGAGCAGATACAGGTGGAGTCTTTACTAAAGGTGATGTCTGCTTAGAATCTGCAATTTATATAATCAAAGAATTAGAAATATAATTGTTAAAACATCGGAAGTTTTTTTTAATTTCAATTTTTTTTTTTTTTTTTTGGGTAGTAAATTTTTACATTTCCACATATTTACAATCATATTATTTTACCTTATATGAAACACCTTATCTAAACAATCACAATAACCCTTACAGAGATATACTCAAGCACGTGGTGGAGATTTTGACGTAGTATGTGCGACATCACAAAAATGACCTAATACATATCTCCCAAAATAAAATTAAGCCTTAATGCTTAAAATTTCCACTTTTAAGTAGAAGGCTTTATCACGGTTTTTCCACCAACACAAAAATGAAATAATTTTATGGTATAAATAATATTGTTAAACTCAAGTTCATTCTTGTTTTTGTATCTCAACCCCTTCAGACAATCTCTCTCTCTCTCTCTCTCAAAAAAATTTCTATCAAGGATGTTAAAAATCTTTAAATGACTCAACTTTCTTTTATAAAAACTTTGTTAATTTTTTTTTCTTTCATTACTTACCTTCAATGATGGATGGAGAACTGTCTTCGTATCCTGATGAATTTCCAGATCTAAATCCATCCTCGTTGCTGTTAGATTTTTGTGGTGTTAACTCTTGTTTCTTTAAGTTTTTGTTAGGTGTAACTTTGGGCTGTTTTATCTGTGGTTTTACTGTTCTCTGTGGTTCGTGCTCCATCTCTTTCTTTAGATCTGCTTTTAATTGGCTTATCTGGTTATCATAAGCCTAGAGAATGATAGAAAAATAAAAACAATTTGAATTTTTACTTCTAAAACTGACATAAATTCTACAATGATATCCGCTATAGTGACCACCTGTATATGCATCCATTGTTTTGAGTTCCCCTGGCTTTATATTTCAACACACAACAATCTCTAACCACCAACATTTTAAGGTCCATATCGCTTACGTCCTAAGGGTGGTCTTTATATACAGGTTTTACTAATTATCATATGTAAGAAGGCATCAAATAGTAACGAGGAAATTAATACTGTCAAGTCAATGATGTGATTTGGCTTTTTGAAATACTTTTAAGCAATTTGTCCACAAAACAGAATCACAAAATACTTGAAAAACTGAAACCCAAAAAATTTACAAAAAACAAAATGAGTTTTTGATTTGCTAAGAGTTGCTTGTTTTTCAAAGGCTGTGCTAATAGAAATTGTTTAGCAATCGATTTCCATTTCAAAACATTTGACTCGTGAAAAAAGTGTAATAAAAATTAAACATCCTTATATAGAGTTATGGTGTTTTTTATACCCCATTAATGATTCTTTCACAGTTCTGGGAAAGTGGAGAAAATGGGAGTACCTAGAGAGAACCACCAAACTTTGACAAACCATCCAACACACTTTCACAGCCTAAGATCTGTCTTAAGTAGTAATTCAGCCTTGGTGCTTGAAAGTGCTGTGATAAAAAAAAGGGCCTTCACTGTCTCTGGTTGAAAGCCAACTGAATTCCCCAGAGCTCCACGTGATACCTCATAGGGTTCGTGCAGGACAATTATTTCTTTGGCATTGGAATTGCAAAAAGTGATGTTTTCCCATAACAAGAATTCTGTGGATTTAAATGTTACGCCTGGTTAATATTTGATCAAGTTGAAAATGCATTACTTTAACATAAACTTTCACATTCTGACAAGCTGTCACCGCCACCACCACCACTGCCACCTATAACAAGGGAAAAGTAACACCCAAGCCCCGCCTTATGGCAATGCCAGGCTTTTCAAAATTATGTTTTTGTTACGGAATATTTGACGTAAACTTAATCCATTTCATTCCGCACAAACGTTAAGAGGTTTTGATCACAAGGTATGTTGGGGAGTTCCAGTACATGATCATGAATTAGGGAAACAAGGTTTAGAATTAGAATTTTGTTAAATTCTCTGTACATATTCATAAATTTCTCTTTATATATTTAAAAGAACTTAATCTGTTTTGTACCTCTATTTGTTTCCTAAGTGCATCCTCTTTGCTTTTCAGGATTTCTCGCTTTCTGCGTTTTCGTTCTTTCTTCAAGCGGTCAGCTTCTACTTTTCGTCGTTTCAAATCATCAGTTAGTGCCTTAACCCTGCCTTCAAAATCACTGAGATCAGACTGAGTTTCTGTATATGATACATCTAAAATAAATAAATAAATGTAAACAAAAAATTTATGAAGACAATGTCATTAAAAATGAAAATGAATAGTTTCAATGACATTTTTTGATATATATGTATTTCCAGAGATAAATGTTACACCTCTTCAAATGCCTACACTTTTGAAAGTTTGTCAAAAAATGTTTTAAAAAATTATTTAAAACAAAATTTGTTGTTACTTTTGTCTTTAGACATTTTCTTGAGATCATTAAGTTAAAAAAAAAAAAATTTCAAACATTAAATTTTAAAATAAAGTGCTGATTTATATATTTTTTGACAAAGAAATTTTGCAAACTTGGGCCTTTATTTCAAATTACACTGAAAATCCTTACAATCCCAAATCTCAAGCACTGTGATGCTTCTCTACATATGTGTAAATAGTGGCATATGAGAAGTTGTGGTTGAAAACCTTGGCCAAGTTTGTCCAAGACTTGTAAATAGGTAGCTGTCTTCTTTCACCAAGTACTTGCATTTATATATAAAAGTCATTGGTCTTTTGGAAGTGAGGCATGGTATACTTAAAAATTCCCCCCCCCCCCTCTTGCACATTGCATAAGGCAAGTTAAGTTTGCTGCAAAGGTAATAATCATATGGCTGGTGATGTCCAGATGTGATGAAATTTTCTTGTTTGAGTGGTAAAACCTGTTTGATCAATCAATCATTCATTATGAATAGTGCATCCAGGTAAAAATTATCTAACTTACATAAAGCGGATCAGTTCTGGATTGGTGGAGAAAACCACTAACCCCGTACTAGGATCCTTCTAATTGGATTTGATTATAGACAGTGAGAGGTGCTGGGGTCTGTAAGAACAGTCTTTAGAGCTCTTGGCCACCAAGGCCCTGCGTAGTAGGAGCACAATGTTATTTTTGTTGCATTACCTGTATGAGACAGAGATTCTTCTGATTCACTCTCAGAACTTCTTCCCTTGTTAAATAATGACTTGGGAGTTGTTAAATCGCGACCGGACAAAATCTGAAAACCTTTGGGACCTAATTTGTCTAATGGTGACCTTGGAGATTTGTTACTACGACGACTAATCTGTGGTGTTGTAGATGGCTCAAAAGTATCATTTGAATAACTGTCAGCAGCTGATGCTCTGGATCTAAAAAAAAAAAGCAAAAAATTTAGGTGTAAATTTAAAGTTAACTGTATCATGATTGTTTAAAACCAAAATCATATATATGCTTATTGGTAGTATACTGATGTTTTTAGGAGCATAGCCAGACATTTTCAGGTCCTTTATCATTTTCCAATATACAAAAAAAATAGATAAAATTAATTATCAGATGGAAAAAGGAAAGGTAAGTGTCTCCTCTTTCAGAGGTAACTTATAAACAAGCAGAGCAAAAACAGGTTTTATAGAGGATGTATAGGAACTGAAAAAATTATGTTTCCTAGCTGGTTTTGTAAATTTTTAAAAATCCCTCAGGAAGAAAATTTCCCAGACTTGAGTTCTGTATAAATACCATTTGGGAGCCTTGGTTTGTTAAAAAAAGATCTTAGACATTGAATATTGTGGCATTTACTATGCTAAGAAAATGGCAAAAAAATGTAATCCTCACTAACATTTGTGATTTTTACTATATTTTGTTCCACTATGGCTTCTCTCCTAGGTTATGAGAAACATAACTGCTGCTTGCTGGCAAAGACTAAAACCAACCAAGTTTTCTCTCAAATAAGTAATACTTCAGGCAAGGCCGATAAGCTCAGCAGTGAAGACATGTCTTGTCTGAATAACAGGGTTGATACAGGTACTGATAATCTGCAAAGTGTTCAAACCCTGGCAGGGTCTGATCAAGACTTGTCAATAATAAGTGAATGTTCTTTCACTAAGCACATCATTCACATTTAGAAATAGATGTTGCAAAAAGACCTTGAAAAACTGATACCCTGTGTCAGTAGGTGTGGCATGCTGAAGAACCATCTGTAAACATTGCCCTGAACACACTGCGGGGTAAAAACAAAATTCTACTATCTCACTTGTAGCTGGTGATGTCTTGATATAGGGAAATATTCTTGACTGAGACATAAAACCTACATTCAATCAATCGAACAATCAACTTTTATAACACCAATATATGATTGGAAATTATTGAAAAATCAGGAATTCCTAGTTCTCAACTTTAACTTACTTCCTGGTTCCAGGGGTAGCTTCTTCAAAGCTTGACTGAGACTGTACTTCTTCTGGTATAGAACTCTCACTTCCACTCCTTCTTGAACCCTCTTGCTGTCTCATTTCTTCTGGAGAACTTTCACTTCCACTGGCGGTTTCAGCAGTTTTTGGAGATTCGTAACTCTTCCGAACAGAATCGTCTTTTGCCGTGGATACTCTTTCAGAAATGATATTACTCTCAGATGGCACAGTTTCAGTTATAGAGTCTGCAAAGAAATTAGATTAAGACAATTTTTTTAGAATATATCTGGTAGTGATTTTGTTTATTATTATTATTATTATTGTTTTTATTATTATTATTATATTATTATTATTACATTAATATTATTACTGATGTTATTATTTTCACTATTATTATTCTCAAATTTGATTGAATGTTAGTCAGTGAGCTAGCACCTTAAAAAAATTTGACAAAGTGCATCCTTTTTCAAAACAGACCAATATACATCCTCACACACACACCTCATGCATACACAAACTTGTTTTTAGATAAATCCTTAGAGATTTATAACTTTTCTCTTGTCACAAAAAGCTGAAAAATTGCTGATGTGATGTTAAACATCACTATAATCAACCAACTTCAAAAAAGAAAGAAAGCGCAATCCAAATCTGTACAGAATAAAATTATTGTCAAATTATCCTTTATGTCAAAATTTTACATTAAATGTAAAAAAATTCAATTAACTTTTAGAAAAAGATTTAAACATGCTGACCTTTGACCTCTTTCCTTGTGGGAGGTTTAGTCTCTTTTCTGGGAGGGGCTTTGGCTGGTTCCTTTTCGTCTTTACCAGTTTTCTTGTGCTCATGTTCATCCCACACTTTAATGGCCTTCTGTTCCATTTTATAGATTTTCTCCTCTTCCTCGTCCAATCTTCTTTTCCATTTTAGCAGGTCCTCCACATTTTTTCTTCTATCCAACAGTTTTTGTTCCCTTGCTGTCAAAAACCTGTAAACAAGAAAAGTCATAATATAAAAAAATAACATATTTTAAGATAGACGATTTATGGAAGGGAGTTGTGAAATGGTGTTTTATACCTTACTGAGACAGGGGCCTCCATGGCCGAGTGGTCTAAAGCACTGTCCTACAGATAACAGTGCCTCTCACTGCCTAGGTTCAAATCCCACTGAGGCAGATCCTAAGCTGTCATTTCTTGGATGGTAGAGGAAACTGGAATGCCTGGAGAATAACCACAGATCTTGTGGCAAGTAAACTGACACTGTCTTACACTACTTGATTTCAAGGAAAAAAATCTTTACTGAGGTATAAATCATCATAACTTCACTTCACTCTCTTGCGAAGACAAATGTGTCAAAAAAAAAAAAATAATAATAATAATAAAATTTTCTCTGATCCTACACACTGCGACCTGGGCATAAAGATTATCAAGGTCAGAAGAAATTCAGGTTAGTGGAAAAGTTCCATATTAAATTAACAACTTACTTTTCATCGAAATGGAATTTCTTATACTTGTCTACATTCTTGGCGTTAGATTTGGATTTCTTCCCAGAAGTCTTTGGTTCTGTATAAATCTCCGAATCCGATTTATAATCTAAAATAAGACAAAGTATTAAGTTTAGCTAGAATAAAAAAACAAACTTAAAAATTAATTAAATATTGCTATCAAAACCTGAAATGTTAGTCTGTCTAAATCCAACAGAATTATCAATTTTGATTCATTTCCTGGTTTCAGAGAGAAAAAAATGTTGGAATGTACAGCTGTAACATATTTTATACACACTCACCTTTTCTTTGTGTATGATCAGCTGCATCAGAATGGTCATCAAACTGTAAAAGGAAAAAATAAAAAAATAATATATATATATATATATATATATATATATATATATATATATATATATATATATATATAGTTAAATTTTGGTTATTCAAACATTTATTATTCAAATATATATGTATATAAGTGTGTGTGTGAGGTGTGTGTGTGTGTGTGTGTGTGACTTTTTAACAAAAATGTGATTGCCATATGTGCACATTTCAGAAAATTATTCCTCATCAGTGACACCAGGGGCCAAAAAGTTTGATAGATAAAAAACATAAGCCAAACAGTTGAAAATTAATGAATTGAAAGTTCCAAAATTATATAAATCCAAATCCAGCTGAGGAATGCTTTGCATGAGGAAACAAACCTTAGTTTAGACTCATAGATCAACAAAGAAATAAGATAAAATTTATACCAAATTGATGAATTAAACAAACAGAAATAACTTATTACAGAAAACCCTAGTTCATTACACCCCAAAATGCCTTTGGAATTTATTCTATCAAGTATATTGACTTTGTGGAACTTTGGCGACTTTTTTGAAGATGAAGGAGAAATCATGATATAAATAAAATTGGGTAAATAAGGTGGCGAAACCATAAAATGGTAAAATTATAGAAATTTCATCAATTTTAATATGAGCATTTATGAAACTGTAAGAGTTGGCAGGTCTTTATACCGCTGATCATTAGCTAGAAAAGGTTTTATAATTTTTGATATACGTACAGCACTAACTTCATCCTCTGTGTGGACCTTCTGATGGTCTGTCCAAACGCCCACCTGAACCTTTCGGTTTGATCTTATCCACAGTCTAAAAAACATCAACAAATGTGTGATAAAAATATCCTCACAAAAAATTCTAATATTCAGAACAAATAAATGAAATGAATATACAACTAAACATTAAAATGCACATGAGCAAATTCTTCTTTATGCAAGAGTTATCTCCCCTTAGACCACATTTTTCATTATTGGAACTGTTTAAGTTAGAGTGATATTTCAAATTTTAGCAAAGCTTAAAACTATTTAAAAAACAAAAATAACCAGTAATTTTTGCCATATTTATTCTGTATTATTTTACCACATGAAACAAATATTTTTCTAATTCAATAGAGAGAGAGAGAGAGAAGAGAGAGAGAGAGAGAGAGAGAGAGAGAGAGAGAGAGCAACAATAACTTTACCGCACCACTCATCAAAACAAATATCAACATAACTGCATTGAAATTGACATCAATTAATTTATATCCTTGATCATGTGAATTGGAATGGCTACTTAGCATCTTAGTCTTTCAAAACATAATTTTTTTCCATGTTCAACCAACAAAATTATTACCAGTGCGCTCAGGGCAACCAAAATTTTTTTAGAAATTTGTCAACTTTAGTTATTGCGAGAATAACTAACATTGTGTGTATATATACCTGTTTAGTTGTCTGTCTCATCCTGTTAATTTCCTCGTGTTGTTGTAGAATCAACTGTCTCTCCCTCGATGCGGCTTTATTTGCCTCCTTCAAACGTTTTATTTCAGCCTGAAAAATCAAATGAGTATATAATAACTAATATTTCTTTCAGCAACAAACAATATTAAAACGATAATACATTTAATTAAAATACCTACAATTTTTCATGAAATAGCTGAAAAAATTGGTGATATGACATAAAACGACATTCAACCAACCAGCCAATCAGCAGACATTTGGATATAAAGCTTTTAGTTTTAGACATAAATGCCATCAATAAAATTTCATAAAATTAACATTTTTTATAAACATTTAACATTTTGTCTGTTTTTATTAATGAGTTGACTGTTATATCTCATCAATTATGTTAAAATTGGGAAATATAAAAAATCAAACATTTTATTTTCTTTAAAAACTTTAAAAAAAAAATCCAACAAAAAACTAGCCCACCTAGTGACCACCTACAACAAATTTGGTTTCATTTGCCAATAACAAGGCAAATGTTACGGACAAACCAGTTAAATATAATAAATGGCCAGAGTTCTACATTCCATACACTAACAGATCAACAAATAAATATGTGTCGTGGCCATTTTCCTGTTTTTTCTATTTATAGTAACAGCAGCCTTCATGGATTTAGGAAAAGTGCCGAAAATCACAAACTTTTATCTACTCCACCTAGGGACCTTTCACATCAAATTTGGTTTCATTTGGTCATGTAGTTTCAGAGGAGTTTTTTAAAAAAATCAGCTATATTTAGCTGCTAATTTGCATATTGCGCCAATAACATGCCAATGAAAAAAGTTACAGAAAAAACCGGTTAAATACATTAAATGGCCAGAGTTTTACTTTTAATATACCTAATTTGAACCAAACTGATCAACAAATAAATATGTTATGGCCATTTTCCTCCTGTTTTTTCTATCTATAGTTGAGCTAATAAGTGACTAAATGAACAAAGAAATGAACAAATGAATAATCATACAAATGAATGAATGAATGAATGAATGAATGAGTATATAAATGAATCTGCTTTAATTTTAAAAATATTTTTAAAAAAATTTTTTCTGGGGTAAGCAAATGTTATCTTCAGTGTGTCATGCTCATTTAAACCCAGTATACCTGTTGTTCTTGTAGTTTCATTTTCAGCCCTCGTTGTCGTTTTACGATCTGTGGATATGTATCGTCAGCTCCCTTATTTCTTATCCTTCCTTTCTGCAATTCCAACCATGCTAACTCTGCTTTGGTTTTCTCAACTAATGCTTTCTCTCTTAATCTCAAAAGTGAGGCCTAAAAATAAAATTAGAAAAACATCACTACAGTTTTAGTGAAATGCGACAGTAACTATGATTTTCATTACAGTAATAAACTAACCTTTCTCCTAAGAAGGGTCATATGTAGCTTTAAAAACTCCATATGTCACCAAAATGATTTTTTTGACTCAAAATTTAACAGGATTTAACAGATTTTATAGGACAGAATTAATCTCCTACAGCACAGAAATTGGCCTGCACATTTGAGGCCTGTTCAACAGCACTAGTGCTTTCCCCTGCACTCGCGTGAACAATTTTTATGTCCTATTGAATGGACATTTAGCAATAACACTGAATTCTATTGAATGGACACAATGCAATAACACTGACTTCTAAATCATCATAATCATCCAGATGCTTTAAAATCCCATTTATCTGGACACAGACACTTGATAAAAAATATGCAAAAATATAAATTAAATCAAGCATTTGTACACAAGTTTGAACTAATTCTATCACGCAAATCCCTTCTAGAAAGATACCATACATTACACTGAAATTTAAATTGAAATGCATGTTGGTTTTAGAATTTGTAAAACATTTTTTATAAACTTTGTCTGCAGGATGCATTCTTGAATCTAAGGCTTACGACCTTATGATAGTGACAGTGGTCACTTGTATGCACTTGAGCAAAAACTTGCTCGCCAAAATGAAGAAAATACATACATGTATATACACTCTTGAATAGGACTATGGTAGTGTAATAGGTTTTACCATTTCATCATAATTTAATTTGTGACTAAAAATGAAAATCTGGTACTTAATGAATTTAAATACCTGATGTTGAGCTCTCATTTCTTCTTCACGCATGAATTGTCGAACCATGTCTTCTGTAAATTTGTTGAATGAATCTTCTCCTATCACAAAGTCTTCAAGTGGCAATGAAACTCTGTGACTGACATCTACAATAGAAAAAGTTTGTATTTGAAGACCACAAATACAAATTCAAAATACGCTAAGTAAGAAACCATTCTTGTATTTCTTCAAACGCAAATGCAAAAGAATTTCAAAACAAAAGAATTTGAGTCTGTTTCATCTGAACAAGGTTATTGCAAAAATTGATCCCACAAAAAGATCAGAATAAACATGAACAGAGTCAGTTTCCCACAGCAAATTTAAGAGGTGGATATTTCAATGCCCATAATATAGAAAAAAGTCTGGAAAAAAATTGGTCGACTCAGTTTCAGAAATTCAATATCAGAAACATAACTAACATGGTCTGAAAATTTGTTGAACAGTTTGATAATAAATTTTTCTTTTAATGATTTGGACCTTTATTTCAAATTAAAAGGTTAAATTTTTTTCAATTGTCTTGTTGCTTTAAATTCTTACCTGCAGCTGGAGCACCTTCATCAGAAGTGACAGATGCATTGTCTGAAAGATGTTTCTTTGAGCGTTTCCGATGACTCTCTGACGGCAAGATGGCCTTAAATGATCTATCTTCCATTTCATCTTCGGTCATGGTTTCATCAAAAGTAATGGAATAATCGTCTCCTGAGGCTGAAATAAAAATATCGAATTTTAATGCTAAATATTAGGTACATTTCTTTTTTTTTTGAAACAACACACCATAACAGACCATGAAATAAAGGTGTTAAACTTTCCAACAATTAAAATAAGGTTTGAGTATGATGTTTTTTCTATCCATTTGAAATAAATGAAAAGAGGTTGTGGATTAAACCTTGGCCTGATTTGACGAATTCTTTAAGAAACTGGTACTTAATGTTCTTTAATCAAGCATTTGGTATTTGGAAATGAACAACACAAGACATGGTAGGCATGAGACACTTAAAATTCCTCCCTGCACATATCTCTGATCATTCTGCAAAGGTAAAAATTCTGCCGCTACACCAATAGCTAGTGACATCACAATATAAGTGAAATATTGATGATGGGAGGTAAAAAAAAATAAAAATAATATAGACAAATTTAAAAAATAAATAAAATTGCCCAAATAACTAACTAATTAACCAAACAATTAATAAATCAATCAATCATTATATCAATCAATCAATCTCCTAAATATATGACATCAACTATTACTAATATAAGTTTTCTTATAATATGCGTCCTTGACCTAGTTCTAAAATTGGGGCTCTGATAGCCTTGAATCTAGACAGAACTTCAGCATACCTTGTGAGATATCTTCTCCAATGCTTTCAGTTTTAGATTCATCTCTACCTTCAGCACCACTAACTGATCGAATGGAAGAGTCACTGTCACCATGGTTATTCCTACTGTCTTCTGCTGTCACTACATTATCACTTCTAAAACAGCAAAGGCATATTTTATTTTCATCAAAGATCAAAGTTGGAAAAAAAAATATATATATATATATATATATATACATCAAAGATCAAAGTTGGAAAAAAAAAAAAAAAAAAAAAAAAAAATATATATATATAAACAAGTCTTTTAAAATGCCTACTCAGGAAATCATGCTATAAATTTCAAATTTTGTTTTCTTGATAAAATTTTATTTTTTTGGAATTGACTTGGTTTTTACCAATTTTTCCACTGTTTTTGACTCTCATTTTTGAATTAAGTGTATAAATAAATATTCCATGCATCACTTTGATGTACCAACAATAAGTTAAATATTTTCAAAATTAAATTCTACAGAAATATCTCATACTGGGCTTTCCAAGACTTTTGGAAAAAAGTGGCCAATTTGATAATACCAGAGTGAAATAATGGTAAATAAAGACTCGGTCAAGAATTTTCTTTTCTTTTTTTTTTTATCGACCTCAAGGAGGTCAGTTATGAAAAGTTAGGAGGACCTGGAACATTCAGAGAAAACCATTGACCTTCAGCAAGTAAATTAACAGTTTTTTCTTATAATTAAAGACAAACTTTTATTTCAGGTTACAAATAAGATGCATGTCCCTCTTTTCCCTGAAACATTTTAAATGCTATATATTGTATTGAAGTAGCTACCTGGACGTATTCCTACTAGAATGGATAGACGTATATGAAGGAGTCATCCTGGATGTGGATTTCAGACTCCGAGCTGATTCTGGATGAGGCATTCGTTCACTAATTGAGGTAGTCTGAAAAAATTACAAAACATTCTTTATGTGAAGTTTTTCATCAAATCATGACAAATGAAATTCTAGCACAAGCTTTAACTACAGGACGGTCTAGCTCAGCTAAAACTTTCATCAAAACTCTATAAAAAAGTGATGATTATGTCGATAACATGAGAAAAGACCATCACTTCCATTAAACAAGCCCCTTTAAACAGCTGAAATGAATTAAAATGAAAATATTCTGTAAGAAATTGCAATATTTCATGAATTATTTTTATACCTAACTAACTCAGCATTTTTGTTGGTCATACAGGTGAGCAAAAAAGCCCCTTTGTAAAGGAGAAAAAAATTAAAGTGTTACTTCATGCAAAAATGTTTAAGGGGAAATTCAATTCAAGTTTGAATTTTTTTCATTACCTGTAACTAGGAAAGTCAACAGACCTCTCTCTCTCTCTCTCTCTCTCTCTCTCTCTCTCTCTCTCTCTAACACTCTCTCTCTCTCTCTCTCTCTCTCTCTCTCTCTCTCTCTCTCTCTCTCTCTAACAAAGTGACATCTTTAAGTTACCTGTTTAGTTGACTTCTTTGGTCTAATATTATCACTTTCAGAAATGGGTGCAGTTATTCCCCCTGCTTCTGCCAGATAGCGTGAAGCCTCAGCAGTAGCTTTCCGTGTTGCCATCAGTTTACGAGCTACTTCCTTGTTAGAGACTTCACCCTCTCGAAACTTGGCAATGGTTTCCGCAGCATCCATACTGGCTTCGGATGCACGCTGCCGAGCATCTTCAAGCTGCTGAGTTGCTTCTAAAGCTTCCTGCTTAGCTTTTAATTCTAAATTCTTCATTTCTCTCTCATGATCTTGCTGACGTGCCTAGAAGTATAATTTTACATTGTATAAATTAAATGGAAAAGTAAGTCATATTTTAGCACATTTTTTAGACTTGGTAACAACATAACATAATCTGATTTAATTTTTTCTTTATTCTTCTTTAATTTATTGGTGTTGATATTTTGGTAAAAATATCATGATAATTCCAAACCTCAATTTAGTGATTTTCTTCCGAGATTCAATGTAACAGAAAAATTATTGACCGAGACATTAAACCACATAACCTTACTTCCTTTTTTTTAATCATGTTCTTTTTTGTTTTTGTATTGTTTTTCGTTTTATCTTTTCCATGCTTATTACACAAGTAAAGAAAAAAACTTTAATTCAAATTTTGGTAAATTGTTAATTAATTTATTTATTTACTTTTATATTTTTTTTACTGAGACTTTGCTTTGTTTTATCATAATTAAATTTATCATACCCAAATTTAATTGAATTTATCATACCCAAATTGATTAGATTTATCATACCCAAATTTAATTAAATTTATCATACCCAAATTTAATTAGATTTATCATACCCAAATTTAATTAAATTTATCATACCCAAATATAATTAAATTTTTCACAAATTTTGTTTGAAAAACCTTATTCATATTTTTGTCAATGTCAACAAATGCAACATCATAAACAAGTCATAAAGTTTAATCTTGATTTCCGGAAATTTATCATTTTGAAAATTTACTATTTCAAAGTATTTTTTACAGCATAAAGTAATTAAAAATTTCTTTTCCTCTTTTAGCATTTCAAGTAAATTACAAGAGTTAATTGAAATAAAATTTTCTATCTTTCCAAAATAAATAAATATTTTTTGCGCACACTTTTCCATAATGGATTTGTAAGCGACAAAAGTATTTTTATGGTCAATTCATAAAATATTAAATTCTGAAATATATTTAACAATGTGTCATATTCTGAAGTATGCATGCATTATTTCATATCAACAGAACTTGTCAGCGTACCACATGACCATTATCTCTTAAAGTTTGTGCAGAATGTAATTGGATAACATTTACGTCAAAATATTCCAGAAAAAACGTTATAACGGGAAAACATAACCTAATGCAATTCCATTGCCAATGGAAATAATTGTCTTGCACAAATGCTATGAGGTACCATGCAGAGCTTTTGGGAATTCCATTTGCAGAGTTTTTATTTTAAAGATATATTAAAAAATGTTTACCTTCAACATCTGAGCTAATGATACAGTTTCTTGCTGTGCCATTGATATAGCTCTGGTCCTTTCCACCCCCACAAGTTGTCTCATGGACTCTTCCATACTCTCTAATTGGTTAAGTTCAGCATAGAACCTCCTCTCTAAAGAGTTAGGTGAGTAACGGGGTGGTTCTTTTAATCGAGCCTCGCTCTCTCCTTCTTCCCCTCGTAATGAAAGACTTTGGTCCTAAAACAGGATAAAATGCAAGAATTTATTTAAGATTTTAAAAAAAAAATCCTTAAATTTTACATCTTTTTGTCTACACATCAGCAATTGAAAAACTTAAGATCAGTTGAGACTAACCATTCTTATCTGTAACTAAAACAAGAGGCCCATGGGCCCTAATGCTAACCTGAGGATATGGCCAAAATCATTTGCAAAAATACATACAATATTCTAATATACATGCCTATACAAAAAGTTAATAGTTTTCAAGATAATTAACAATTTGAGTCTTCTTATGCATCTATGACCTTGAAGCTTAAACTTAAAGACAGAAATTCTAGTGTCAAAGTGCATGCTTAAAGACAGAACTATTATGTTATGACAAGGTAAAGACACTTGTGTCTGCTACCAAGTAAGCTTACTTAACAATAACCCAACACATTTAATAATTGTCCACAGAACAATTTTAAAATGGAAAGTCAGTCTTCACACTAATGCCGAGGCAATGTAATAATTAGCCTTTCTGTATTTGTGCAAGTTAGTTTAAATTTATAATTTTCTATTACGACTTACAACTGGCCGAAATGATTCCTGATAATCATCAACACTGGAGGTGTCAGGTTTCATCCTGGTCACCTTTATGTTTGCTTGAGACAGGTTTGGAATGTGTTTTAGACAAGACTCTTTCTGACAGTGATTTAGGCGCCGATTTAGAAGCCACCCTGTCTCCTTCACTGAAAAAATTATAAATTGATAAAAATTTGGTTAAAATAAAATTTAATAAAAATAAATAAATAAATAAATAAATTATTGTTCTTGTTACAGCAAGGTAAAAGATCCATTTATTTTGTCAACCTGACCTTTATATAAAACAGAAAAGGTCAAATTCAACCTTTCATACTAGCTGATTTAACCTTAGCACTGTGAAATTGATTTTTTCCTTTATTTTTTCTTTTCTTTTTTAAGTACTTAACTTTTTACACAGTGAAATTGAAATTGTTTTTGAAGTACATAATTTTCATAAATTTATTTGCAAAACAGAGTGCTATTTAAATATTTAAATATCAAATCTAGCCCTCTGATTTAAAAAAAAAAACAACTCAAGAATTCATTTGAAGAAAACTATGCACAACCTGCCCTTGACTCCAGTGCTCTGGACTATTTTATTTTTATCGTAATTTTTTTTTTTTTTTTTTTTAAATAACTCCTATTGAATATCTAATACAGATATCAATAAAAAGACAAATATTTTATATGAACTCCCCTTACAGAACCACTTCAAGCTACTTGGTCAATTACAACTTTTTGACTGTTAAACTCTTAGCTCTACATCAGTGTGTTTGTAAATATTAAATTACTATACTTGAAACTGGTTTTGAAAAGTTTCTCAAATATATGTAAACTGAAGATCAACATTAATTTACACTCATTTTTACATTAATTACTTATCACACTACACAGAATTTAAGTGTTTTTTTTTTTTCAAATAATTCATGGTGTAAAAATATTTAACTTGTGGTATTCTAATCTGCTTGAATATTAATTTCCCCAGCTACTGATAAAGTAGCAGAAAAAAGTTTGACCTTTAACCTCTCAGAGAAAAGTCATGGTCACCAAGGCACCAAGCTTGCAATTTACAACACCTGTTAACACAGGGGCTCAGTGGTCTAGAGAACATTTATGAATCACCATGCCTCTCACCGTCTACGTTAGAATCCAAATGGGGCAAATCTTATTGTTAGAAAGTTTGTCAGTTACCTAGCCGAAGGTCATTGGTTTTCTCTTTGGTTTTTCTCTGGGCACTCCTTTTTCCTCCAACATTCTATAACTGACCGTCTTGATATGAGGGAAAGAATCTTGACTGGGTTGTTAAAAGGCATTACTCTACATCACTTCACTTCACTACACTTCTCAACACATAGATTCAAATCCCACTCAGTGGTAGATCTCAGTGCCAGAAAAATTTGTCAATTAACATGCTAAATTCATTAACTTGATCAGAAGATTTCCAATCTGATTAATTTCTGCAACTGCAGTTTCAAAACAGACAAGGGTGTAAAACACCATTCCACCTACCCACACAGCCTCAGACTTTCATACCTAAAACACCATTCCACTTACAAAGCATGCCCCAGACAAGGGTGTAAAACATCATTCCACCTATAAACCATGCCTCAGACAAGGATGTAAATCACCATTCCACCTACCCACCCGGCCTCAGACTTTCATACCTAAAACACCATTCCACTTACAAAGCATGCCCCAGACAAGGGTGTAAAACATCATTCCACCTATAAACCATGCCTCAGACAAGGATGTAAATCACCATTCCACCTACCCACCCGGCCTCAGAGAGATAAACAAACTACTATATTATTTACCTCTCAAAAGACTGAGAATATGATTCTGCTTCTAACGTATCTTCATCACTTTCCTCTTTTTTCCCCTGATAGCTTGCAGACTCTGCTTTCCCAGATGCTTCATGTCTGAATAAAAGAAAAAGTTATCATTTGGTTGGTTAAATTATCAAAAAACTTATATCACTGGAATTAAAATCTAAAGCCTGCATCAGGGAAACAGAATTCAGTCATCATTTTCAAACATTTTGGACTGGCAAATTAAAAAATCTTGATTAACAAATAGATGAAATTACAGCTAGAATCTGGCACTTGAAAGCAAGAAAGATGAAGTAATAAGTAGTCCTGAAGTGAAAAACTATTACATGTACTTCATTGTTGACATCACCTTGGTGATATCATAAAAACTTGGGAGACATACCTAGATTTTACTGACACAGCAGACTTTTGATTCCCTGAAACAGCTTGTGGACTGTCGCTCCGTAATCGTAAAACGGGACTATTTGACCGAGCACCAGTGCCCCGTACTGCTGCCGTTGGAATGGACTGTTGTGCAATGACTTTGTCTATCTGTATTTCACCTTCCAGGGATGATGAAGGCATATTTCTTCTGTTTGAGACATCTTCTTTATTTTGTGATGATCTTGATATGCCTGTTTTTATCAAATAAATAAATAAATAAATAAATAAATAAATAACCATGATAATATTCTATGTATATTAAAGAACGAATGTATAAAATTTAGATTTTACTCTTTTTCATCTGATTGAGGGTCTCAGAGAACGAGTGGTCTAAAGTGTGTGGTTACAGATAACGGTGTCTCTCTTTCCCAAGGTTCAAATTCATCTCTGGCAGATTCTAGCTTGATAAAGTTCATCTGTTTTCTTGTCGAAGGTCGGTGATTTTTCTCCAAGTACTCCAGTTTCCTCTACCATCCCAGAACTGACAACCTTGATATAAGTGAAAGAATCTTGACAGGGGAGTTATTAAAACACCATTACTTCACTCCACTCTACTATTTGAGTTGAGTAATGAAAATGTACACAATTTAACTAGATTTTTGTGGTATAAAAAAGTAAAAATGGCAGCAATGACACAAAACTTTGTCTAAAGAAACTGAAGGGATTTCCAGGTCAAGTTTTTTTTTTCCCCAAGAGTCAACAATTTAATTGAACATGCATGAAAGTAATGCTTATCAGCAACAAGAAAAAGATGGCTGCACAGATTAAAGTCGCTTCAGGTACCAGAAAATCAGGATACACACCAGCCTTTAGGCTAAAGGCAGATTCTAATACAAAATTTCTTTTAATGTTACATAAACTTTAAAATTCTAGCTTTACCTTGACCTCGCTGGTTTCTGGCGAAAATACTGAGAACGTTATAAGGATCTGGAGCGGGATCTTCCCAGGAGTATCTGTTATTATGATAAAGAGGTCTGTTTGGTCGTGGAATGTTAGGTTCTTCATTTGGAATTCTACCTGTTATCCGTCGAGTTCCAGCGTGAAAATCTCTCTCCCTTAAACCTGCACCAATCTATAAATTTAAACATAAACTTGTTACTAATCTTATCTTTTTTATCATTTTTAAAAAAGATTTTAAACACAAAACATATAAATATATTGATGTATTCTGAATACAGAATTTTTTCATAATTATCGACTTAAATTTCCTCTCATGGATTGGGTAAATTCTTTCCCAGTGTAAAAATAGGTAATAAGTTTATATGACTACTCTCCAGACAAGATGATTTCATTTTATGTGGATTATATGGATTTCTTCTAGTGTTCATCCAAAATTGTTTGGAAATTTATAACCTCGTTCCTAGCCAAGTAGTAAAGGCCTACAGCAAAGTAAATCCATTCTCGCTTACAGACAAACAGGGTCCAAGATGTTTCAGCCACAAGAATCCTTGGGTTTGAAGGCTCATTGCTTTAAACACCTGGCCACTGCGGTCCCTATCACTTTGGATTCGGTAGTTTAATAAGTCAATTTGGGATAATTTATTTATCCTCCACCCCAAATGAAAATGAAAATGTAAATAGTGACTATGAAAGCCCCAATGTGACACTTGGCACAAGAAGAACTTGCAAAATTTTTTACAGATAGCATTTTAATTTATGCCATTATGACCTACCCGTCTAGGTGATGGAAGAGTATTTTCAGAATCTTCAGTAATTGTAATTTCACTAAATGTTGACGTCTCTGTTATTGATGATTCATCCTGTAAAAATGTAAAAATATCAATTATGTCAATAGTTAACAATTAACAGTAAATCCTTGTTTAAATAATTATCTTCGATAACTTTAACATCTGACAGACTTGAAAATAGGAAGTGACTGTTTTTTCGCCAAGCAGTTGGCATTTGGAAATGAAAGTCACAGGGGTCCTTCGGATGAGACCTTAAAAACCGATGTCCTGTGTCACCACAGGCTCTATGCGTTAAAGATCTCTCCCTGCACATTGCCATAAGCGTACTGCAAAGGTCAAAGTTATGCTACTTCACCTATAGCAGGTGACATATCAATATATGTAAAAATATTCTTGACAGGGATGAAAACCCCACTAAATCAATCAATCAATTTATCATCTGACTTATAACCAAGCTATCAGGCTTTGTGGCCAGAGTTATACAGTCTGCACACAGTTTTTTTTTTAACATGACAAACCCCAAAATTATCAAACAATTATTCTTAATTAATGAAATTAATGACATCTTTAAAAAATAACTTTAAAAAAAGTTTAAATGGCATTTTTAACATTCTTGCAGCTTATCTCAAACATCCCCCCCTCCACCAAATTCTGCTATACAAAATACTAAAATATAAATATTCTACATTTCAGATAACATATTCACAGAAGCAGCCTCTAAACATCCAAAGAAACTAAAACTGACTGGGGCTTCAAACACCATTACCTCTACCCCTGGACATACAAAGTAAGTGGATAAAATATTGACAATTACGGTATAAAACACCATTACTCGACTATTCTCTTACAAACTGTAATGCATACAGAAATTGAACCCACCTCATCTTTCTGGTCATTCTGATGGCTGCTGCCTGATGGACCTTTACCATTTATATTTTGCCTTACTGAATGACCCCGATAAGCTGCCTGTATCCTTGTAGCGGCCGATTCCAGTGTATCACCAGCCTCATTTGAAGACGTCCTATTCTGTCCTGTAATGTAAATGGACGCACTTATTACAGTGGTTGTAATGTTGTTTAATGTCACATAAGCAATTTTCCAGTTATTTGCAATGAATGAAAGCAAGGTTATAAATCTCCAAGGGTTAATCTGAGTTTGAGACGTGTACAGTGGTCAGTCTTTTACTAGTGCAGTCAGAGTGACCTTTTGATAACAAGCAAGCTCAATGAGTCCTTTGTGGCTAAGTGGTCTATGGGGAAAACTTAAAACTGATCCTTGTCGCCTAGGTTTGAATCCCACTCGGCACAGATCCGAGTATGAGAAAGTATGTCAGTTTGCTTGCTCAAGGTTGATGGTTTTTCTCTCTGCAATCCAGTTTCCTTCACCATCCCAGAATAAATCATGAAATAATAATATCTGTGTCAAAACTACCATTACCTGTACTCTGAATAACACATGGAGCATGGAGTTTTTTTTTTTTTTTTTTTTTTTCCTTTTTTTTCCTCTAATTTATTAATTTATTTATTCATTTCATTTCATTTATTTATTATTTTATTTTATTTTATTTTATATTTATTTTATTTTATTTTATTTTATTTTATTTTATTATTTTATTTTATTTTATTTTATTTTATTTTATTTTATTTTATTTATTTACTAAAAGGTCTCATTTTAGCAAGTTCCACTTGATGTGATAGCAAGCACTAATTGCTGTCAAGAAAAACAAATGTATTTTCAATAAACTATGATAACATAATACTGACAATTATCTTGTCATTTGTGAAAATGTTTTTGAAAATCAATAAATAAACGACAATCAAAAAAATAACTAAAACACTTTGTTATTTTGTGTCAAAACATTTTTTTACAAACAATTTATTTCAAAGTATTCCATACAAAACCAATAAACAAAAACAGTAAAGGGACCCATTCTCAATGCCAAAAAGCATACATTTTCCCAATTTTGTAGGTAAAAATTCCCAAATGATCCTGCTTTGAGAAACTTAAGAAAAAGTGAAAAAACTCTATATTTTTGGTGTAGCTTGTATATCTTTATAATAACCTGTATTTATGCACATTTTGATTTATACTCAATAAGGATCTGGTGGAATGGGAGCAACTCATGAAACAAATTTCTCAGATGTTTGTATTGAAGCCAGTCTATGAAGATATTGTGTTAATGTCTGAGTGATTTGGTACAAATGAGTGACTACCAGCATGTATCAAAATAGTAAATATTCCAGGCAAAATATATGATGTGCTGACAATGTGAAAATTTTTAAAGTTGAATGAAAAATTTTCCCAAATTGTCCATTTTGTAAATGATTTCCCAATTTCATCCCAAGGTCCCTTTCCCAAAATGGCCAGAAAAATCCCTGAATATTGTCCCTCGTTGACTCGACATTTGCACAAGCTTGCCTTTTTATTATACAGCAATTAAAATACATTTCATTTGCTTCCCTTTTGTATTTCATCTAAAAATACAATTTTTTTCTAACACAAATATTGCACTAGTTCTTAAATATTGATATAAGAACTAATGCAATATCATTTTTGGAACTTGATGTCCTCTTCAGCCATGATTCTGATGACAGTATCACATGACAAAGTGTGCAATATAAAAATTAAATTCAGGAGACCTTGGACTGAAACAAAGTTTGCATGCAAATATCAATATACATTGCACACTAACACCTCAGAATTTACTGTTTCATTTCTATGGGAAACATATATTGCTTTCTAATAAAATCACTTTTTAACTCCATTTAGAAAAAAATACCCAGTGTTTTAATATTTTTGCATGTGTGTATATATATTTATATATTACCTGGTAGATTTGAGGTAAAAACAGAGTAATTGTTTTGAGCACCAGTCATTCTGTCGTAACGTGACACAAATTCATCATCGGACTGTCGGCTTGGTGGTTGCGAGGAGGTCGTTCTTTGAGAATGAAAATTTTGAGCACCACTCTCTGTAAAATTGAAGAAAATATATAGAAATTAATAAGTTGCCATGGAAACATGAATTATTGTTAGTTTGCCAGTGTGAGAATTTGTTCCACACCACTTCAGATTTTTGCAGAACAGAAATAGATTCAGATCCAAAACACTTGAAAGAGTATCATTTTTAACAGAAAACAACTTTGCTAATCCCTTATTCAATGGAAATAACTACTTTCTTTGCATTATTGGATACCATGTGACACCCTGACGAACATGATTTACTGTTTCATACTTCTATCAGAGCAAAATAAATTTCCTTGGTCAAGCTTGGTGAGTACCTTGAAGTTTGCATTATCATCAGAAAAACCATTGGTCATCATTCATATGGCAGTGTCTTCATTAAATATCAATTAATTTTATCAAACATTCAACTTTGATGAGATACCTGTTATTTACAGAGATAATAAGTACCGGTACATTTAATTAAGTTTTATTCAAATCCTGTTAACTTCATAGGAGTTATCGCCTGGACACCACCAACCAATCAGATTACAGTATCTTCATTATATGAAATTTAACTTCTACAAATATTCAACTTGATGAAACAACTTGGGTTCTAAGAAGAATAACACATCTTAATATTGAAATCTTGATAATTTTGCCATCTCACTTTCTGACACTATATTCAGCTCAATCGAGATGGGACCCTTTCACCATGAGCCCAAAAAATAATAATTCTTTCCCACAAAATTTCTCTCTGGGAATCATCTCTGGCCAATCTTTATAGACTTCATAAGGTTTGGAATAAATCTAAATCCAGTTCTTTTATCATCTCAATTATATTTTTATTCTACTTAATTAAAAACTGATCTTTTCTCATGAAATGTTAAAATGTTGACCCAATAAAATCGCTCAATCCATTTCTTCTATGTTTTTCTTCATTTAAAAGCTTCCCTAAATTTATCACAAAAAATCCCTCACTAAGTCGAAAACTGGACTGAACATATGATGATGATGGATCAAGATTTACTGTGCACTGACTAAGCTTAATCCAAATTCACTGAACATTACAAGAGATATCTATCCCAATCTATACCAACTTAAAACTGCTGTTATTACAACTATCGTCAGAGTGACCCCCCATTTACATTTTTTTCTATCAGTCCCACAGGCAACACAAAAAGGTGTCAAAAATGAAAGTTAAATTAAAGTACATGTATATAAAAAGTCTTTATTTTTACAAGTGCATTAATACATAAATTTTGTACATTCGACAAAATTTTGTTTACATTACTGACCGAACAAAACAAAACAAAACAAAATTACTGGGGAGTAAACAAACATAACAGAATAGCTGGTTTTTAAAATTTATATAATAATTTTAAAAAAAAAAGTTTTTAACAAAGACCTTTTGTATAATGTGCTTGGTTATTTGATTAAAAGGTGTTGGTATTAAAGGGGAAAAAAATATATTTATTCAACCGTAAAGATCATTAAAACCAATCAATTATGCACATATATTTACCATATTTCTTCCTTAAAATGCCATCCTCTTTTTTTTTTTTTCAAGTTGTTTCTAAATTTATTTGATTTTATTTTTATGGTAAGAAAGTCTTAGAAACAAAGCAAAGAATTTGTTGGTTAGCTGAAATGTTGTTTAACGTCACATCAGCAAGTTTATTATTACAAAGGATTAATATAAGAACAAGTTTTTCGTACATGAGATAAGCAAATGTGTATTAGTCTGTCTCATGTATTAGATCACACTCTCGGGGACATTTTACCAAGGTGATAGCTCACTGAGTCAGTACACCAATAATAAGCATACCATTTCCCCAGTAACATTATCCTGACACCAGTGGATACTCTGTCCTCTACTTGCTTAGCACCAGGCAAGGAAGCAGTATCTTTAATTTTTATAAATCTTACATATGACCCAGACATAGTTGAAACCCATGACTACCCACTCTCTAGGTAGGCATTCTACCATCATTAGCTTGAAGGAGACAGGACAAAAAATATGCAAAAGCAATTTGTATACATCTTACCC
Organism: Tegillarca granosa; assembly: GCA_029721355.1. Taxonomy (NCBI): domain Eukaryota; kingdom Metazoa; phylum Mollusca; class Bivalvia; order Arcoida; family Arcidae; genus Tegillarca; species Tegillarca granosa. The sequence goes on along the minus strand of CM056606.1, from coordinate 11,922,795 downwards.
CCTGAACCACTGGAAACTATTCATATTACTATCTTTGTTAAAAATGAATAAACTCTGTCAAGCATTCAATTTTGATAAAGTTGCTAGCTACTTACAATGGTAAAAGTACACAGTTTTGAATTATCAGATGTGTTTTTTTAATGGTGGTTATGCCTAGAAATTCCTTGAAATATACCACATGACATGGGGAAAATTAATTTGCAAAAGCAAAAAGTAGTTCACTTGCCACTGTAAAAATCAGTTCAATCTGAAAACCAATGGAATTGGCTGATAGAATTATTTTTTAAGAAAAAATTATGCAATGTCTTATTTTTTTTAAGTTTAATTCAAATTATTGAAGTAACAACCTCAACATTGTAAAATATAACACATTAGGAAGCTGAGTAATTTATTACACCAATTACGGTAAGAACCAAATAGAACATATTTATTTTAGTACATTTTAATGATTTTTATATTTTCTATGTATATATACATGTACCTAGAGTAATTGTGGACATAAATGGGACAAATAATAATAAAAAAAAATTGACATAATTAAATGCCAGATAAAATCTATTAAGAAGTAAAAATTCCTTTGCAGAAAACAATATCTATTACAAATATATATTTGAATGAAATATAAAAATGGTCAAATATTTAGTTAAAATTTTATCTTTTTTCAGTAGAGAAAGGTTTCAATCAAGTCACAGGAATAATTGGTCAGGTATATAAAAATTATTGACTGAATGATATTGCATTAAAACTTAGGTCATGCAAAATTAATTCGAAGTTTGTCGTACCCGCCTGCCTCTGTAATTTAGAATTAGAAATGAAATTAATTTCTTTTTCAAATTGTTTTCCGCCTATCTAAAATTGCATTCAGTGTAAATTAAACAAATCAGAGCAACAGATCTTGGTTGATTTATTATTTGCTATATTGAATGGGAGTTTGCCAGAACAGCATATTCTTTGCTTTTATAAGTTATATTTAAACTGTTTAAACTTTTACTGCTATAATTATCTTTTTGTGCATTTTTTCACTCGTTTGCCTTGCTCAAATTTTGTGCATCTAAAGAAAACTGTGTTTTAAAATAATAATAATAATAATTGATTTTTAATTGCTCTATTACCTCTATCTTTTTATTTAAAAAAAAAATCTGTAGAACTAAAAATTAAATTGGTGTGGCCTTATGCATATTAATTCTAATATTAGGTACTTTGATAAAAAGTGTATTTTAATTTCAATATTGACCAAATGAGAGTGCATTAAAACTTATAATGTCACAAATTAAATCTGGAGTTAGTAAGAGTGTATTCAAATTTGAATATTGACTGGGTGAGAGTGTATTAAAACTAATTGTGTATTATAATTTGGATATTACGAGTGTGAGTGCTATTGACTAGGGGAGGGGGGGGGTGTATTAAAGATTTATGTGTACTAAGTGTTGAAAGTTGAAAACTGACAAGTAATAGTGCAATAAAACTTATTTTTTCTCTTTAAAAATGGCCACTTGAGAGTGCATTAAAAGTTTGGTGTTGTAATTTGGATAATGACTGGTTGGTAGTGCATTAAAACTTGTGTGTTGTAATGTGGAAATCAACTAGGTGAGAGTGTTACTAGCTGATTGTGCATTAAAATTAATTGTTGTATTTTTTGGTATTGACAGGTTAAAAGTGCATTAAAATTATAATTATTGACTTTAATAAAAGAAATGGTTCTCGACACTAGATGAACAGTGGTGGTATGACTTTTATTCGTCGACATGTTTCGACATCCACTAGACTGAACATTACAACAAATTATACCTTACGGATGTTGGTATCCTTTTTTTATTATTAATTATTGACTTTGTGAGAGTTCATTATAATTTATTTTTTTAATAAAAAATATTGCCTGGGTGAAAATGCATTAAAACTTTTGTACCGGTAGTTTGACTTAAAAGTGTATATATACTAAGTCACTGTAATTTGAGTACAGATTTTAAAAGTTGTAAATTTTCAGTCACTGTGATTATGTACAATTATCTACAATACCTGACTACCTAAGTAAGTGCATTAAAACTCGTATATATAAATGTGATTTTTCTAATCTGTTGTAATTTGAGTATAATATTTATGAGCACGATAATGAGTGAAGATTTAAATACATGAATGTAATATTTTTTATGGTACTTGCATTTAAAGAGTCATTCGAGACCAGTGCAAGTTGTACTCTAGTACCTTATAGGTCAAAACAAGAAATTTGTACCTAAAGTACTAATTTAACTGGTTCTGCATATCATAGAACACTTTTAATTCTGAACTCATTGTGCACATCCCCACACCACAATAGTGCCATGTTGTTTAACATCCCATCAGCTAATTTTACCTCTAAAAATTAATCATAGAACAAGTTGGTAGTATGAGCTAGATGTGTGAGTGTATTTTATGGGTCTGCTCTGTACTACCACCTACTCAAGGCAACTTCAACATGCTAGCTCACCTAGTCAGAATGCTGCAGACAAGCATACCACACCCACACCCCCTTTGTTATATTATCCCAGCAATGGGTGAACGAATCCATACTCTTGTCTTTTAATGCCCATCACCTGGGGCAGAATCAGTCTCTCAAATTTTCAGTTGAGTGAAATGAAGTGAAGTGGAATGGTATGGAATGAAAAGCAACAATATTTTACATTCCTGTCAAGATTCCATTCCTTGTAATTTATTTTATCGAGATATTCACATCTGGAACATAAGAGGGGTGGAGGGTTGGGGGGGGGGGGGGGGGGGGGGGGAGAGAAAGCTATAATGTTCTTGGAGTAAACACTAGTATGCTTTCAAAGATTCTAATACAATTAATAAAATTATTACTCAAAAATCAAAATTAGTTTATCAAATTAAACATTTTAATAATTATTACTCTACCAATAACTAATTTTGGAAATCAAGCATTGAGATTTTTTTTTACACATATGAAATTTGCATGTATATTTGTGTATGTGTATTTAAAAAAAAAAAGATTTTCTTTGGTATATATAATCCTGAATGGTAGGACTTTATTGGCACTGGTGTTTGTTTATGAATGCCGAGTGTGTGTAAAACAGTGCTGCATTATGACAATCGTGTTTTTGTTTGTGAGACACTATATGTTACAGTTCAACAATGATCGCTGCACAATTAGCCATGTTTTTGTTTGTGAGACACTATATGTTACAGTTCAACAATGATCACTGCACAATTAGCCATGTTTTTATTTGAGAACTAATCAAGCCCGCTTAGATTACGATCGATAGCATAAAGACAAACAATAATACAAAATTAATTTCTGAACATTAAATATCCTTATTGAACCACAAAAGAGTGTTATACATAACTTTTTTATAAACAGCAAACTGACACATTTTATACATTGGTGTTGTGACATATATTTTTCCAATGTAACTGGTACATGTATATCTATTTTCTATCTTTTGAAAAATAAAGTTATTTATTTATTTATTTATTTATTATTTTAATTTTTATTATATAATTATTTTTATTATTAAATCATGTATTACTTTTATTTATTTAAATTTCATAATACATGTATTTATCATTATTTATTATTTATTTATTATTATTTTTTGTTATTATTTATTTATTTATCTATCTATTTATTTTTTATTATTAATTTTTTTTTTTTTTTTGCATTTTGATGTGTTTTGAGACAAACCTTGAAACTAAATTTTTACTTTTCCAATTTATATTTACTTATTGGACAAAGGCCAACAATTAAAACCCTAAATGATTTACTGAATTTACCATTTTTATATATAAGGAAAATTTCAGATTTTTCATTTTTCAAACAAATTTTATGAACTTAAAACAAAATTATCTAAAGCTTGTCAATTTGAAAGGCTAATAAAATACGAGTAAATTAAGATTTGAATCGACATTAAAATAGGAGTTTTATTATCAATAAGAGTCAGGAAATCATAAAATTACGACAAAACAAAAATCTGCACCTAAATTTCAAAATGCAAATTAGAACATTGTACATAAACTTCTAATTCAACTTTTACGAAATGGAACATGATGTTTCCAATAACAATTTGAACACAACTTCAATTTTTAATTTTTCTTTAAAAAGTTTTTTTTAAAAAAAAAGTAATGATAAATATGGCATTATTCTTAAAATTTGTTTTTAGATAAGACATGTTTACTTATGTTTGCATTAAGAGGACTTGACCCACTTATTAATGTACAAACAAGTGGAATTGTGGGATATAAAGTCATAAGTGACATGGTCGTAAAACAATACGAGATCCCGAAACCCTGACTGAAATACAACACAAGAATACTCGGCTTGATACTTGGCATTCCTTAATATAATAAGTACGCTTCTCATTTGTAGTCTGTCAAATTCTCGACCACCTACCCTGTTAGCATTATAATTATTGCAATAAAATTTTTATGATTATTTTTCCACAGAATTATTATTTCATTTCATTTTTATTTTTTTATTGTAACTTAATTATATATTTTAATACTTTTAACGCCTATACTCAATCAATGAGAAAGAAAAATATCGATGATTTTGGTAAAAGCATATAATTTTATTTTACGCAAATTTCCTACAATTACACAGAATTTATAGAAGCTGTCAAAAGAATAGTTAACCAACTGATCCATACAAAAAACTTCATTTTATCATTTTTATTATTTATTTTTTTTTAATGACCTAACGAAGCAAACAATATTTAAGAAAAAAATAAATACATAATTTCTTCTTATGGAATACTAGAGGTGTGAGTTCAGCTAAATAATGAGTTGAGTTGAGTAATGGTGTTTAACTTCCCGGTCAAGAATATTTCACTTATATTGAGACATCGACAGTTATAGGCGAAAGTGCAGAAATCTTGCCTATGTGTTGCACTGATGGCTTTATACAGCAGGGTTCTTTATTGTGCCATGCCTACCATGACACGGGACATCGTTTAACCCAAAGAACCATGACTTTTATTTCATAATGTTGGTGAAAGAACAGTCACTACCTACTTTCAAGTCTTGGGTAAGGCCCTGTCGGGGTTTGAATCCATGACCTTCTGCTTACAGAGCTAAATAATGAGGTTTTAAACCCCTTCAAGATTCTTACACTTGAATTCAAAAGTTATGGTGTTTATGCCCAATCCAGATTACTTTAAATAGGCAGTCAGTTCTAGAATGGTAAAAGAAATTAGAATACTCGGAGAAAAGTCACTAACCTTCACCAAGCAAACTTACTTTCCCATACCAGGATTTGAGCTTGACCAGTAATCATGTGTTTTAGACCACTTGACCACCAAGGCCCCTAACAAGCACAGTAATCAAACATAAACATGGCAGTCAATGTTTAAACCACAATCTGTAAAACAGACTATAAACAACGAAAAGTGACTAAATCAGTTAAGCAAATGAACTTCCACCAGGAAAGTGAGGCCATAACTTAGTTTCAGTCCCATAGTGCATCAGTTGTGACCTTGACTTTCACAATGTCTAACAAATTGTATGTCTTGCAAAGCTGTATATATAAAAAACACCATCCATACCAAACTTTATATAATTTTTGTGAAAAAATGTTTTGAAACACTTACTCTAAAAAAAATATTGGGGTTGGTAGGTATTTTAATTCTTTCAGAAAAAGTTTTGATTATTGGCACTAAAAATTTTTGTAAATGCTAGTAAATACTGAAAAAAAAACCCAAAACTGATGTATGTTAGTTCAAGATCTATTACTCCAGTGCATGAAAAACTTGCCTAAACTCCACAGATAGAGCATACACATAAACCTAAACAATGAAGGGTTGGTTTTACTGAAATAGGGTCTGTGGGGTAACCAGAAACACACATTTTTTTTGTTTGGCTTCAACAAGACAATCCCTTATTCTGCCAATGCATTCAAAGAAGGGTTGGCTTTACGAAAACAAGACTCAGTTGGGAAACTGGAAACACACAATTTTTATTATTTCGGATTAACAAGACATTTCCATCTAATTGATGGAATTCTTCATAATAAATATCTGGCCTACATGCTTGTACTGTTTTCTACAACCAAACAGATTGTATAGAACAGAGCATCAAACTTAAAAAAAATTAGGCTACGTTGTAATTCTAACTGTACTGGCCCTTTATTGTCAGAACCGAATGTTAATTTCATGCTCTGACAAATTTTCGAAAAACTGACATGTAAAATTAAATGATGTTTTCTGGTGGGAATAAGAATAATATATACATATATATTCCCCCCCAGCCCATAGATGAATAGTACAATATTAAAAAAAAAAAATTCAAAAAAGCAAAATTACTGTAGATAAGATTAAATGACTGCAATAAGTTATCAGTTACGAAAATTTTATAAGAAGAGAGAGCGGCAATACTCGGAACAACGATTCAATGATTTCTATACGATTATCATGATGATATATTGTGAACCAGTACATTAATGTATAACATGTATATAGAAACAAATATGCTGACTGAACGTAAATCAATAAAAAAGGAAAATAATAATTAAAAAGTGTTAATCAGGCAGAAATTATAGCCTTTTTAAAACGTCAAACAAAGAGCAACTTTTTATGTATTTATGTAATTTTGGGCAATAAAACGACGGAAACTAATCAATTTTTATTAAAATATTTATTTCTGGCTTGAGATAAATTTAGAGTTGCTTTTGGGAAAGATAAATAACTGAGGATTTATAACAGTTATACTAATTAAAGGAGCACAGAAATATATTCATAAACAGATGAGACAAATCGTCAGCACTTTCTCAGCTGACACAATCTTCTCAATTATTTTGTGAAGGTAGTTGCCAAGCGGTTTAAGTGTTAGCTTTTAGAGTCAAAACCTCTTGCTGCTACAAGTTTGACCCCAGTCAACTGTAGACAAGAAAGAGGTTTCCCTTGTAGGCCTCTGAAGGATGTCCAAGTCATTGTAAATGTTTATCTGTGATACTGAGGCAAGTGTTACTGCGCTCTTAAGGTTGCCATAACTGTTCAACAGTACCAAGCAGTTAAAAAAAATTTCAAAAAACTCACATAAACTTGTGTTTGGAATTTTAGTTAATCTGTGAGATTAATAAAAAAAAATTCTCCTGAATTCTTCTGAAATAGCTGAAAAAACGCTGATGTGAAGTAAAACTAGTTGTTTGAAGACATTAAATTTTGGTTGAACATTTGCATATTATAATACCAACCTTCTTGATCTCCAGTGAGTTTACGAGCTTCGGCTTGAATCCGACTCTGTAAAGTTGCTGCCGTAGATTTAATAGCTTGTATCCGCTCAGCTCGAGTACGAGAGTGACCATCATCATCATTCTGCAATCTCAAACTGGCAGAATCGTAAGATCCTCCCGAGGCAGCAAAACCAGAGTTTGCCACTGAAGAAGCACGAGGGTCACTATTTCCTCTTTTATTATTCATAGCCTGTGAAAAATTGTTTAACACATTATCCACATTGAATTTAAATCCACCAATGTTTTTAATATTACTATCATTATCCAATGGAATGTGTGAATCTGTGTCCTGTTGATCTGGTCGGGTTTTCCCAGATTTATTTTTAGATTTTTCTTTTTTATCAACACCATGTCTGAAAAAAGAAATATATATATAAAAAAATGAATAAATAATAACATACCTTTACCTTTCTTAATCTTCAGTTTTCTTAAAGGAATTAAACAGTAAAACTTAATTGATAAAGGTCATCAAAGGGACAAAATGTCACCCTTTTTCTTGAATTGTCTCCCTTGTATCATGGGAGTTAACTTTTAACACTTATACAGATTTTTTTAACAACTTAAATGTAAAATCATCTTGGAATTTCAGACTGGTTATAGAAAGATATTTATTAATCTCTCTTTCTCTCTCCCATACATTCCAATTTATATCACAATAAAATATGGTTAAGTATGTCACTTCAATAAAGCCACTGAGATAATTCAGAAAAGTGGAGTACCAGAGGGGTAAACAGCCTAACCATTGGCATGCAAACTGTTTGACATTTTTTCTTGAATACTTATCTGGGATTGGAACTTCAGCATTGAGAGATACAATGCTTATGATCACTCTTAACACTGTGATATAAGATGGACACATGTAGATTTTTTGTCAGTAATACAAAGAGGGCCTCTGTGGCTAAGTGCTCTAAAGCAGGTGCTACAGATCACAAACACTTCTAGTTACCTAGATTCAAATTGTACTACGGAGAGTTCCTGGTGTGAGAAAGTTTGTCAGTACACTTGCTAAAGATTGGCTGTTTTCCCTGGGCACTCTGGTTTTCTATACCATACCTAGTCTGATCACCTGAACATAAGTAAAAGGATCTTGAGTAGGGCCTAAACACAACTCCAGTCTACTTTACTCAGACAACAGACTTTCATACTTAAAGAGTATAAAACACTTTAGAGTACCTATCTGTTGAGACAGGAGTAAGCTCGTCCATGGACTCGCCAGTTAATGTGGAACTACCCTCACTGAGTTCCATTTCCTCCTCATCTTCATGTTTGTGCTTGTCTTTCTCTGACTCACTGCTCACCTACAAAAATAAAAACAGATAAAGACAATAGAACATGTTTAAACTGATCACTTCATGGTCTACAGCATGAACTTACGGATCGCAAATCCTCTTAGCAGCTCATATCACTACCTTTCACTTACCACTCCAGCATATCTTAGTCTGAAAACATTCTATCCGTGGCAGTATGCCCGCTTACAGATTATATTGCAGCTTGTTGTCTGGGTATGAATCCCACTCAGACAAATCCTATAGTAAGAAGAGTGTTAAAAAAGTTTGTCAGTTCACTTGCATAAGGTTGATTTCCAAGTACTTCGGTTCTCTCCACCATCACAGAACTGACAACCTTGAAGTTGAGTTGAGTGGAGTAATGGTGTTTAACGTCCCAGTCAAGAAATATTTCACTTATATCGAGATGTCGCCAACTATAGGCGAAAGTGCAGAAATTTTGCCTGTGCGTTGGGCTGATGGTATTATACAGCAGGGTTCTTTATCGTGCCATGCCTGCCATGACACGGGACCTCATTTATTTTAAGTTCCCATCCGAAAAAAAACGTGACTTTCATTTTGTAATGCCGAGTGCTTGGCGAAAGAACAGTCACTTCCGACTTTCAAGTCTTGGGTCAGACCCGGCCGGGGTTTGAATCCACGACCTTCCACTTACGGAGCGAGCACTCTACCAACTGAGCTACCCCAATGGCCTCCACCTCAAAGTGAAAGAGTCTTGACTAGAACATTAAACACTATAACTTCACTTCATGTTTTTCAAATATACCAACAAGTAGTTCCTTTCTCATTCAAAACACCTCAAATATACCAACAAGTAGTTCCTTTCTCATTCAAAACACCTCAAATATACCAACAAGTAGTTCCTTTCTCATTCAAAACACCTCAAATATACCAACAAGTAGTTCCTTTCTCATTCAAAACATCTCAAATATACCAACAAGTACAGTGTAACTTCCGAAAACCGACACCTCTAAATACTGACAACCTCCATAAACCGACATTGTCTGCCCGGACGGATTTATTCTTATATAAATGATGTAATAAAAATTTCCAAAAACTGACACCTCCGTATTCCGAACACCGACATAATTTGTCAGCCCAAATCGGTTTCTTTAACAGTAAATAAACTTCTGAATACCGACATTACCTGTGGAACAAATAATGTTTGAATGGTAACGAATGACTGCACGTGATGAGAACTCATATTACCGCGGGCTATGTATAACACCTGTTTACCTACGGTCGATGTTTACTTAATACATTAACTTATTAATTATAATTATTATTATTATGTATCTGTATCGTATGTAATTTTAAAATAAACAAACGTGTTAAAAACGTTTTATTAAAATTTGCGTTGTTTATATTTAAAAAAAACAGAAGTCGGATGCCGAAAAGCTGCGTGATGTTTTTAGATGCAAGGCAAAACAATACAGCTTTTTCTTTTCCTTGTTTTTTTTTAAATCTGAATGATTGATATGCCCTCTTCTTCTCGGGCGAGAAAAATAAAATAAAATAACACAAACTTGAGTACTGTTAGCGGGGCCCGATCTTGGTAGACGATAAGAACTACGTATTACAACTACGATGACAATGTATGCACATTGTTTTATTGTTCAATTTGTTTAATATAAAAATAAAATATAAATAACATTTAAAATATCACTTTACACGATGTAAGTGTTAACAAACACGATCGAATCCACACACATGAATACATTATAATAGCCATATCCGGTAACTGACTAAATTCTGACCTGGTAACGGACTGGAACGAACCGGATTTGAATCCGTTTTTTCAAACTTCTGAAAACCGACACCTCTGTAAACCGACCAAAATGACCGGTCCCGTGGAGTGTCGGTTTACAGAAGTTTCACTGTAGTTCCTTTCTCATTCAAAACACCTCAAATATACCAACAAGTAGTTCCTTTCTCATTCAAAACACCTCAAATATACCAACAAGTAGTTCCTTTCACATTCAAAACACCTCAAATATACCAACAAGTAGTTCCTTTCACATTCAAAACACCTCAAATATACCAACAAACACATAGTACACTTAGTATCTTAAACCTTTTATCTGACATTCAGGACAATTTGGACTGACCAGTACAAACAAACAGCTTTGATATATTGCTTTTATCAATATGTTCCCTACAATTCTCCTTATCCAAACATTCTTTGATGTAACGGATCAAGAAGATTCTGTGGTGAAGTAATGAAAAGCCGAAGGGCTGAATGATTATCTTCCACCCACCCATTCTCACTGATATTGGTGTAATGACAAATGGGAATGTACAAGTACTTTGAGAAAAAGTGTGGATTAGCGCACATACACCTAGTAGATGCATAATAATTTGTGAGTGATTTTTCTTCTTTAAAAGTCAGAGTCATGTGCCTGTTAAATTGAACTATTGCAAGTTAATCAGAAAGCTTGTAAGACTGGAATGGAAAAAGAATTAGTTTTGTTTTAAACTCCTTTGAATCCTTTACTACTTGGCCACAAGAATTTACATTTGTTTCATGATATATGTTTGTATTTATTGAACAGTATAGGACCATTCAAAACTAATGATTTGTATACCTTTCTCATCTCAATTACAGTATTATTTCTATTTTTAATTATTCACTGAATTATATACCAGACATTATTAAACAAGAAGCTCAATAGGGCCTGTATTGCTCAACTGGCTAACAAGTTGCATCTCATTTTATAGCAATGGTGGCCATCTTGGACGCCACAAGAAGCTGATTTTTTAAACTACTCCATCTAGGGACCTTCCACATCAAATTGTTCCATTCTGCCAAGTAGTTTCAGAGAAAAAGACTTTCAAAGAATGGCTATCTATTTACTCTTAATATATCAAATTTGAACTAAATCAGTTGATAATGAAACCTGTAAAGGTCATTCAACACTTTTTGCTATTTAAAACAATGGTGGCCATTTTGAATGTTGCAATTAGTTCATTTGTATAAACTTTTAACTACTCCACCTTGGGATCTTCCACACCAAATATGGTTCCATTTAGCTCACTTAAGTTTTTGGAGAGAAGATTTTCAAAGAATTAGCTATTTTTAGCAGCTTTAATTTCACTAATTACAACCTAATAAAAATGTGAAAAATCCTGGTATATTTGTTAAATGGCTATTTATCTACTCTCTATATATCAAATTTTAACTAAATTGGTTGATTATTAGGCCTTGAATTATACAAAGAAATAATAACATACCACCATCCTTTGATGATCTACATGGAAAGGATGATGTCGGGGAAGATCGCCATAATTCATTGGCCGTATAAACGTTTCATCATTTCTGTTAAGATGTTGTGACTTTTTAATTATCTTAAGCGCTGCATTTTGCTTCTGTTTAGTTCGTAGTTCCTCTAGTTGTTTTCGTTTGTTTTCGTCAGCTCTTCGTTGTCGTAATTCATCGTCTTTGAGCTTTTTCAACCTTTCGGCTTTTTGTTTTTGAATATATTTTCTAACTTCATCTTGGTCATAATGTTTCTGTTTGGCTACAGGCTGTTGTCTCTCAGGTTCTGAAAATAAAAATGTAAAATGAAAATACTGTAGAATCATTCATTAATAATCATTAGGTTAAAATATCATGGTTTTGCAATTAAAAAAAATCCTGTCTGTAGAAAATTTTCTTGAACTGAGTTTTATGAAAATAAAACCTGGGCCTTGGTAATTAAAACATTTCATTGACATTGAATTTTGTGGTTTTCACAAGTGAAATTTACCCCCCCCCCCCGCCCTCTCACACACACACACACACACATACAGGTATTTTACAGTAACTTAGAGAAGAGTAGCTGGCTGACCATTTACTCCATCTAAAACCACACCCTCTCCTGTCTATACAGATAATTGTATATAAAAGACACCTGTCTATAAAGGACAGTTATTAACTGACCACCTGTATATAAACATCCACCTGTCTAACAATAAAAATCAATATAAAAGCCACCTGTCTATAAAGGACATTAAACTGACCAACTGTATATAAACAACCAATATATCAATAACAATCAATATAATAGCCACCTGTCTATAAAGGACAGTTCTAAACTGTCACCTGTCTATCAATAACAATCAATATAAAAGCCACCTGTCTATAAAGGACAGTTCCAAACTGTCCAACTGTATATAAACAACAACCTGTCTATCAATAACAATCAATATAAAAGCCGCCTGTCTACAAAGGACAGTTCCAAACTGTCCAACTGTATATAAACAACAACCTGTCTATTAATAACAATCAATATAATAGCCGCCTGTCTATAAAGGAGAGTTCTAAACTGTCCAACTGTATATAAACAACAACCTGTCTATTAATAACAATCAATATAATAGCCACCTGTCTATAAAGGACAGTTCTAAACTGTCCAACTGTATATAAACAACAACCTGTCTATTAATAACAATCAATATAATAGCCGCCTGTCTACAAAGGACAGTTCCAAACTGTCCAACTGTATATAAACAACAACCTGTCTATCAATAACAATCAATATAAAAGCCGCCTGTCTATAAAGGACAGTTCTAAACTGTCCAACTGTATATAAACAACAACCTGTCTATCAATAACAATCAATATAATAGCCACCTGTCTATAAAGGACAGTTCTAACCTGTCCAACTGTATATAAACAACAACCTGTCTATCAATAACAATCAATATAATAGCCACCTGTCTATAAAGGACAGTTCTAAACTGTCCAACTGTATATAAACAACAACCTGTCTATCAATAACAATCAATATAATAGCCGCCTGTCTATAAAGGACAGTTCTAAACTGTCCAACTGTATATAAACAACAACCTGTCTATCAATAACAATCAATATAAAAGCCGCCTGTCTATAAAGGACAGTTCTAAACTGTCCAACTGTATATAAACAACAACCTGTCTATCAATAACAATCAATATAATAGCCGCCTGTCTATAAAGGAGAGTTCTAAACTGTCCAACTGTATATAAACAACAACCTGTCTATCAATAACAATCAATATAATAGCCACCTGTCTATAAAGGAGAGTTCTAAACTGTCCACCTGTATATAAACAATCACCTGTCTATCAATAACAATCAATATAATAGGCACCTGTCTATAAAGGACAGTTCTAAACTGTCCAACTGTATATAAACAACAACCTGTCTATCAATAACAATCAATATAATAGCCACCTGTCTACAAAGGACAGTTCTAAACTGTCCAACTGTATATAAACAACAACCTGTCTATCAATAACAATCAATATAATAGGCACCTGTCTATAAAGGACAGTTCTAAACTGTCCAACTGTATATAAACAACAACCTGTCTATCAATAACAATCAATATAATAGCCACCTGTCTATAAAGGACAGTTCCAAACTGTCCAACTGTATATAAACAACAACCTGTCTATCAATAACAATCAATATAATAGCCACCTGTCTATAAAGGACAGTTCTAAACTGTCCAACTGTATATAAACAACAACCTGTCTATCAATAACAATCAATATAATAGCCACCTGTCTATAAAGGACAGTTCCAAACTGTCCAACTGTATATAAACAACAACCTGTCTATCAATAACAATCAATATAATAGCCGCCTGTCTATAAAGGAAATTTTTAAGTCACAGACACCTGTTTTTAAATGGCATTTCTATAAAGCATACACCTGCCTAATTAGTAAACTTGTTAATTAATAAAGTACAACATTTAAAGACTTGTATTGTTGCTGATCAACAATGAGTTTATAATTAAGTAAAGAAGATGACGGGAAATGGTCTTGGTTGTGTGTATAAATGCAAGCAAATATATCAATATTTACACGCACTGTAACACCACTAAAGCAAGAATGATATGGGAATGGCTTTGGGTTTGTGTATGCATAAAAAAATATTAAATTCAAACATGAACACATTCTACATTTTAACATCTCTAACATAAGATTGATATGGGAATGGCTTTAGGTATGTGCATGCATGCAAAAATATTGAATTAAAACGTGAATGCATTCTACATTGTAACACATCTCAAGCAAAACTGATATGGGAATGGTCTTGGGTTTGTGTATGCATACAAAAATATTGAATTCAAACATGAACACATTCTACATTTTAACATCTCTAACATAAAATTGATATGGGAATTGCTTTAGGTATGTGCATGCATGCAAAAATATTGAATTTAAACGTGAATGCATTCTACATTGTAACACCTCTCAAGCAAAACTGATATGGGAATGGCCTTGGGTTTGTGTATGCATGCAAAAATATTGAATTCAAACATAAATACATTCTACATTGTAACACCTCTCAAGCAAAACTGATATGGGAATGGTCTTGGGTTTGTGTATGCATGCAAAAACAATGAATTAAAACATGAACACATTCTACATTGTAACATCTCTGAAGCAAGAATGATATGGGAATGGCTTTAGGTATGTGTATGCATGCAAAAATGTTGAACTGAAACATGAACACATTCTACAGTGAAACACCTCTTCATAAATATATAATAATTTCATTATGTAAATTGTAAAACACTATCTATCCTGAATATCAAAACTAGGTTTTAAAAAAATCCCAAACCGTAAATCGAAATACCCATTACACATGAATTTATATGATTTTATCCATTAAAAAACACAGTTACCATTTTATCCTTTTAAGGCCAATTACAATGAAATCTTTGGTTCAAGACCCTTCCATAAAAAACATAAAGAGAAGATGAGAATATGCATTACAAACAATTTTTTATGATTCTATCTATTAACAAACACAATTACCATTTTATCCTTTTAAGGCCAATCATAAAGAAATCTTAGGTTTGAGAACCTTCTATAAAAAATTTAGAGATCACAAAATGCATTACAAACAATTTTTTTTAGATTTTAACAAACACGGTTATTATCCTCATAAGGCTGATTACAAAAATATCTGTGTTTCAAGTCCTCTTAAAAACCATTAAGAGCAGATCACAACATGCATTTCACACAAATTTTTACAATAATTATAATAGCAATCACAAACTTTAAGAGTAGATTGCAATGCCCAATACAACCAAACTTTTACACTTTCATCTATTAACAAACACTTATTCTCATAAGGCATATGAGAGAGAGAGAGAGAGAGAGAGAGAGAGAGAGAGAGAGAGAGAGAGAGAGAGAGAGAGAGAGAGAGAGAGAGAAAGAGAGAGAGAGAGAGAAAAGTGGTTTAAGTTCCATTCCTTCACCCCTCCCTCAAAAAAAAGCAGGCTGGAAATCTGACTCTGAACAGGAATTCTGACTTTGACAGCAAAAGGATAATGTCAGGCTAAATAGAACAGGAATTCTGACTTTGACAAAGCTAGGATAATGTCGGGCTAAATAAAACAGGAATTCTGACTTTGACAGAGCTAGGATAATGTCAGGCTAAATAGAACAGGAATTCTGACTTTGACAGAGCTAGGATAATGCCAGGCTAAATAGAACAGGAATTCTGACTTTGACAGAGCTGGGATAATGTCAGGTTAAATAGAACAGGAATTCTGACTTTGACAGAGCTAAAATAATGTCAGGCTAAATAGAACAGGAATTCCGACTTTGACAGAGCTGGGATAATGTCAGGCTATATAGAACAGGAATTCTGACTGAGTTTGGCAGAGCTAAGATAATGTCAGGCTATAGAGAACTAGAATTCTGACTGAGTTTGGCAGAGCTAGGATAATGTCAGGCTATATAGAACTAGAATTCTGACTGAGTTTGGCAAAGCTAGGATAATGTCAGGCTATAGAGAACTAGAATTCTGACTGAGTTTGGCAGAGCTAAGATAATGTCAGGCTATATAGAACTAGAATTCTGACTTTGTCAGAGCTAAGATAATGTCAGGCTATATAGAACTAGAATTCTGACTTTGACAGAGCTAAGATAATGTCAGGCTATATAGAACTAGAATTCTGACTGAGTTTGGCAGAGCTAGGATAATGGCAGGCTATATAGAACTAGAATTCTGACTGAGTTTGGCAGAGCTAGGATAATGTCAGGCTATAGAGAGATAATGTCAGGCTATAACAAAATTCTGATATCAACATCGTCCTAAAATATCAAAAGTTGTAGGGTATAGAAACCTAAATTTATGGGTAGCTCAGGAACCAGATATTTATTTTTATGCCTTAATGAGGTTGTCGAAGTGTGTACACACAAACCCAATCAAGTGTAAATATATTTATACCTTTATCGTTAATTAGTTACGACCAATTTAATCAACAACAAATAAACAATTCATTCCCAGGTAAACATGGATTTCTAATCAGCGGACACGGTTACAAAAACAATTCTTAAACTGTTTTTGAATGTCTGCATGTTTAGAAATTGTATCGTGATAATCGATACATCGTTGCTGATTCAAATGTAATAAAGTAGGTTTTATGTACTAAACAAAGCCTGGAAATTGTAGCAGAACATTATTTAATTCTCTTTCGAAATTTCTCACATTATTTTCAATCGGAGTACAGCAGAGTTGAATGGAGTGAAGCGGAGTGGATTGGAGCAATTGTGTGTTTGTTTGTTTGTTTAGTTGCTTTTTTTAAAAAACTTATAGTAAAGACCATTATTTATGTTTAGTAACGTTCAGCATAGGGAACCATCTTTCTCATTAAATGATCTGCCCCTGAGTAGGATTTGAACCAAGAAAGTTAGATCCCTAAGCTTGTGTTTTAGAACACTTGCCCTCTGAGGCCTAATTTCTTATACTACCATTGAGACCCCATTTCATAGAGAGCCCTCTGAGGTCTAATTTCTTATACTACCCACTAAAGCCCTATTTAAAAATTGTGCCCACTAAGGTGCTATCTAAAAAAATGCCCACTAAGACCTTATTTCACATAGTGCCCACTGAGGCCCTATTTTAAATAGTGCCTGCTGAAACCCCATTTCAAATAAGGAATATTTTTGGAAGAAAGCTACGAACCTACACTAAATTTAAAAATAACATTAGACATTCAATTTTTACTATGAAATATCTGAGAAATTGACATTGAAATATTCCCTAATTTGAGCTAATTAAATGTACACACAATGGAGTGAATGATTGTGAAACTGGGGCCTGGTCTTCTGTTCCTCATACAGAATAGCTAGAGTTTAAATACCCTATGTCATTGTTATCACAGCAAAAACAAACAACATGTTGGTAACTGGTAAGCTGTAACGTTGTTTAATGTAACATCAGCAAGAACAAGTTGTGTATGTGCAAGATGTGCAAGTATCTGTCTTGTACTAGTGCATGCTCAGAGAGACATTTTGTTTAGGTGTAAGCCCATCAAATCAGTATGTTGTAGACAAGCATACCCCCACCCACCCACCCAACCCCCCACCCCCACCCCCAAGCCACCTTATTCTGGTAAAGAGTGAGTGAACTATAGCCCAATACTCTGTCCTTCTAATGCCAAGTGCCTAACAAGAAAGCAATACATAAAATTTAAGTCTTTTAAAGTTTTATTTTTTGTTTTACTGGGTTAAAGCCCATTTTAAACCCAGTTCAAACCCACAACTTCCAACTATCAAGACAGATTCTCTAACACTGAGTCACCAAACATGGTCAAACTAGTCATGTACTATCAACAGAAAGCTGGTAAGCCAAGTTCATAACTTTTTCCATGTTGACAATAGGTGCCTCAAAATAGCCAGGTAGCCTAAAGCATACAATTTCCAATTTATCACAGAATCTTTCATAGCCTAAGTTATGAAAATGAATTCCATTCAGACAGATCTTAGTTTGAGAAAGTTTGGAAATTGGCTTGCTGAAGGCAAGTAGTTTTTCTCTGGGCACTCTGGTTTCCTCCACCATCCAAGAACTTACTGGTTTAATATAAGTGAAAGAATTTCTCAACTCCATGAAGACAATCTCAAGTATACAGTGACACAATATATATATATATATATATATATATATATATATATATATATATATATATATATATATATATCAGGGCTCCGGAAAACTTTGACTGGGGTGTCGGACATTTTTAAAAGCAACCGAACCGTACCACCGATGCTGTGTAAAGCAAAAAAGCAAAAAAAAAAAAAAAAAAAAACAAAAAAAAAAAAAAAAACAAAAACAAAAAAAAAACGTACCACCGTTGTTATTGTCGATGTATTTTAAAAAGATATTAAAAAGGATTTAACTACTACATAGAGGTTACTTAGGTACATGTGGTCAGGCTCATGTGTCCACATAGTGTCGATTTTTGTACTGTCGGCTTTGATGGGACAAGATTTGATGGCCATCTTTGTTTATTGACAATTGTGCATTTCGTTTTTCCGAAGTTACACGAACTTTACTGAACCTCATTTCGAGACCTCTTTGATTGTATTTAGACTTTTTAAAATTATTTATAACTAAACAGTTTGCCAAGACCATACGATGCGCATTGTAGTCTTATTTGACATCCCGCGTGGAACCTCTTTGATATAGTCCGACGACAGTGACCTTCAAGGATCAACCCTCATTATCAGCTGTTTATGGCTTCCGACTGTCAAGCGATGTGATTACTTAATAAACAACTTAACAACAAAATTAATGAGGGTTCGGACGATGAAACAAAAAGAACAGATTGAGACCATGGATTCTAACTGATTAATAAACAAAAGCCTAATTATTAGATCTGTAGTATTTATTGAAAACGGTTGACAGGTGATTGCAAACAATACTCGAGAGTAAAATAATGATCGACAAACGTATTTACGTGTCCGATTAACTGAATTCTATTATTAACTAAAAATGTCCGACAAGTGATTTTTCACATCGGACAAAAATATTTTTTGTCGGACATGTCCGGCAAATATGACTGTTTCCGGAGCCCTGATATATATATTCTTAAAAGAAAACCACATATCTTAATCATATAGCTACACACCTTCCTTCATAAGCTATTTATAATAACCAATTACTGTCCTAGGTATCTAGAAATTGGTAATTCCCATACAATTTTCCAAAGTAGTAAATTCTTCTTTTAAATCACAGATAATTTTTTTTTTAAAATCAATTGTTTTTAATATACAGTCATCAGTCACCACCAATAATAAGTATAAACTTTTCACTAATACAGTCATTAAAAAAAATCCATCACAAATTTCAGTATAAATAAATCCTCCGAATATCAATGGAGAATATTAATGCATATTTAAATTCTTAAGTGCAACATGATATCGACAGATAATAAACCAATATCATATATCTCTACAAACAGGTATATTTGTGTCAGTTTTGCCATTAATATAAATAAATACATTTTAAAGAGGATTTGTGATTCTGATCACAAGGTCATTAAAATGCTTGATTTCACAAATTGACGACACAGCACGATAAAGCAGATCTGGTCTTTTACACGACTGAAACATTTTTCAATAGACAATACTGCCTAGGATCGTATCCCGACCCCAGTGATAATACAATAAATATTAACATATAAATGAACTAATTCTAATGATAATAATAGCGCGTTACCGCATACCATTCCTGTAAATTGTGATTAAAAAAGTTTTAAAGTGAGCAAATTCCGCAGAACAATAAATGATAACATTACAAAGTGAGATATTCGATTAAAATGTTCTATATGGAGCAAAAAAAAAAAAAAATTAAAGTCCCATTGTGAAGTCCATTTATAAAACAGTTTTGCTCTATTTATATTAAATGAAATCTTTTATTATTTTTATTATTATAATAATAATTATTTATTTATCTATTTCTTACTTTTCTATATTGTTCCATCCAATTGTTATTTGTTTGTTGGTGGTTTTTTTTTTTTTTTTTTTTTTTTGCAATTCTGTCATGATTAAAATCAAGTATGTTTTTTTTATTTTTCAATGGTGAATATTGATTTATTCTGGCTACATATGAATTTTTTGTCATGGTATATTTACTCGAACCTATATTTCATTGTACATACTCTAATTTTGATAACTTTTACTTCTAAACTTTCCACAAGTGTATTTTTGTTATGAATGCATTAAAAATAAATTTTATCAATCTGAATTCATTTAATACACTTTGACTGCAAATAACACTTCTGACTGCAAATAACACTTCTGACTACAAATAAAACTTCTGACTACAAATAACACTTCTGACTGCAAATAACAATACATGTATTTAATCTACTGAACTACTGAAAGCAAAATAATTGGATTCGATATTCAATACTTAAGGGTATGCTGGCTAGGGCTCAAGTACATTCAATACAGGTTGACTATGGCTCAAGTGCAAGCTGTAAAGGCTGGCTAGGGCTCAAGTACATGTCATACAGGCTGACTATGGCTCAAGTGCAAGATGTAAAGCTGTAAAGGCTGGCAAGGGCTCAAGTAAATGCCATACAGGCTGACTATGGCTCAAGTGCAAGCTGTAAAGGCTGGCTAGGGCTCAAGTACATGCCATACAGGCTGACTATGGCTAAAGTGCAAGATGTAAAGCTGTAAAGGCTGGCAAGGGTTCAAGTACATGCCATACAGGCTGTCTATGGCTCAAGTGCAAGCTGTATAGGCTGGCTAGGGCTCAAGTACATGTAGTTGAGGCTGGCTTTAGCTCATATACCTGTAGTACAAGCTTGCTACAGCTCATATACATATGGTGCATGCTCTGACTATGGCTCAAGTACATGCCATACAGGCTGGCTATAGCTCAAGGACATGCCATTAAGTTTGGCTATAACCCAAATATATGTGAAACAGGCTGGTTACAACTCAAGGACATGCAAATATAGGCTGGCTATAGCTCAATTACATGCCAAACAGGTTGGCTATGGCTCAAAACATGCCATACAAGCTGGCTTCTGCTAAAATTAAAAACACAAACACATGCATAAACAACAAATTTGTGCAACTGAAAATAGACATTCATCCAGATTTCACTTGGGATCAGCCCAAGTCTGATTCAATAACCTAGACACTGAGAGAATCTCTGCTCAGTGAGCTAGCATTTAAAACCACTCGGGTCCCCATCTTCCCATCTGGGTCCCCTTTATACACTAGAAAGTCGAATTTTGATTTAAAATGCAAAGCCACGTACATCATTTAATTTTTTTTAAAAAATCAAAAAATCCTCGTATAAACTTTAAATTTCAAAGGACAGTCTCGGTATCTAATTGAACATTGTTTAGACTCAATTATTCTTTGTTTAAGCAGGAAACAGCGAGACAACAGTATTAAAAAATTGTTTTTGCTGAGATCGAAGAGATACATTAAATCTGCAATACCTAATATATATGAATTACATGTAATTTTGTGCAACTCCCTGATTCATGTGGTATTTTCCAGACATTGTTGTAATAAAATTCATATTTTTTTTTTTTTTTTTTTTTTTTTTTTTTTTTTTTTTTTTGGGGGGGGGGGGGGGGGGGTGGTATTCATTAAGTTACATAATATCATGTTTTAGACAACAGACAATATTTTATTGTAATAAAAAGTCTTTTAAATACTTTTGATCTTTAAAAAACCCAAAACAAAACCATATTAGTGAACAAAAACAAATTTTAAATAGAAATAAACAGATTACCAGTTAACAAGTAACAAGTGTTTAAAAAAGAAAATTGTATCGTTTTGCAGGCATGGTTAGGTTTCAAATGCAATGTTTAGAAATGTAACATTTTATGCTAACATGCAAACTCAAAGGATGAAATAATTTTGAGACAATAATTTTTTCGTAATTTAGGGCATTCTGCTCAAATATTGATTGATTTAATGGGGTTTTACATTCAAGTCAAGAATAATTCACTTATTTAGAGATGTCACCAGCTATACACTAGAAGGCAGTTTCAACGAAAATGTGGCCAAAATTACGAATATTCATAAAAATTCCGGAAATTAGCTGAAAAATCACCGAAAATGTAATTTTCACTGCTTTTTCCGAGAAAAAATGAATATTAGTGTAATTTTGGCAAAAAAAAATGAATATTCGTAATGAGCTTTGCATATCCATAGTGAGGTTGTAATTTTCGATAGCAGAGTTACAATTTTCGGCGTACGGTTTTAATTTTCGGTAAATTATTTCCGACTGTAGGAAGGCAGCACGCTTTGAAGATAGGCTTACCGTAAAATGAATAACAGGGCAGAAATTTTTACCTTTGCAGTGCAAAGTGCAGGGAGTGTTCTTCAACATGCCATGCCTGCTGTGACACAGGGCATAATTTTTTCAGGTCTCCTCCAAAGGCCCCCATGACTTTTATTTCTAAATGCTGAGTGCTGTGAGAAAAAACGATAACTACCAATTTTCAAGTCTACGTCAGACCTGGCTGGGGTTCAAACACCACCTTTACTCAAAGAGAATAGTGATTATTGTCTTTTATATCCCACTCAAGAGTATATATACCCAAGCAGTTAGTTCTCATATGGTAGAGGAAACCGGAGTGCTAACAGAAAACCATCAACCATCAGAAAGAAAACAAACAATTTTTTTTACATCAGGATTCAGACCCATAAGGCCAGGGGCCATAAGATCCATAATGTCACTTTAAAGGGTGACAAATATGTTATACAGATTTTTGGCAAGGTACAAAAGGTACACAAACTTATTAACTCTTTTTATTTTAATTTTTTATTTTTTCTTTCTATCTATCTATCTATCTATCTATCTATCTATTTTACTTTTATTATTTGTCTATCATTTCTTTTTTACTGTTGCTATTCATTAACATACCGTTTGATTTCGGAGCTTTCCGTTTTCCTCCAGGTCGTGACCTTCTTCTCCCATCATTCTCTTTACCTCTGTCATCTTCCTCTGCAGAATCTGTAAATAATTACAGATAAATAAATAAGTTATACTATAGTTATTGAACTATGCTAAGATGTCAAATAACAAAAACGAATGGCAATAAAAAGCAAATACGGTGAATACATAAAAGATGGTGAATAACCAAAAAAGTGATATTTATATATAGGTTCAACTTTTTTTATTAAGTGGAGAATGAGGAAGGGGGGGGGGATCATCTTTAGTCACAATTAGATTGCTTAGAGTTATATATATATATAATATAAATATATACATACGTGTGTGTGTGTGTGTGTGTGTGTGTGTGTGTGTGTGTGTGTGTGAAGATAGAAATCTAACCCTATCACTTTACGATTTACTTTTTTTTAGAATGATTCGAATGGATTGGAGTCATGATGTTTTACACCCAAGTCAGGATTCTTCCATTCCATTAAAGATGGTCAGGAAACTGGACAACTCAAAAGAAAACACACTGACCATTGGCTAACCAGCTGACAATTTTTTCTTTGATTTAAATTTTCAAGAAATGGTTTTAAACCTTGAAACAAATGAGAACAAAACATTTTTTAGTCACTTGTAGCCAAACTATACATACCTAGCTGAAGATCGTTTAAAACTTTCCGAGCTTCCTCTGACAACGCTCGTGCTCTCTCTAATTCCACTGCTGTAGCTGTTTTATGCGAAACCACTTCTATATCATTATCCTTATCGACATTGTCATCAATATTGTTAGTGGCACCATCTGGTAGATGCATTTCTCTCTTTGGTAAATTTTCTGTAAGAAAAAAAGGCATATTTGACTTGGGGAAAAAAACAACAACAATTACATGGCTTTACAACCATAGAATAACTTGTAACATGTAATAAGTTTGAAGAAGAAGAAAAAACATAGTTGGTTTATTTACAATTAACCCCCTAACCAAGTTCATCTGTCTTCCATGGGAAATAATCTTGCAATTTATGCCTTCTTTAATCAATAATTCTATTCTAAATGCATAAAATAGGTTCATGTGGTAAACAAAAAAATAGAAAAAAATAAATATTGATAATAAAGAAACTATTAATTTTTTTTTTTTGAAAATTAAAAATTGATTATGTTTGAGGCATTATTAGTTCAGCAAGTGCACTGTTCACAAATAAGACATTCTTAACTGTCAGGTTCAATAATCAATTTCGCAAAACAGTTGAAGGAAAGCAAAGCCATGCGAATAATTCTAAATACATTTCAAGAGATGAAAATAATAAAAATCAAACAGCTTCAGATGAATTCTCCTTACATCAATAAACAATTTTGTAAAATTGGACACACAAGTCTTACAAATCCATCTGATGGGAAATTCCAAATAAATGCCAAACCCTGAAATCATTTCTCTGTGACAATAATTGTACTCATTCCAATATCTTGGTTTCTGAGTTGTACCAAAGTTACATAATTCTACACAGTCCAGAAGAATAATGAGGTAACACTCCTTGATTAAAAAACTACTGTAACATCATAGCTATATATTCATCTTTTGAAGGCGAATTCTGGTGAAAGTTACAATAAATGAAAATTTAATTATTTTTTCTACTGACAATTAATATTATTCAATCGCACATTTCATTGTTTCTTAATCAATTTCAAGTTGTATACAAGTTACATAAACTCTAAACATTTCAATCGTACATTTCATTGTTTTCTAATCAATTTCAAGTTGCATACAAGTTACATAAATTCTAAAGTCATGTCACCTAGTTTAATTACCTAAAACTAAATTTCAAGGATGAAGCACTGAATTCAGTTCATTTCACATCATAAATAACCATGCTACATACATTTTTTTTGTTCCCAAAACTCTCTTAAATTGACATCAGAAAGAATGAGCTATATAAAACCAAGAAGAGTTCAAGCTGAGGAATGGTGTTTTATGTCCCAATCATGATTCTTGCACTTTCATAAAAGTTGTCAATTCTGACAAAAATAAAAGGAACTCTAGTATCTTTCAAAACCACCAGTGTTAAAAAAGTCAACTATCAATCTTTCTTCCACTACTAAAATGTACCTGAATGAGTTACTGACCGAGATAATGAAAAGAGCTTCAGACCATGGGCAACAAATGCTCTTGTTAAGCTGTGATCTTTAAGCTGATACTTCAGACCATTTGGCCACTGAGGTTCTTGTTAAACTGTAATCAATGACCTGATGCTTCAGACCACTTGGCCACTGAAGTTTTTGTTTAGTTGTGATCTATAACTTGATGTTTCAGACCACTAAGCAACTGAAGTTCTTGTTCAGTTGTGATCTACAAGCCAATGCTTAAGACCACTTGGCAACTAAAGTTTTTTTAGTTGTGATCTATGAGCTGATATTTCAGACCACTAAGCCACTGAAGTTTTTGTTTAGCTGTGATCTATGAGCTGATATTTCAGACCACTAAGCCACTGAAGTTTTTGTTTAGCTATGATCTATGAGTTGATTTTTCAGACCACTAAGCCACTGAAGTTTTTGTTTAGCTGTGAGCTATGAGCTGATTTACAGACCACTAAGCCACTGAAGTTTTTGTTTACCTGTGATCTATGAGCTTGTGCTTCAGAGCACTTGGCACCTAAAGCCCTTGTTTAGCTATGATCTATGAGCTGGGCTTCAGACTACTTGGGCACTGAAGTACTTGTTAAGCAGTGAGCTAATCTTTCAGACCATTTAACCACAGAAGCTGTCATTTATATTTAACAACAGAGACAAAGAAGTTGTCGATGGATGAAGAAAACATAACTATATAAACATGAATTTTCAGACACAAATGAACATGAAAGCTTTATGCAATTTCCTTATTTCAATTGTATTCCTCCTAACATCAGACTCTTTGTTGCTCAAAGCATTTTAAATAGCACACAAGTTGCATAACTTGAAAATAATCTCAAAATCAACGGGGGTTACCAAAGTTATTACCGGAAGAAATATACCTGTATAACTTTGATATGTCAGGAAATAAAGGTAAAAAACAATACACATCAAAGAATTCCGAAAAATTAAGCTGACAAAAAATTCCCATTAAAAGTGTGACATTTGTTTGGATAATAATCAATTTTTATTTATCAGAATATTGTGACATAGCTTTACATCTGAATACATTCAATAATTACGAACCTGTGAAGCAACGCTTTTCATATTCAAAAACTGTGACTTTGATAAAAATCCTTTTGTTAATGATAAATATATTTAAATAAATTTATTCATTTTATTCCTAATGGAAATAGAATTGTTTTATTTAATTTTTTTTCTCATGTAAGAATGAGGTTTTTTTCTCGAATAGGCAGCAAACCATTTGGTGTGTGTATTAAGCAGTGCATATATATCATGGTCGCCATCCTTTTTACTAGTTGAAAAAAAAAGACTTAAAGAGATTTGATTTGATTTAGTGGGGTTTTATGTCCCAGTCAACAATATATTTTATTTATATCAAGATGTCACTTGCTATAGTTGAAGTGACAGAAATTTTGACTTGGGGTAATGTGCAGGGAGGGTTCTTTAACTTGCCATGCCGAGACACAGGACTTGAGTTTTTAAGGTCTCCTCCAAAGGACCCTGTGACGTTTTATTTCTAAATGCTGAGTGCTTGGTGAAAGAACAGTCACTGCTTACATTCAAGTCTTGGTCAGACCTTGACACACATACGAACGAGCACTCTACCAACTGAGCTACCATAATGGTATCTTAAAATTCAGAGAAGTGAAAGATTAAATAATAGGTTGGTTGACTGGTTATAATGTTGTTGAACAATATCCATAATTATATCCTTACTGGTCTCTGATGTAAGTGTAAAATAAAAGTTCAATACTACGCCTGGAATTACAGTGTTCTATACCCTAGACAAGATTTATTCACTTGTATCAGGTGATTGCATGGTTCTACAATGGCAGAGGAAAACCTGAGTATATATGATGACAACATCATCACCTTCCAGCAAGAGAACCTACAAACTTTCTCACTTAAGATGCATCTGAAGTGGGGAATCAAATCTATGTATTGAAAAGCATGTGGCCAATAAGTGCACACTTGTGACCATTTCACCATCAAGGTTTAGTAGTACCAGCAGTATTTAGGCTAGGGGTTATCTAGCTGCTTGTTATGGAATGTGCTAAAGTGCACTGACAATTTCATATTTATCAACTTCGTAAACAATAGATGGGTATCAATTTGGAGTTAAATTCTAGCTGTGGTTCTAATCTAATTTTTTTTTTTTTTTCAAAATCTTCCAAAAAATAATTTTAGAAGTTTTCCCCAAAAAATATTTGAATATTTTATAGAAAGCAAATGTCCATGGTTCAATAAACACTGTATGTCTAAGATTCAGATCATTTCACAAGGGTAGAGTTCTGTCTGGACCACGCAATGACAGGATAATGTGACTAGAAGAGTTGTATGCTTGCCTGCAGCAAACTGACTCTTTGAACTAGCATGTTTAAGCTGCCCTGAGTGCAGGCTTATACAAGACACAATGTAAAACACATTGGCATATCTCATGAAAAAATTACATCAGCTTGTTCTTAAAAACAAATAAATTTCTCTCAACACAGAAAAAAAAGCTACAATCTGCTGAAGGGATATTAAACAATAGTAACAATCAACCAACCAACCGTTTACACCTTTTCATTGTTTGCCTTTCTGAATTAAGCAAAAGGATCAAAAATACTTAAAATAGAATTCTACGAAAACTGAATCCTTGGTAAACTAAAAACCTGTCAAAAACTGGATTTTTTTTTAAAGAAAAAGCATTTTTAAAGGGTTGTTGTGTCAACCCAAAAAAAAACCCTGTATAATGATGATCTATTTCTTAATGGGGTGGAGAGTGTTGAAGTAATGATGTTTTAAGCCCCAGTCAAGATTCCTTCACTTATATATATCAAGGAAGTCAGTTCTGAGATAGGTGGAGGAAACCAGAGTGGCCAGAGAAAAACCACCAACCTTTAGCAAGAGAACTGACTTGCTACTCTTAAAGGTAATCTGGTTCAGTTATTTGTAAAATTAAAATTTCAGGTACAAATTCATCACTGGATGTCAACAGTGGGGGGTTTGATATAAGTAATGTTGTCATTAAAATCCAGACCAAATGACTGGTAAATTACTGAATTCACCAAATATATTACCGTTTTTTTCAATATCAGATTTACTTTTTTTGGTGAAAATTACGACAATAATTGCATCAATCTTTAGTCTGCAGATATTAAAAACTTTTATCTTGCCTTTTTTTGAAATATTAGTAGTCTTTGAACACCTGTTATTTTTATGTAAAATTTGTTGAAAATAAAATATTTAAATTAAACTAAATTCAATACAACAAGTTGGTATCAAATTAAAGAAATTATGTAAATAATAGCAGTAAATTGGTGTTGGCAAATTATCTGTCAACAAAATAATACCATATCAATGTAAACAGATTCAGGATTTTAAATTAAAAAGAAAAAAAAAACTTTTTAATTTTATGAATTTTCTAAATTTAGCATTATTTTACTTTTTGACTGACATAAAGAGAAAAATATTAAAATTTTTTTTTTTTTTCAATAAACAAAGATTATTTAAAGACTTACAATTTAAAATTTAGAATCAGGTTTTCAATAAATGAGAAAACATAGGTTTATTATTATTATTATTATTATTATTATCATTATAATTATTATTATTGCTGTTGTTGTTATGATATTATTATTATTATTATCATCATCATTATTATCATAATATTATTATTACATGTATTAATATAAAGAGTTTAGAAAGATTTAAGTTATAAATATATTCTATCACTTATTGATTGAATTTAAGAGAAAACACATTTTTATTGATTTTTTTTTTCAATGAATATTTCTTTAAAAATATTAAAGAGATGATTTTCAATATATTTAATTACTTTTTAAATGCAAAATGAACATCAATACTTTCTCATAAAACTTGAAGTTCCAACTGTTAAGTACGATTGCTGACAAGGTAATAAAATGCACCACCCTCGGACCTCCGGAGAGCTGACAACGATCCAACCACTAAAATAGCGCAAGGAGCTAAATTTGAAGTTTGACACTAAACATCAACATTTGTTAAAAAAATCAATAAGCCATATTGTAATTTTATCTGACTATCAAATACAAATATAAAATGAAAATCAGAAAATTCAAAATAGCTAATTTAAGTAACCCAATTTAAATATTCTTGTAAATTTTTTTGTTATTTTAAACGATATTACTTTTTGCGTCAATAAACTCGTAAAAACAGTGTAGTTAATAAATATTTACGACATAATATCAATTTAATAATGATGAATGGTGTAAAAAATATAGGAAAAAAAAGGAAATTAAACTTGCTTACAAAACGAAAAGAAACTGAATGGAAAACGTCAAAAAAAAAAAAAACAAAAAACAAACAAAAAACTGATAATAATATTGTATGTTAGACAAAGTAATTTACATCATGTTTTAAATATATAACCCGAACTCTAAAAACACCTTGTCATTATTTTAAATTCTATGAATCACAACATCAGTTTTGATGGTAAAGTGCTTGTTTTGTACATGGGAGGTTTTGGTCAGAACCCTGGCCAGTTCTGACCAAGACTTGAAAATAGGTAGTGACTGTTCTTTTACCAAGCCAAGGCATTTAAAAAGAAAGTCATTGGGTCCTTCAGACAAGACCTTACAGTAGGCATGGCATGCCAAAGAACCCTTATTGCAGCACAGTGCCAATTGGAATCCTTCACACCTGGAACTGTTAAAAAAGACAATTGGAATCCTTCACAACTGGAACTGTTAAAAAAGACAATTGGAATCCTTCACACCTGGAACTGTTAGACCAGTCTAATGTGCTGATTGTAATTTGTTAGACCAGTCTAATCTGCTGATGTAATTTGTTAGACCAGTCTAATCTGCTGATGTAATTTGTTAGACCAGTCATTTGTGCCGATTGTAATTTGTTAGATCAGTCGTTTGTGCTGATTGTAATTTGTAAGACCAGTCTAATGTGCTGATTGTAATTTGTAAGACCAGTCTAATGTGCCGATTGTAATTTGTTAGACCAGTCTAATGTGCTGATTGTAATTTGTAAGACCAGTCATTTGTGCCGATTGTAATTTGTTAGACCAGTCTAATGTGCTGATTGTAATTTGTTAGACCAGTCATTTGTGCAGATTGTAATTTGTTAGACCAGTCCTTTGTGCTGATTGTAATTTGTAAGACCAGTCTAATGTGCTGATTGTAATTTGTAAGACCAGTCTAATGTGTTGATTGTAATTTGTTAGACCAAAATTTGACTTAAAAATAATGAATCAGAGTTTTAATGGATTAATAAATTTTTAATGCAGAAGCAAAGTTTTTTGGTTTTTTTTACCCTACCTGCTTCGACAAGCTGATCTGGATTGCTGCCTTTGGATGTTTTCCTCACTTTGACTGGTCCTAATTCCCGTAATATGAGTTCTTGTCCTGCTCGCCATGATGATGTAGTAATGATTTCTGAAAAGAATAAATTAGTCATTTTAGTTCTCATTTTCACAACATCATATTGCAATAAAATGACTTTATTGATTGCATTTGCTTTCTGCACATAAAAATGTGACTTGGACACTGTAAGGCCACCAGTGCATCTTGTTTGGACATTTAGTTAATGAAAAACTAAAATATTAGATGTTATTGTTTAAGCCTGTTGCATGAAGAGTGTAGTTCATTTTGAATCTTGATCCACATTTATACAAAAATGTTAGGATCTCAAAATTCCTAAGAAAGGTTTTAAAACATCTGGTAACAAGCCTCAAACCCAGCAGTTAAATTAGAGGTCCTGACCCTATAGATCTAGTCCATCAAAAATTTTATCAAATTTTAAATAATGGATGCAGACACTTAGAAACTTTCTATAAGACATATCAGGTTCAAAAATAAACTTAAGTGTGCTCTGAAAAGGTGAATGGAAAACTTTTTCCTAAAAAAAAAAAAAAAAAAAAAAAAAAAGAGTAATAGGTTCCAAGGATCACTCTCAAATTGTTTTTCTATCAAACCCTAATGTGCATAAAAAACTGAATTTTGCTCTAGTTTTGTAGGATGTCAATTTCACCCATCTGTACATTGCAGGTTCAAAAAACTAATGTTTACATGACAACATTAGTTCATATGCTTCAACAATTGGCATCTATCAATTTGATTGACATTTGTACTGAGATGTCAATTTCATCTACTGCCTTAAATGTTTGGTAAACAAAATCACAGCAGAGTGGAAGAGTGGAAACCCAAGTTCACATTTTAGTGTGGATTCAATGATGGGTGATTCTTAGTTTTTAACTAATTTTTTTTTTACTAAATCAAAGTAGTAATTACTTAGAATTAATTAAGGGAGGAAACGGAAAGAAGTACCTGCAGAAAACAAGAATTCCACGGATTTAAATGTCTTGCCTGGTTAGTTTTTGACCTGAGTAGAAAATAATTTACTTTTAACATAAACTTTCACATTTTGACATCCCGCCCCAGTCGCCACCACTGACACTGGAAAAGTAACACCTAAGTCTCGCCTTATGGCGATGCCATACTCGACAATAAATGATCCTTGGCATGCAGACTGACAAAGATTTGTCCAAGAGACATGCAAACCATGAAAGCAGTGACAATTATTCGTTAACCATACAACTGTCACATAGACTGGAGTTCAAGGTGTCTCTAAAAGGACACAAGGGTAACAAGAAGCACATACCCCCTCCTCAACACACAGATACCCCCCCCCTTCAAACACACACACACACACACACACACACACACGACTTACCAGTTTGTTTACCCTGTTTTGACTGCTTCTTCGTACTGGGAGCTATGACACGAGTAGCCTTTTTAGGTTTCGATCTTTCCTCTTCTCTGACAAATTCTACAGTTAAAAAGAAAATTTTAAAAAATATTTTTAAAAAATTAAATAAATTTTATTTATTTATTTTTTGCATGTATGTAAATGTGATCAGAACCTGACAGACTTCCTTACATAAGAGTTTGAAGTACTTTGATCCATAAGATGGCATTTAAGACCACTCTGCCACTAAGGCACCGTGTAAGATTGGTTGGTTGTTATCTTGTTGAAAGTCACATAAGCAATTTTTTGGTTGTTTTGTGACAAAGGCAGGGTTATAAAACTCTAAAGGAAAAGTCCATAAACATGCTCTCATATGCCTTTGATGTGCAAGTCTGTATTATGGTTTGCTTATTCCAGCCCACACTCATGCTGACCTTTTTTTTTTTCTTTTTTTCTTTTGGTTACAATGCTAGCTCACTGAGTCAGTATGCTGCAATCAAGTATACCATCCCCCAGTAACATTATCCCAACATCTGGTGAAACAGTCAATACTCTGTTCTCATAATGCCCTGCACTAGGAGAAGCAACAATAACTCAAATTTTAAAGTCATGTGTATGACCCTGCAGATGCTCTACCACTGAGCCACTGAGGCAGTACCCTTATAAGAGATTAGATTCAAGCATAATAAGTGTAACTGATATGTACCCATGTTTTCTTGCTGTCTTCTCTCTTGAAGTTTTGAAGCCAGTTTTTTCTTCTTTTCTTTCTTTTTGGCATCATAAGCTTTGGTAGGTTTTATATCAATGTGACGAAATCTTATTTCTGCCTCGCTAAACCCTGTTAAATAGAAAGAAATAAAATCATACAGATTTCAGCAGTTGATTTTAAATGTTTTTTAAATGTTTATTCACTGCAAAATGCAACAATAGTGAATAAGCAAAATGCATGGATGGAGGATTGATATATGAATGGATGAATAGATAGCAGGATGGATAGATAGATGTATGAGTGGATGGATTATTGGTTATTTTCATACATTAACATCAAGGTGGTCAGTTCTGGGATGGTGGAGGAAACTGAAGTGTCCATAGAAAACCACTGACCTTTTGGCAAGCAAAAGTCTATCTATGGTCAAACATGCTTGCATTGTCCTGAAAAGACTTAAAACCTTTTTTCAGATATTTTTTCAATTTCAGCAGGGCTTAGATTATTCACTCGTCCTGACGAGTGAAGTGTGTACTTGGACGAGTGATATTGTTACTACCACTCGTCACTGGTGCCGAGTTAAATTTATCAGACATATACATCTAGGGGCTTGTAGCAATTAATAAACAATAGATACTCTAGTGTTTGTCGGAAAAATCTTGTAAAAGGAGGTAAATTGTAACAACATCGGCCATTCTGTTAGCAAGCGTCAATCAACAAAATCATTAAAACGTTGCATCACATGCACAAACCTATTGTTTTGCATTCGGAATTTACTTAATGTAATGTAAAATCCAAATGATGTTTCGAGTGTTTATATACTTGTAGGTCCAGTTAAGTTTGTCAAATAAAAGTAAACAAACTGTTTTGTATAACTTTCTAAAGACAAACAAGGATGAAACAGCTGATAAAGAAGTTTCCGAAGACACTAATTAGACTATCACTGATCCTGATGACAAACCAGTTGCAGGTGGAAGCATTTCTAAACCTGCGACTTTCAAAACTGAAAGTTACTGGTTACTTAAAGTGGAAAATCCGAAGTTCGTGAAAACCTAAGAAAAAGTCAGAAAACATAACTTAATTGGTACAGCTCTGGCTGTACTTAAGAGAAGAAATTCTCAGTTTTCATGTAGTGACTGTGCCGAGTTAAATTTCAAAGTGGCGAGTGGTTTTCTTCTTTAACTAGGCACTGTGCCGAATGGCATTAGAAATTCTATCTAAGGCCTGTTCAGGTCCCAAAAATCCCTCTTTTATCTTTTCTTTCTTTTTATAAATCTTTTTAAATCCATTATTTCATAATGTCAAAAATTAATTAATAAAATAGTGGTCAAATGACAAGAATTTTGGAGTATGAAAATTTTACCTTTATAACTTGGAGCAGGTGGACCAGCTGCGACTTTCCGTCTCGGTCTATCAGAAGCTCCCTCTGGTGGTGGTAAATCGTAATTCCTGGCTTGAACTGGCTCGTTGTCATTATGAATCGCATGGCGAGGAACATTATCATTATTACTTGTCATACCTGTAGCTCCCATATTATCCAAATCATTTTCTAAGGTTTCTGGAAAAAAAGGTAAAAAAAAAAGAATTTATTACCAATCATATCTAAAATCATAATTAATTTCCTTTTTTTGTTTTTAGTACAAAGGATGCAATGGTCAAGTGGTTAAAATATCAACCTTAAAACTAAATGCATCTCAATGCCGTACGTGGTTTGACTTTGGATGACTATAAGTAAGAGAGGATTCTGTTGTCAAAGGCCTCTACTGCAGGCCTCTACAATCGCTGATTTTTGGCAAACAACGCCGATTCAAACTTAAAAAAGCCGATTGAAAAATATCCAAATCGGCTTTTTTCCCCATAATAGTAAGACAAAATCTGATTAAAAATTCTTTAATACCCTTTGGGAGGGGGGTGGTATGATGTACCCTTTGCCTACCGCCGATTGACCCTTCTCAGCGTTTGTGGATCCCTGCTCTACTGATGTTTTATCACAGTGCACTAGCACTCTTAAAGGTTGTCTAAGTGTCCAATAAAACAATGCAGATCAGAGATACTCACATAAACTCATGCACAAGACAGACTTGGGTATAGATTAATGAGAAAAATTGTCGCATCATAAATGCTTGAAAGACATGCTGTTGTCAAAAACTGAAAAAAGCATTCAGCCAATTGATCAAGATATCAGTGTCCCTACAATTTGATATGAGATATCAGAGTGTTCCCTACAATTTGACATCAAATATCAGTGTTCTCTACAATTTGACATCAGATAAAGATACAGTAATTTTAAAAGTATGACATCAAAGAATAGATTAGACTGTTAATTAATTCATACAATCAATTATTTTCAATTTTTAGGCAAAGAAATCACTGTATACCTGGGCCCCAGTTTCACAATCATTCACTCAATTGAGTGTACACTCAACTCAAATATTTCTATTTTTCCTCATCAATATTTTTAAAAAATAAGTTTTTTTAAGACTGTTTTGTTTTGTTCAACTAATCTACACTAAACAATATATTAAATATGATATTGAATATTCTATTTGATCTATGTAATGTTTTAAAAATTGACATTGAAATATTTCCCTAATTTGAGTTGAATGTACATCCAATTGAGTGAATGATTGTGAAACTGGGGCCTGAAAATCACAAAATCTGTGCTGATCACAGATCAAATGTATAGACAAGACTCAGATTACTGGGATGTTGTTTATGAGGAGACTCCACTGCTATTTATCACTCTTTAAAAACAGGAAAACATTTATCAGAAGATTTTAACCAAGAGGAATTTTATTACTGTTCTTCATGGCTACAGAATAATCACCATTGTTATATTTATTTATGAGAATTCATGCTCTTTTATCAAAACAATCCCCTGATTGAAGGTGTCAATCGACAGATTATATAATATCCATAAAAACGGAATTTAATCAGATTAAGGGCCGTGACATCACAGCAATTACTTCTACAGAATGAAATCAAACAATGATTACTGTGGAAATCAATTCCTTATGTGAAATTGAGGGTCTTGGGGTGATCCTGAATGATTTATGGGGTTAAATATCTGTATGTGGGTTCATGTTGTCTATGCATGTTTGTGTATACACAACAAAATCTGTCTAAACTGAATACATCTAACGGCTGAAATTTTGTATTTTTCGAACATAAGTAAACCACAGGAAATGACAAAATGACAAAAATGACACTTTTACCATTACTCTGGCAATCAATAGTCAAATTGGTGCCATCAAAGGTATCCAAAATATCTAGGAAAAACCCAGACTTCTCTCTCTCTCTCTCTCTCTCTCTCTCTCTCTCTCTCTCAAACAAAAATAATGAGATGTCTTGAAAATCACAACTGATGTCTTTTGCACTTTAAATTACTCTATAAATATTTAATATCCACTAGTTTCAATTCAACATCTTTTGAATACCAAGATATTTCCTGTCAGAAAATTTCTACCTGAATAATTATAATCCACAATTTTCAAATCCAAAACTTGTGATTACCTTGACATTTCTTCATAAGTACAAACTCATATCTGAACAATTTGAATCATTCTGTGAATACCACCATAATTTCCATAAGTCTTAATTCCAAGACTTGTAAATCCTTCAATATTTACTCCCAGTCAAAATGATGTCTCCAGCAATTTGAGTTGCCTTCTAAATACCCAATATCCAAATTTTCAATTCCACAACTTGTGTATACATAAATGTATTTATTCCAAAATTAAAACTAAAACCTCAAAATCCTTTATTTGCCACCTAAATATTCAAAATCCACAATTTTCAATTCCAAGACTTGTAAATACATAAATGTTTCCTCCCAGACAAAACTGATTTGCCATGCACTAGGGCAATTTAAGTGGGTGACTTATTTTTTAAAACCATATCAGCATTATTGCAGCTATTTTTGTGCACTTGGAATTGCTACCTAGAGACTTAATATTCACAAGATTCAATTCCACAATTTGTGAATACACAAATATTCATAGTCAAAATTGATATGTCATGCACTTTGAATTATAATATACCAATATATATATATATAATATATATAGTATCCACATATTTTACTTATGTCAGTTTTTTATTTATAATAGTACTTAATATACCAAAAGCTGACTTTAATTCTGTGAAAAATAATACAGTATATAATTCTATTTATTCCATTACTTAGCATAATTCAATGTATTAAAAACAGCTCTTAACTTCCTAATACCAGTACATTTTCACCATAAATAATATACCCTGTAATGTCCGATCAAACAAAATGCAAAATAAATAATTTCAATAAATTTAAATTTTGTTGAAAAGTTTAAAAAAAACAGGGTTTTGAGTACCAGATAAAATTATTTTACTTATTAAAGAAGTTAAAAGAAGCACTGTTTATTCGTTGCAACGCTGTTTCAAGTTCACAATAGCAATTTTCCAGGTTTTCCTAAAGAGACAAGTTGCGACAAAGTCAAGCATGAGACTTTAAAATCAGAGATATTGCTTCCTGGCTTGGCCCTCAGCATTAGGTAGACAGTGTATCAACTTGATCACAAGGTGCCAGAATAATGGACTGAGGGAGTGGTATGCTTGC
This sequence comes from Tegillarca granosa, assembly GCA_029721355.1. Lineage (NCBI taxonomy): Eukaryota > Metazoa > Mollusca > Bivalvia > Arcoida > Arcidae > Tegillarca > Tegillarca granosa. Next base: position 11,885,468 of record CM056606.1, on the reverse strand, counting down.
CTGGGGCACACTGACTCGGTGAGCTAGCACCTTACCAAAAAGTCACCCTTGGTGCTCGCTACACTGTAAGCCATCATACAAACTTGCACATCACATTCAAACATGAACTTGTTCTCAGATGAATCCATTAAGATTATCGGTAATAACCTTGCTCTTGTCAAGAATAACTGAAAAATTGCTGATGCGACGTTAAACAGCATTTCAACAATAATCAACAATAATGAGAATTATCCTTCAAGGTATAAAACTAGGAGTATGTTTATGTATGCTAAGATGTGTTATGTGTTTTATGGTCTGCCTAATGTACTAGTACACACTCATGGTGACCTCACAGAGTCAGCTAGTACACACAAAAGTACCATTCACCCTGAGTAACATAATCCTGACACAGGCAGATCAGTTGATACTCAGTCTTTTTCACACAAGTGCTAGGTAAGGAAACAGTATCTTAAATTTTAGAATTCTATGTACGGCATACCAGGATGATCCCTCATCCTCCTGCTCTTGAGGCAGATGATCTACCTCTGAACCAGGACAGTCCAGGGTAGCCTAGTTTGGGCTGGTGCTCCATGAATCAGTGGGATTTACAGCAGGTCTTTATCAGTATTTAGACAGGTCACTTCTAGTGTAATATTCAATGCCATTCATCAAGTTTGTTTAACATGACAATCATTTTTTAATTAAAATTCATCGTTAACATCCCTAAAACCAAATATTAATTAAGATTTCTATTACCCATTCTGAATTAAAAAAAAAAAAACAACCAATGAATTAATGAAATTGGAGATCAAGCTAAAAACAGTATCTTTGACAAAAGAATACAGAAATTGTGTAATTAATAAAGTTTCAAATTATGTCGTGAGTATAGAATTTTTACGTTAGAAGTATGGGTGGGTGGTTGGGTGGGTACATATTACATACATATCAAATTCGAAAGGTCTAAATTATTATGACAAAGCAGGATTTACCAGAGCGTGAATTCACACATTCTACAGTAAAAAAAAAAACCCACTGTCCAAATATATGTTAAAAAATTACCCCTCTATCGTCCTTGAAGTACCACAGTATACATTATTTAGTGAACCATTAACTAATAAGTCACTATGAGATTATATTTTATATTTTTTTCTTATGTAAAATTATAACCTTTATCCAAACAAAAGCTCTTTTAAATTTGATTATATGTTACAATAGTTATATATATGTGTATGTATATATATATATATATACAGCTGGCAATTAGAACTGTAGTAGAAGTAGAAATGACTTAGTCAAATTTACAAATGTTTTAGACTAGTATACAGTGGAGAGAGAGGAGTCCAGTAATAAATAAGATGTTTAAGCCCCAGTCAAGGCAGGCAGTTCATGAATAGTAGGGGAAACCAGAGTGTCCAGAAAAACTGGCAGGCAGTTCATGAATAGTAGGGGAAACTAGAGTGTCCAGAAAAACTGGCAGGCAGTTCATGAATAGTAGGGGAAACCAGAGTGTCCAGAAAAACTGGCAGGCAGTTCATGAATAGTAGGGGAAACCAGAGTGTCCAGAAAAACTGGCAGGCAGTTCATGAATAGTAGGGGAAACTAGAGTGTCCAGAAAAACTGGCAGGCAGTTCATGAATAGTAGGGGAAACCAGAGTGTCCAGAAAAACTGGCAGGCAGTTCATGAATAGTAGGGGAAACCAGAGTGTCCAGAAAAACTAACTTACTTTAAGCAAGAAAACTGAGAATTTTGCTTACAAAAGAATCTGTTGCAAGTGGGATTTGAACTTGGTAGTCTTAGTTTTTCAACGGTATTATGTGCTTAAGACCCCTCATCCACTAAAGCCTTCAGCCCCTCCTTCCAAATAATGATTTTTACCAACAACTAAATGCTCAACACATAAACTACCAACAAGTGTGTTTCCGTAAAAATAATGAGCACATTTACCACTCAAAGTATCAGGATAACTAAACATAGGGAACTCTGGTTTAGCGGTGTAAAATTAATTTTTTGTGTTAAGTTGTTAAATATCTTCCTGTTCAAACACAAGATACAAAATCTAGGGTTCAAACCTTGTTCAGGTCATTTTTAAAACTTTAAAATCTGAGATAATGCTTCCTCCCCTGGCACCCAGCATTAAGAAAACAAAGTATCGACTGGCTCATAAAGTGCCAGGATAATGTGACTGGGAGAGTGGTATGTTTATCTGCATCATACTGACTCTGTGAGCTAGCACCTTAATGAAAAATGGCTGTAAGTTCATGCAAGTAAAAGACAGACCATAATACAAACTTGCTCACATTATCTTGTTCACAAATCGATGATTAAAGAAAGGTGACCTTGACCTGGTCATGAAAAACTGAAAAATTGCTGATGTGGTGTTAAACAACATAACCTGTTTGAACTTTACCTCCAGACAAATGACCATTAATATCCAATAAAAGATAAAGGTCAGAGAATTTTGCTTTTCTAGTCTTTTTGTTCATATTTAATTGTTCCAAACTTGAAAAAAAAATTTAATGAGTTACAGTGAGAAAAATAACATAAACCAGGGCGGTCAAGAATAAATTAAATGACCAAGTGAGAAAAACCCAAATAAACTAACACTTTTAAATGTGACATGATGGAGGGAATCGGTTTTAACCACTGACCATCTCATATCGTTATAGGTCACTATCACTAAGGCGTAAAATTGGGTGTATATATATATATATAAACATACACACACAACTTCAAAAGCTGTATAATTTTTTTTCATTTATTTTATGGACCCTCTGGTCAAAATATGGGTTTTTATATTCCTAACACTGCCCAAATACATGATATAAAACAGTTAAAAAATTTTATGATTCGCATAAAATTACTCAGCCAAAATCACGGTACAATTTTATGTTCACTCTAACAAAATCAATCAACTACGATACATGCAATTGAAAATGGGTGTTAACATTTAAATTGGTACTTGTACTTTAAACCAAAAAAAGGGGGGGGGAGGATTCTTAAACATATAATTTTGGGGTGTAATTGCGGAAATAAAAATCCTTATAACAAGTTAATTTAAATGAATCTTGTGGTTGTAAATTAAGTTTCAGAATTCTTTTAAGTAACTGGAAGGGGGAAAAAACCCAGAAACAATAAAATGATTTACTGGTCTATTTTTGGGTACCGTAAAATCAGTCCTTTTCTATATTAATGGTCTAATTTTTGGTACAAATATATTGAGATACTGGGTGTGGTTAGTTAAAGTACAATTATTTGATTGTAAATGAAACATGTGACACATTATATGACATTTACTCTACAAGGTAGCATCATTCATCGATTGAAATCATTGATATTCAATTTTTAATTGAACTGTAGATTAATTTTTAAAATCCTTTTACAGTAGGAAGGCCCAATTTTTTTTTCCCACAAATTTCATAAACAAATTTCAAAAACAATTTTCACTAACAGTGCTGTCAAAAACCAACACCAAATGCAATACACAAGCATGTTTGTGTGGCCTTGGCAGCTGCATGGTTTCAATCTTTGCCTCTTGACACTTGGGTTCTGACTAGTAATCCTAATGTTAATTTAAATGATTGTTGTGGTTATAAATTCAGTATCAGCATTCTTTTTAGTAACTGGAAATAATAAAGGGCAATAATTTTAATGTTCATTGTCAAAAAAACACTTAAATTTAAAAAAATAAACAAAAAAAAACAAAAAAACAAAAAACAAAAAAACAACAACACCTTGCTGTGTATTTTATCAACACCCCCCCCCCCCCCCACACACACACACACATACAATTATCAGTATTCAGGAAATCATTATAATTTATAAAAATATCAAAATAATTACATGTCAATGTGAAAACATGATAGGTACACAGAAAATTGGTTGGTTGCCCAGACAAAAAGATGGACGGCCTGGACAGATTTACAGCCTGGACATGCCAACAGACACCAAAATGTGACAAACAAAACATAACATTCCGACCATTTATGTACTATAGTAGTTAATATAGTAACATGTAATATTATGTTTTTTCACCACACAAAATTTTACGTGTTTTTTTTTCTCTTAAAATTTAAAAAGGAGCATGCACTTCAGAGCATGACATTCAAATATTTCAAAAGCATTTTTAAAATAAGAATTTAATGGCAAGATGTAAAATATTTGTTTCTGAAACATCAAAATATTTCATAATTTTTTGGTTTCTCCCTTTTTGTGCCAGGTTGAATTAAAATCTACTGTATATTCAAACCTGGCAAAATTTCAAATGGCCAGTAACTTCCAGATGAATAATTTTTAATATATATAATATCACACTTGAATATATATCAAAATAAAATCAGCCTTCAAACATGAATCATAATTTTTAAAAGATTTCAGTATCCCAAACGTTTGAATAAACATTTTTATTTTTTAAACTGAAAAACAAATAACATTTTTTATAGACTGACTGTATAAACATGTACAATATTTTTTTCATTTATATTGTGATGTCACCAGCTGTAAGTGAAAAAGCAGAAATTTATATCTATGCTGTACTTACAATTAAGGCAATCAGTTTTGAGGGTAATATTCAAGAGTCAAGAATCTCTCTAAAAACAAGATTATAAATCAGTTCAGAACTGAAACAGGAAACTGGAAAACCTGAAAAAAAACTTCAACCTTCTATAACCAAACTGATAGCCTTTAAGGCCTGGTGGCCAGGAGGTCTACAGAACTAGCTCACAAACAACCAAGGTTCAAATCTCAATTGAATCGGATCTTTTCAATTTGATAAGTTCATTTGCAGAAGGTTGTCCCATTGTGCTCTATCTATTTCCCTCAATAATCCAATTATTTTTATTATTATTATTATTTTTAATTTTTATGAAGAACTTCACTTTCCTCCACAATTAGTAGCTGACTGCCTCAATATCAAGGAAAAAGTCTTGGCTGGGACCTAAAACATGACTGTACTTTGCTTCACTCTACTTTGAGCATCACTCAGTGTGTCAAGTGAACTTGATAGTTTTTACTTACTAAGGGCAATAATTCCAGGTCTGCTTGACCAAAAATACTTAATTTCAAACTTGAACTGTACTTTATCATGCATATTAGCAATCCAAGCTTAATTAAAAATTGCTTGAAATATGAATTTTTGGCAAAAAAAAAAAAAAAAAAAAAAAATCACTAAAACTCAACGTAGTCAGAATGACAAAGTCAACACAGAGTACTCAAAAGCAATTACACCTCTGACAGTTACATGAATTAAATGACAAGCTATTACAAGTTCTCCTCCAACCCTACCTCCCCCCCCCCCTTCCTAATCATGCAAGTTCTTATGTACTTTTAGTCCATATGTATTTATATAAGTACAAATAAATATTTATTCTTATTCAATAAGTCATTTTTACTGGGGAAAAAATTTTTTTTGAGAACATCAAATCATTTATAAAAACCGATCATTTTCATTTGACTGACTCTCTAACCCGTAATCCCGCTGGCAGACATTTTCCTTCTTGACGGTGACTCTAAATTTTACATAGGTGTAATAGGGGTCAATTATAAAACCTATTTTTAAATATTCAATATGAAAATTAAATTCAATACCTAAACACCATCACAATTAAATTCTTATGATTCATAATTTAACTGTGTGTATTCCCCAATTTCTTTTTATCAATTTTTTTTTTTATCAAAGCCCCTGCTCCGTAAAAATTGAAAGCATTTTCCAACTTCATTCAAATGATTAATCTAGCTTTTTGCCAAGATTCATAAAAGTATTTTTGGACCTTTGCCTGCATTTATCTACTTGGTAATAATACTGAAATGTCAAGCAGGTTCCAGAAGCTAGGGGGGTAAAAATACATATAAAATTAAGTCACAGTGTCTGAATGCATTAATGCACTAAATTTGAGCCTTATTTCATTAATGTAAAATTTACAGATATTTGATATATTTATGTCATGTAATATCTTATTTACATCTACTTATACATTATGTAAAAAAAAAAATACCAAAAACAGGAATATAAAAAGAATATTAAAGTGTCTACTCCCTTTCTACTGCAAAAACCAATCGAGTACTTTCCATTAAAAGTCTGTTTTAAACTTTTTATAAAAATCTCAAGTAGATGCTGCCATGATGGGGTTCACCAGCCAACTAGGCATTCCACCCTACTATGTTTGTGTTGATTAAATTTGTTTCTAGGTCAGAACTGATTTGATTTAATAGGGTTTTACATCCCAGTCAAGAATATTTCCATTATATCAAGACTTCCCCAGCTATAGGTGAAGTGACAGAATTTTTTAACTTTGCAGTGTGCTCAAGACCATGTAGAGGGATGGTTCTTTAGCGTGCCATGCGGCCTCAGTTTTTATGGTCTCTTAAGGACCTAGTGACTTTTATTTCCAAATGATGGGTACTCTGGTTCCTCTATGATTTCAGAAATGACAACCTTGATATTTCTGCCAAGTTGTCTAAAGATTGCACTTACAGATCACAGCTCCTCTCGCTGTCTAAGTTCGAAACCAAACTGGGGCAGATCCCAGTATAAGAAAGATTCTGTGATTTTATTGTGGGTACTCTGGTTTCCTCTATGACCCCAGATATGACAACTTTGATATTGAAATCTGGACCAGTTGGCCAAGGGGTAAAACAATTTTTCTCCACCCACCTTCATATTTTCTGATTAGTTTTTCACCATATTTAATCTCTCACAACAATGCTAGGCGTGAATAGAAGCTCGTTAGACACAATGTTGTTCTATATGAACAGATAATTCCATTTTGTAAAGCAAGAATTTTATTGACAAAATAAAGTTCGGAATACTTTATAGAAACCAAATTAGTGAGTAGATAACATGGAAGGCGAAGAAATCCATGTTTAATATTAATAAAATCCACTTTGTAATATCCACTCTGTTGTAATGATTCAATTTATCATTTTTCCTTTTTTGTTTGACAACCACTAGAGATTTTAGAATTTTCTCAAATTTTAATATCTTCTATTGTGAAAAATGTTCTAAAACTATTCAAGACTCTTCTAGTAATTTTTACATTGAAAAATTTGACCCATGTTACAGTTTCCTAACACTTAAAATAGTAATAAACTCTTTTTATGTACACTGATTTTAATTCATTTATTAATTGAATAAAATAAAAATGAATTAAGTTTTAAATTTACATTATATTTTTATTTTCCTTTTTTTAAAAATTCCATATGGCAATTTTTTTCCCCCCTTTTTTCTAAAATTTCAATGAAGGAAATAAAAATGTATTTACAAAAATAGAATTTTAAGGGTTTTTTTTCTATTGGCTTATTAAAAAATGCAAACAAAGACCAATATACGATTAAATTGTGCTTTATTAATTTATATTTGATCAAGGTTTTGTCAATTTCCTGCACTTTCGATTGTTTAGCGGGAAATTTCAATAAAAATTTTTCCATAAACCTTCGATCAATATCTTAATCTATGCATGGATTTAAAGCTTTAACTCTTATTTATATAAAATAAATTATATAAATAAATATAAATGTTATAATATAAACAAAAAATAAATAATGTTGCTACATGACCTAGCTCAAGTTTCACAATCATTCCTTAACTAAGTTTTCCTTAACTTAAAATTAGCAAATTTTAGCCATCGCTTTCTGAGTTACAAATAAACATTTATGACAAAACTAAATAGGGATGCTACAAACTTGAAGTATTCTTCAAAATGACACCTTAAAGTACTAAATATCTCAACAATTAACCAAATTATTAAGGTTTCAAATTTGTCAGATTTAAGTTAAGGAAAATCTTAGTTAAAGAAATGATTGTGAAACCTGGGCAAGAGTTTTAAGGCTCTTTTGATTCCCATTTCAACCAAAAAGATCATCTATATAAAGAGCACCTGTCCATTAAGACCAGTAGTTAGAGATTGGTTCATAATTTAACAATAAAAAGCACCTGTCTACTAAAACCAGACATTTCAACCATAAGGAGCATTAAGAGCAGACATTTCAACCACAAAAAGCACCTGTCTACTAAAACCAGACACTTCAACCATAAGGAGCATCAAAAGGAGCTGTTTCAACCACAAAAAGCAGCTGTCTGTTAAAACAGGTATTTTTTATGGTTGAAAAATCTGGTCTTAATAATCAGGTGCTTTTAGGGTTGAAGTATCCAGTCTTAATGGACAGGTAAAGTTTGAATCTAAAACTTTGTCATTTCACTTGTTGAAGGTTGGTAGGTTGCTCTCTGTACTCTGGTTTTGGGATGGAGGAGTAAATAGTAGTGCACAAAAGAAAATCACTGAATTCCAGCAATTAAAAAGACTAACTATCTCACATTAGAATCTGCTATATTGGCAGGTGGGATTGGAAAATTGGCTATGAAAGACATAAGGATTCATAAGTGATAAGTGTAAGAATAAGTGCTTCTGAGCATAAGGATTTATAAGCGTTTGCTTTTGAGCATAAGGATCCATTAGCATGTGCTTTTGAGCATAAGGATTCATAAGCATGTGCTTTTGAGCATAAAGATTCATAAGCATGTGCTTTTGAGCATAATGATTCTTAAGCTTTTGCTTCTGAGCATAGGGATCCATAAGTATGTGCTTCTGAGCAAGAGGATTCATAAGCATGTGCTTTTGATCATAAGAATCTATAAGCATATGTCTTTGATCATCGGGATCCATAAGCATGTGCTTTTGAGCATAAGGATCCATAAGCATGTGCTCTTGACCAATCAACTTACTGAGACACTTTTTATAACTAAAAGAGCTCTAATGTCTAAGTACTGAGAGCATAAAACAAGATGCTTCCAATAGTTCTTGTAGCTTAATCATAAAGGTAATTAGTGTTGAGAACATGATTCACTATGGTGTAAAAAATATTTTTCATTTCAATCTGGAAATAGCCTTATGGAAACCTTTGGTACTGGAACTACCTATATACATTTACTGGAAAGTTGTTCGGTTGGTTGAAATGTTTTCATAAATCTGCAATGTAAAGCAAGTATTTTAATCTATGAATGAATCCAAGAACAAGTTTATATATGCATGAATTGTGTGTGCTATAGTTTTAACTTGTGGTAGTGCAAACTCATTGCAATGTTTGATGATGCTAGCTCAGTCTGTATATGGCAGAATAGCATACCACTCTCCAAGTCATATTATCATAACCCCAATCAACCAGGAGGTCTTACAAATGGTAATGCAAACTCATTGAAACTTTTAATGTGCTAGATCACTAAATCAGTATGCCACAGAAAAGAATACCACTTCCCCAGTCATATTATCCTAACTCAAAGCTTTTAACCAGTCTTTCTTATTTAATGAAAGTACTTTAAATCAAATTTGTGAATATTAAACATTTCAAAAAGATTTAAAAAAAAAAAAAAAGATATATAAAAATATGTTAACTTACTAATCATTTCTTCTCCATGCAAAAATTTGAATTCTAAAAATTCCATTCATTTAAATTCTCACATTGGTAAAGCACATTTCCATAATAAAAATTGTAATTTCCAAATAAAGAGACATCACAATCTTCAAATCACAAACAGACTGTTTAATTTTTTCTTATCTTTTCAATTATCACATGCTTTAGAAATGAAATATTTTAAACACACAATTTCAACACATCTTCATATAGAAAACCAATATATATATATATAGGTATATACCTATATACATATATATACACATATACATATCAGTCAAAATATACACCTTACTGGTCCCTTTTTTTAACTTGACTGATGATGTGTAATAAAATTTTCAATACACAAATATAAATATTCAATAGCTTTCAATAAAATACTCCGTACTTTAAATTCGTAGGCACAAACTATAATAGTATGTCCGTCGACTGAAGTAAGTAAAAATTTTGGCAATCAAACAAAACTAAGAAGATCGAAAGTATGACTTGACGGCTTTTGATATATATATATATATATTGTATGTATGTGTATGCTATCACCTATCTCGATTTTTATTTACCCACCATAGGTAAAAATTTGTTTGCACACCGAAGGGTCACACAGGCATTTTTCATATAACAGCACCTGATTGTGACCATTATATTACAGCAATGCCGATCATGTTTTTACCTATAACCATTCACTAGTTTATCTAATATACAAATATTATCTACAAATAAATGGTCAAGGAATATAAATAGCTCTCTACAACACAGGCTATGCTGGGGCTTTTCACTTTTTCAAAAGAAAGTAAATTTAAACTAAACAGTTAAACAAACACATAATTTGTACTAGCACCAGGTTTTTCCTTATCTTTCAAACAAAAATATTTTAATTATTGTTTGCTCATAAATAAATGATAATTAGGTGAATACAGTATTTTTCTCTCTTAAGTGATATATATTTATATATCCTTAACTCTTGGAAAATATGTGAATAATTATAGAAAAGTGCATGTGCACTTTATCTAAACAGTTTTAAGAACTGTTACAGTAGAATTTTAACCAGAATTGCCTTATGGGACAAATAATCTTCTGATATCCCTTCCAAATTGATCAATGAACCATAACTCTACTCATTCCCAATTGAACCAAAATTCTACCCATTCCCAATTGATCAATCAACCAAAATTCTACCCATTCCCAATTGATCAATCAACCAAAATTCTACCCATTCCCAATTGATCAACGAACCATAACTCTACTAATTCCCAAATGATAAATGAAACATAACTCTAACTAAAATTCAGTGGTTGAGTGGTCTTAAGCCTGCTAAAAGATCACAGTGCCTCTCACCTGGGTCGAATCCCATTCAGGACAGATCCTAGTGTGAGAAAGTTTGTCAGTTCGTTTGCTGAGGGTTGGTGGTTTTTTCTTGAAACTCTGGTTTTCACCACAATCCCAGAACTGACTGAAATAAGTGAAAGAATTTTGACTCGGGTGTAAAACACCATTACTCAACTCAACTCTAACAGTAAAATTGTTTTTATCTCTATTCCATGTCAGAACTTTAGAGGTCAACTGGCCTAAAAATCATGTTAAGGTCAAGTACCCATAATTCCCCTGAATTTCAATTCCACTTGGACAGATCCTAGCACGAAAAAGTAGGTTAATTTGTTTGCTGATACTCCAGTTTCCAACACCATCTCAAAACTATTTGCCCTTTAGATACAGTCAAACTTCGATTATTCGAAGTTTAAGGGTCTTCATTTTAGTTTCGAATAATCGGGGGGTTTGAATAATCGAATAAGTTAATTTGAAACTTCAAACCTCGATCCACCGTACGTTATCTTAAGATACAACAGTATTCTATTGCACATCGAAAGTGTTTTATCGGTGTCAGTCTATAATGAATAATGTCATGACCTATCATGATTAATTTAATAAAAACAGAAATATTAATTTTATTTCTATGAAAACAAAAAATTAATACCATCTGATACAAAATCAAACACGCGTGGTAATACATACGACACAGTAAGTACAGCCATCCAGAGAAAGTACACCATGCTTTTTATACACGCAATACACAGTTTTTATGATTTAACAGAATTTTAAACGAAACGAAACAGAACAGGTCTATAAAATTTCTAGAATTGAAATGTGAATAAGGCAGAAAACTGTCTCTGTCAACTTTATTACAAAATAATGATTTTTTTAAATTCCCCGACTAGGCTATATAAAATATCAAATTTATATTCAGATGCCGTTTTTTTTTCAAAAAAAATTATGATGGTAACCGTGGTCAACAGAATTCTTTTTATCGTTTACTTGAGTATCGCTACACACGTGCAGCTCATTTTCTATTACCTGGGATTATAATTACTGTTTGATTGAATAATTACAATTAATTTTTGCGACTGATGATCAACATGGCTTACAATGGACAATACATGGCGTACGCATGTCTACAAAATGACCATCAGTTACGCTTGGGTAACATAAACGGGTAAAGGTGAAACCATACTCGTTTGTATTAAATTGTACAGGTGAGAGTTGTTTCGTTTTAGAAATGAATAAAAATGTCAACTTCGAATTTTTGGGGGTATATTTCTACTGAAAAGTCCAACTTAGGACTCAAATTAGGTTCGAATAATCGCCGGTATTCGAATTACGAAGTTCGAATAAGCGAAGTTTTTTAATAAGAAGTTATAGTGCAGGGCGGTCGGGACCTACTGAGAACTTTGAATAACATAAGGTATTCAAATAATAGAAGTTCGAATAACCGAAGTTTGACTGTATAAGTTATAAAATCTTGACTGGGACATAAAACATGATTTCTACAAACAACATTTTAATCTTTATTATTTATCTTGCATGCTTTTTCAGTCATTTTAAATTCTACATTAATCTGTCACATTCTGTTAAGTTTATTGGTACAAAATTACAGTTTTATTCATTAAAATCCAAACTTTATCAAAATACCCACCCAATGTGTCAAGACCCACTTTAAAATGTTTTTATCTATTTTTATTTATTTTATTTATTTTTTTTATTTTTTCATTAAAGGTGCCATTTTTTGTTAATATCCCATCATTTAAATCAAACAAATAAAGTTTATTCAGAAATGTTTTTGAATTCCAATAAAAAAGTAACTGATTTTTATCGAGGCTAATTACCGATCGATATAATGGCTACAAAATGGCTTCCTATTTACCCGAGTTAATGACAATACATCATGCAAACTGGTAGCAAATATCTACAAATATCTACAGTACTGTAATTTTTATTACATCTTATAAGCTGTCCTGATTAATATCACAACTCCACCAGGTACATTAAAATTATAGAGAAAACCATAAAAAACAAATTAACCAACTAATAAATCTCAAATTTAGGATTTCTTTCTTTTTTAATGTAATTTTTTGATTTTTTTTTTTAAAAAAAATCTTTTTTCCAAATCTTGTATAAAGTGCAATGGAAAAATGCCTTTGATGCCGTTTAATCTCCTTTGATGGGTTTTAGCTGTGCTGATATCAGTTTTGGATTTTTTTTAATTAATGATAAAGCTGATATAGAAAGGCTACAAATAAGAGTATTCTTTGCTTACAGAAAGTCATTTTTCTCTCCTAAATTAAAACATTTTTCTTCCAGCATTGTTAATCCTTGATGAAAGAAATTTTTTTTATCAATTCGCTGTGAGCATAAATTTGTTATATATCTGTAGTTTTTCTTTTACTTAATTTTTTGTTAAAGGAATATTTTAAACTGCGTGAAAAAATTTCAATTTCTTAATTTTAACAATGGCCAAACTCAAAATTTTTAATTGCAATGATGGCAACTATCTGACAATTTGTAGATCTTTACAAAATACAATTTTTATATGCCAATTTTTAGGTATATATTAGGCTTCTTTGAGCACTGTAAAGGGGTATTTTTCACTGAGCTATCTTAGTATATGTTTTACCAATCAAACAGCACTTTCACGATCTACATTTAATTCCCGCTCAAGTCCAGTGTGAGGCATTTTGACAGTTTGCTTGTTGATGGTTACGCAATCCAGTAATTTCCACCATCCATGAACCGACCATCGTCAATATTGGTGAACAGTTTGTTGACTGGAATGTAAAACATTCACTACATTCAATCTAAATCATACTGGTGGTTCCTAAAATGAAAGCATAATAAAACAGACCTACCTTTAGCTCTTTGTTTTCTTATTTTTTCTTTTAATTTTGCAAGCCCATCTGAAATTAGAAAAAAAAGTGAAATAAATTAACAAACAGCAAGTCTAAAAAAAATTTAACAATGGACAAAATTGCTCCAAAAACTCTAAATTTTGGTTACTTAAAATACAGCAGGTGACATCTAAAATTGATGTAAGTGAAAAAATCTTCATTCATTCATTGTTCGAATCAATTAAAATGTACCATTAAAATTAAGCTGATAGAATTTAAATTTAATGCAAGTTTTATGTTATGGCTTCAAAATCAATTATATGCAGTCCATTTTTGCTCCCCAAGTGCATTTTTCTAAATTAAAATACCGATCTATTTATTCTATTTCTCTCATATACATGCATTGTATATTTCTGTCAAATGCATTGTATATCTCGTAATAATTTATAAATATCATTTTAGCCTTGATTTTTTTCTATACAGACATTGGATATGTCTAATAAAAGAGTCCTACAATATACTAAATTAAAATGCTGTTATTAAAACTGTTGGCAATTAGAAAAAAATGTCCTGTTCAATATGTGAATAGAATAATAAATATTACTATGCAAAAAAAAAAAAAAAAAAAAAAAAAAATTACAATGGTTAAAATTCAATAAACAGCTGATTCAAAAGAATTTTTATTTTTAAATTTTTTCCAATATTACAAAAAATTTTCAATTTAAATTCAATGTCTGGATACAATTCAATTTTATATTGATTTTATGATAACATGCTGACTTTGAATTGTTTTACACTAAATTAACAACTCTATTTTTTTCTCCCTTTTTGACATTTTTAGTATTTAAAAATCCACTGAAAAAAATATTAAAAGTTTAAAATTGATTTTCCTATTCATAATTCAAAATATTTCATTTTTGAAATATTCTGAATTTAAATTGTTTTACACTAAATTGACAACTTCATTATTATTATTATTATTATTTTTTTAATTGACATTTTTGACATTTTTTGACACCTTTATTATTTAACAAATCTACTGAAAAAATTTTGAAATGTTAAAAATTGATTTCGATTTTCTCGTTTTCGTAATTCAAAATATTTTAATTCTATGTACTATCTACATAGTAGAAGATTTTTAATGTGATAAGTTTAAAGTAATCTTCAAAATGTCACCTTATCTTCAATTTCTGAATATTTTTCAAATCTTTCAAAATTTCAAGATTTGAAAGAACCGGTTGAGAAAATAGAGGGAGAGGGGAGGGGAGGGGGAGGGGGGGGGGGTGACTGGGATGGGGGTAGACTAAGACTGACAATAAAACTTCAATGTCCATGGCAGCGACCTTTTTCAGAACAGAACATAGCTTGTGGCAGATAAACTAACAAATTTTCTAATATTAGCATCTGCCCTAGTATTACCAATAAAAGGAACCTGTCACACAGGTCAATAAAAATCTAGTTGTACATCACTTTCAAAATGCAGAAATCATATGTGAGAGCTTTTTGAGATGTAACAGTAATTGGTTGGTTGTAATGTTGTTTAATGTCACATCAGCAATTATTCAGAACTAAAGCAAGTTTATTAATGTCTAAGGATTAATCCTTGATCAAGTTCCTGTATGTGTAAGGTTTATGGGAACTCTTAACTTACTGGCTCAACAAGATAGTACAGCCGAGATAAGCATTATACCATCCCCCCCACAGACACACACACACACCCACACAGGTTAACATTTAATACTTAATCCTCATAATGCTGAGCACAGGTGAGGAAGCAATATGTATGACTTGGACAAGGTTCAAACCGATGAACTCTGAATCTTGATGTTGACATTTACCTCTAAGCCACCTATGGGGTTAGTGTCACAATAGAGAGGTGTGGAGTGGAGAAATGGTGTTTTACACCCCAGTCATGACTATTCTACTTATATCAAATTATTTTTGATAACAATTTGAACCCTTGCATTTAATAAAATTTGACCAAGTCTAGTAAAAAAAAAAAAAAAAAAAAAACATATTAAAATAATGTGCATACTATAAAAGACTTGGCAAAAAATGCTACCGTTAGCTGGTGACAGTTTGATATAAGCAAAATACTTACAACCACAATAAAATATTAAATAAATGTGATTATATAACTTAATCATATGCATACCTATCAAAACCCGTCAAGCCACTATTGAATAATAAAATGTATAATCCCCTCCAAAGCTAAATCGAAAAGTGGAATTTATAAAATTGTTTACCGAACTGTCAAAATGCACCTACGGTCTTTTCTTTCAAACAGGAAAAGATGTTCCTGTTCTAAACGCCAAAAAAAATAAGGGACACCTACCACATTAATCTGTTATTACAAGCCAGTAATACTGGATTAATTATTCTTAAAGGATACCCTTCAATCAAGATTTGGCAATCAGTCAAAAAAGATTTCTGAAAGCTTTAGGTATAATCTGACATCATCAGTGCACCGGACTGGAAGCATTGGCCTCTCTTTAATAACACCGTATTTAAAATTTATATATTTTATATTTATATTCATAAAGTCGGCATGTGATTTTTAATGACCCTTTAGAACCTATACGGTTACATCAATAAAGTTAACAACAAAATTTCATATTATTGAATGATTATTATACCATTGAATACCGTAGTGAACAAGTTCATTACGAAATAAAAGTTTCTGAACCATGGATCAAAGGTAGAGTCAAGTGGAATAGGGTAAAGTAATAAAGTAATAAAGTTTGAGGCCCTTATCAAGATTCTTTCACTTGAAATCAAGGCGGTCAGTTCAGAGATGGAGAAAACTGTCGAGGTCAGAGAAAATCACTCAACAAGCAAACTGAAAAACTTTCTCACAGTTGGACCTAACCCGAAAGGAATTTGAACCTAGATGTTAATTGAGAGGGGCTTTGATCTGTAAGCTGTCACTTTGGACAGCAAGTCCACTTAGGATCCATAATCGACTGTATGTTCACTTAACAAAGGTCAATGGTTTTCTCTCAACACTCCAGTTTTCTCCACCATTCCAGAACTGACTGCCTCTATACAAATGAAAGAATTTGAACCTAGATGTTGATTGAGAAGGGCTGTAATCTGTAAGCTGTCA
This sequence comes from Tegillarca granosa, assembly GCA_029721355.1. NCBI lineage: Eukaryota > Metazoa > Mollusca > Bivalvia > Arcoida > Arcidae > Tegillarca > Tegillarca granosa. The sequence goes on along the minus strand of CM056606.1, from coordinate 11,868,823 downwards.
CTTTGAACAACATGTTCACTGAGGCTCCATTAATAAATCAAATGTCAGGTCACTTGACAAAGGTCAGCAGATTTCTCTCAACACTCCAGTTTCCTCCACCATTCCAGAACTGACTGCCTCTATACAAATGAAAGAATGGGACCTCCCAATCTTTATTTGGGACCTAATCCTGGACCTATCATTGTTTTATATATAATTTTGAACCCCTGTAAGTGAAAAAAATCTTGAATGAGGCAAAAAAAACCATTCCTCCATTCAACTTTCAAGGACTTATCACTCAACCTGGCTGCAAAATTTTCAGCTTGGTTACATTGGTATCAGAATTGTATGATCTGTAACAAGATATACAAAGACTAATATCATGTTTTTAAGACATTACTTTGTTCAAACCAAATATCTAATGTTATATTTAAATTTGTAAAGTGTTAGGTTTGTTGAACAAAACGAATCATTTTCTAACAAAACTTAAAAATTTTAAAATAATGATGATGAAAAAATGGGAACTTTTGAGTTGAGTGTACACTCAATTGAGTGAATGATTGTGAAACTGGGGCCTGAAATTCAGCAGTTAGGTACAAGGCTATAACATTTACATGGACAGGGCCATGACATTCACCTAAAATTAAGCAGTAAGGTACAAATTTATCTGAAAAAAAAGCAGTTGAAAGTTCTGGTAAATGTGAACCTGTTCAACATTGACCTCATTTACCAATTTTACCAAGAAAAGCATAATGAACGGAGGGTCAAGTAAACAAGTACCAGTCAACATCAGTACAGTTCAATACTCCCTGGAGATAAAGTTTTACAAAACAGTACATTATAGTACTAATCTACATACTCAACATTTGACATAAATAGTACTATTAATCAAATTGATTTTGATTGTAAAATTTTAAAGTTATTTTGTCCTGAAGTTTGAAGTATATTTTAATTGTACACATAAAGACTATCATGGTGCCATTTTGTATAGATATGTCAGGTCTTGGGTCTCGGACTACCTAAGTCACAGATTATACAAACAGTACCAATACTTAACTGTCTAAGGGTCAATAATTATCAAGAATTAACGAACCTTTTAATTTTTCTAATAAATAAACTTTAAAATATATATATATATATATATATATATATATATATATATATATATATATATATATATATATATTTTGGTATTTTTTTTTAAATATTTTTTTTTATTATTATTTATTTATTTATCTTATTTTTAAAATTTTCTTTTTAAATCCTTGTACTATGTACAAAATAAAATTTTGTTTCAGTTTAAATTTTCAGGCTGTGACAGTCATCTACTAAAAATTAACGATATATATAATTGCCATAGATCTATACAATTTTTAGCTAAACTTGGATTTAAATGAAAGTCAGTTTCTTAAATCATTTAACCAATAAAAAAAATATTCGATATATTGTTTCCATTGCTTCCTTTGTTTTCTTTCCTTTTCAAATTGTGAAGAAGTCTTTTTATCCATCATATCAATTACATTAAAACCTAGCTCTAAAATTCAACATACTGCTTTCTCTCTTAGTGCTAGGCATTGAGAAGACAAAGCATCGACTGGTTCACCCAATGCCAGGATAATGGACTAGAGGAAGTGGTATGCTTGTCTGTGGCATACTGACTCGGTGAGCTAGCACCTTGCTAAAAAGTTTCACTAAGTGCATGCTGCTTCTCAGCAGACCCATTCACATATCTCAAGCACACACAAACTTGTTGTTAGATTAATACATAAGAGATAAAAACCTTTGCTTTCATTGAAAATAGCTTAAAAATTGCTGGTTCCACATTAAATAACATGACAACTAACTAACCAAAAAACCATTAATTCATTCTATTTATCTGGCTTCATATGTGGGAGGTCAGAGTTCAAACCCTGGCCGGGTCTGACCAAGACTTAAAAATCGGTAGTGACTGTTCTTTCGCCAAGTACTTAGTTTCAACTTTAATTTTTTCAGTTGTATTGCCTTAACATTGCAAATGTGTGTCTTTTTTTTTCAAATTGCTGTCTGTGTTTTGCTCACCTTCAAAATGTATCACACAAAATGAATTAACTTGCAAATGAAAGACTTGATGCTTTTTTTAAAAAATCAATTAATAATTTCAAAAGAAGATCTTTCAAAATTTAAAAGAAAAAAAGAAAAGAAAAAGAAAAGAGAGCTTTAAGAAAAAGCAACAATCAGTGCAAAATTAAAAATTCTGAACATGTGTGAGAATGAATGCCACAGCAAATTACATGTATTCATAAATAAGAGCCAAAAAAAATTTATATTAGAAAAAGCAAAAAAACAGTAAGAGGAATCAATAAGAAAATATATAAAAATTTAAAAAGGTGTAATAATTAAGAAACTGAAAGGCATAACTGTATCATGGTGTCAAGAATTTAGGGCATGTGACAATCATGTGACACCTCAAAAAGTTTACAAATCTGACCTTGCACAAATCATTTGGCACTAAAGCAAGTGTATAGTATATATGATATTGCTTGAGAAATACAGGTTTTTTAATTTATAATTTTTTTTCTATAAGAGCTATTTTTCTAGATTTTAATTGTTATAATTTGTTTTTCTCAATTTGAATAACAATAACATGAAAAAATTTTATAAAAGTTTATGTTATTGATTGAGGAATACAGGGTTTTAAAAAAAAATTATATTTCCTTTTCTTTTTCTATCAGAGTTTTTTTTCTAGACTTCAATTATCATTTAATTTGTTTTTAAGTTCAAATAACAATAACATTTAAAACATTTTTACTTAGATCAAGTTATATATATATATATATATATATAAGGAAATTTAGGAAATAGAATTCACAAATCAAAGAAAATTATCTTTACAATAAATGAATCTAGGCCAAAGTGGATAAGACAGCCTAAAATTTCACGCATCACACCCCTATGGACTGCAAGTGAGAATTTTGGTTGGTTTTTGTTGTTGTTTTTGCAGTATAATGGACTGTGATGTTTATCTGCAATATTGTTGGTGTGTGCACTAGTGCTCTAAAGGTCACCATAATTAGGCACTCGTACAATTCAGAACAGAAACACTTGCACACTGACATATCAAATAAACTTGTGTTAGGAACAATCCTTCAGATTAATACAAATTGTCTCAACACAAACAACTGAAAAATTGGTGATGTAAAGTAAAACAACAGCCAACCAGCCAAACATTGCAACCAACAAGCTGTTTTTTTACAGATTTATAAAAAGTTATCATTTAAAATTTTATCAAAATATTTCAAAAATTGTTCAAAACACACTCTGTTTAAAATTGGATTTAAATTCAAAATTATTATCATAAAAAAAATTAATAACTTTCATTGAAACATGAATGAAAATATTTTATTTTGATTCGAGGGCATGATCAAATTTAAACCCTGATTACGTTATTATAACTAACTGCTAATTGCTTTGCTATATTCAAAAGAAAAAAAATCAGGTTTAAATTTTAAAAAAAAATGAATATCTTTCTATAAAAAAAAAAAAAAACTTTTATAAAACATTATAAACTGGAAAAAAATATTTGTTTGATATAATATCTAAATGACATACACTTGTGTTATAACAATTAAGTGAAGAAAAATTTAATATCTCAGGTTGAAATTTTTATTTTTTGTGCCAACAACTCTTTGAAATGTATATGTATATAAAATGTCTGAAAGGATTAATCTTTTCAATTTTTTATTAAATCCAAAATTTTATATAACACAGACTTTACATATTATTCATCCTAGCTCAAATCTTGGATGGCATTCTGAAATTTGTTTTATTAAATTTTTTGTATTCTAGACAAAATACCTCTAAAGATAATTACGTGTCATGAATTAACTACTTAATAGCTTACCTGCATATACATGTATATATAAAGGTTGATCTATATAGATTTCAATATTGACTTAAAAGGTCACTTGTTAGTTTACATTATAAACCTCATGTGTGAAGACAGGTTTTCCTATCAAAAACTTGGATCAAATACATTAACAAGGGTGTTACAGACTATCAATCACTTTGGTCAAAATCTTTGATCAAAGTTTTTTAAAACTTTGACTGAATAGTGCTCAATTCTATTTTTCTTAAAATTTTGATCAAAACTGATAAGAACAAACCAATCACGGATCGGGTCAAGCTAGGTCAAGCCTTCAAGTGGCAAACTTGGGGGAGGCGTACTAATGGATTATCTACCCCAATAAAACTCAGTTCCATAAAATATTTCAATTCAATTTAGCCAGCTATTAATTTCAATGTGAAATTGTGAGTACTCCTTAGAAATTAAGTCTCTGTAAGCTTTGATTGAAAACTTTGAAAGTGTGAATGCCTTCAGTTTTATCAAAGTAACTTTGATCAAAGTTTTTTTCAATTTTGAAATGTAAACCTACCTTTATTGATAAAAAACAATGAAAATAGACCAGTGGAAAAGTTGAATTGTGTTGAGTAATGGTGTTTAATGTCCCAGTCCGAAAAATTTCACTTATATCGAGACATTGCCAGCTATAAAGAAAAAGTTGCAGAAATTTTGCCTGTGTGTTGCACTGATGGCATTATACAGCTGGGATCTTCATTGTGTCATGCCCATCATGACAAGGAACCTTGTCTTTAATAAGTTCCCATCTGAAAGAACCATGACTCTCATTTTGTAATGCTGAGTGCCAGTGGATAAGTAATGTTTAGATTTAAGTTGCAATATACAAACTAGATGATAGTCACACTGCTTTAGTCTACTTAGACATTGAAACTCTCTTACTGGCTTTATAAAAATTTTTTTACTTATTAAGTTATTTATTTTTTAGATTTTTTAATTTTATGTTTATTTTTTTATTTATTATTTCATTTCAATTCAATTCAGTTCAATTCATTTTAGTTATTTTTTTTTTTTATTAATATTATTTCTAAATTAATTAATTTTAGTTATTTTTTTAATATTTATTAATTTTTTTTTTTTTTTTTTTTTTTTTTTTTTTTTTTTTTTTTTTGGTAAAGGAATAGCCACAACCCTATTGGAAGAAACTGAAAAATCTTACTGGGATTTAAACCCATTGTCTAAGAAAGTGAAACTAGATATAAAAAAGGATCAAATAGTATTGGTAAGGAAACATTTGGTTCGGGCCACTATCTAACTTTACTTATGCATTTACGTCATTGAATGTTGAATGTCGGAGCTTTGAAATCACAAACTTTTTTTTTTGGTTGATAAATGCACACTATCAACTAACCTTTTAACTTTTAAAAATGGAAAGAATTTTGGCAAGTATGAATAAGAATTTTATCAAGAAATTGTCCCAGTACTGGCCTCTAGATATAAAAACTGTTGATATTTATATCAGCCTCATGGAAAAATATCTTGGTAATGAGATCTGTGGATTTAAAACTGTCATGTCGAACAAAATCAATTCTGATTATCTGATATTCATGTGATTGAGTTATAAAGCCTAATATATACCAACAAATGTTGTTTTTAGCATCAAGGAAAATACGACAACATATGATTGTGATAGTAGTATGAAATAACGATATAACGTGTGTGAGAAATCAACATTTCTAAGTGTCAGCCTTCTTTCAAGGTTGTGACAAGGCAATTCATTGCTGTCAATCAACACTCTGTTGGGATGTTTTTTATCAGGTTACTTAGGCTCATAGTTTATTTGAGGGTAATCAACAACATAATCTATGTTCAATCAAAAAAAAAAACCTTTTTCTTTAAAGACTTACCTGAAATATACATAGGTAAAGAGAAAAGGAAATTGACATGCAACATGAGAAATCTATATTAACATAATTTACTGAAGTCTGAACAATAAGATCTATGTATAATGTTCTTTTTAATTGGTCTCAGCATCGGATTTTCTCCTCATTATTGTATAAATAAAAATGTTAAATTCCTTTAATCAGGACAAATATTTTTAAAAAATGTCAACAAAAATGTGTGTGTGTGTGTGTGTGTGTGTGTGTGTGTGTGTGTGTGTGTGTGTAAGTGATTTCATTGGATAGGATTAATGGTCTTTTTACACCCTAGTAAGATTTTTTTTTCACTTATATCGAGGTTCCTTGTTCTTTGATGGCAGAGAAAACTGGAGTGTCCAAAGAAATTTATTAACCTGCAGCAAGCAAACTGAAAAATTTTCTCACACCAGGATCTGCCTAGCAAGATTCTAATCTAAGTGGTGAGAGGAGCTGAATTGAGTAATGGTGTTTAACGTCCCAGTCAAGAATATTTCACTTATATCGAGACGTCGTCAGCTAAAGCGAAAGTGCAGAAATTTTGCCAGTGTGTTGCGCTGATGGCATTATACAGCAAGGTTTTTTATTGTGCCACGCCGTGACATGGGACCTCATTTATTTTAAGTTCCCATCTGAAAGAACCGTGACTTTCATTTCGTAATGCCAAGTGCTTGGCGAAAGAACAATCACTACCCACTTTCAAGTCTTGGGTCAGACCTGGCCGGGATTTGAACCCATGACCTCCCACTTACGAAGCGAGCACTCTACTAACTGAGCTACCACAGTGGTAAGGTAAGTGGTAAGAGGAACTTTGATCTGTAAGTGGCACATCAGACCACTCAGCCACCAACACCAACTAAATAACTAAGAAATACAGATCAAGATCAAATTATTATTATAATTATAATTATTATTATCATCATCATCATTATAATAAATTTTACTGTAACTTAATTATTATAATTAAATTGTACTGCTATTATAAATGGCTATCATACCAAGACAATCGAAATCTTTAATAACCAGGTGTGTCATTAGCGAAGATGAGCTTACAACAGCAGTGACAACATTTCTGATTACCTGTGTATAACTAATTAAGTCTTCTACATGTTACAATAATCAGAAGACCTATAAATTCAAAAATCAGCCAAAATCACACCATTCTCAATTTTATTAGGGGAGGGGTTTGGGGGGGGTTGGGGGGGGGGGGCTTTTTTTAATTAGTTTGTAGTCAATGGAGTGAGGGCCTGCTTTTTAGATTGACCACGGAACATGTAGGGACACGGGTTCATATTTAAAGTTGAAGGCTGAACATGTACCTCTATTTTCACAAGTGGCAGGTCAATCTGAACTGACAGGAAGGACTTACACTTCCAGAACATACCAGCTTCATTTTCCTGGTGGAAGTACACATGTTAAACCTAATTTGACAATTTTTCGTTGTTTCAACTTTGCTTTTTGGAATTGTGATTTGAACATGGACTGGTGTTTTTGTGTTTGATTGAATAAGACAACAAGGTCGCTGACTGGTAATCTTTACAGCAACTTTTATTGACTAGGTCACATATTAAGACAAAAGCACTAAAATGATTGGTTATAAGGATGGTGTTGTCTCTGTCAGAGGTTTAAACTTTTCAAGTGTTTGTTTACCACACTCGCCACTTCACTGTCGCTATACAATTTCTGGTATTATTTGTGGATATTGAAGTAGTGTTAAACATATAAACTCCATTTTATCTATGTATGATCTGTAGGTAACTTAAGGAGTTGTATATGTGTGGGAGGTCGGTCAAATTACTTATGTCATTCTATGTCCACCATAACACTGTTGACCATAAGCTAACAATTACTAATGTACCTACAGTACAGTACCAAAAGTCTATTTTATCGTAAATTTTCCTTTACTTCCTATGTTAAATTTTTTTCCTTTTCTTTTTTTTTAAAATTTAACCTTATTTCATTTCAGTTTTTTAATTTTTTAAATTTCTTTTTCCCCATTAAAAAAAAAAATCAGTATAATTTGTAAAATAAAACTGATCAACATATAAAGCAATGTGAAAATCGTTCAAAATGATTTTTTTTTATTGGATTGGATTGGGTTGGATTGGATTGGATTAATGGTGTTTTATTTAGCTCCAGTCAAGAATCTTTAACTTATATGGAGGAGTGGAGTGGAGTGGAGTATTGGTGTTTTACGCCCCAGTCAAGATTCTTTCACTTATTGCGAGGCGGTCAGTTCTGGGATGGTGGAGAAAACCAGAGTGCCCAGAGAAAACCACCGACCTTCAGCAAGCAAACTGACAAACTTTCTCACACTAGGATCTGTCCCGAGTGGGATTCGAACCAAGGCAATGAGAGGCACTGTGATCCATAAGCATGCGCTTTAGACCACTCGGCCACCGAGGCCCCTTATATGGAGGCAGTCAGTTCTTGGATGGTGGAGGAAACTGGAGAAAAATCACCAACCTTTGGCAAACGAACTGACTAACTTTGTCTTTCTAAAATCTGAGCGTGTTACGAACCTAGGCAATAAGAGGGACAGTAATACAAAATAAGTGTGTGCTTTAGAGCGCTTGGATATTTTCTTTCTTTTTTGGAATGGTAAATAAATATTTAATACCTACTGTATTAAAATAGTCCATAATATTACACCAGTAAGATCAGATGACCCACCCACTGTGTGTACATGTTGTATCTTAATGCATCCAGTAATTTATTATAATAAATTTGAGTTAGTTTTTGGCTTATAAGAAACAGGGACAAAGTTGTAATCGCAGCATGCCTCTATATCTACTTTCATACTACATTCTCTCTCTCTCTCTCTCTCTCTCTCTCTCTCTCTCTCACTCTCTCTCTCTCTCTCTCTCTCTCTCTCTCTCTCTCTCTCTCTCTCTCTCTCTCTCTCTCTCTCTCTCTCTCTCTCTCTCTCTCTCTCTCTCTTTTCTTACAATTTCTATCTTTCTCATTCATTTTTTTAAATCTTTAAATTTTATTTTGATGTACATGTATAAGGAACATATCAATTTAAAGTTTGTTATTGTTGTAACGATGGCTTTAACATCACATCAGGAATTTTTCACCAGCTACGGTATTCATGACGAGAACAAGGTTATTAGCAATTTTTCAGCTATCCATGCCGTGAGCAAGGTTATCGGCAATATTTCAGCTATCCATGCCGTGAGCAAGGTTATCGGCAATTTTTCAGCTATCCATGCCGTGAGCAAGGTTATTTATCTCTATCTAGATTTATTTTAGAACAAGTTTGTGTATGCATGGGATGTGCAAGTCTGTACATGTATTATGGCACTTAAGGCAATATTTTTGTAAGGTGTTAGCTCACTAAGTAAGTATGCTGCAGACAAGCATACCACTCCACCAGCCTATTATCCTGGCCCCAGAAGAACCAGTTGATACCCTGTCTTCCTAATGCTGAAGACCAGGTGAGGAAGCAAAATCTCAAAGTATTATGTATGACAGCCAATGTGGTAAACCTCTGACCTCCCACTCTTGTTGCAGGTGCTCTACCACTGAGCCACCAGGGTATTAATATTTGTCTATCTATCTGAAAACATGGCTTCTGCATTAACTCTTTCTATTATTGGCATTAGTGGTCTTTCATGTTGGCTAAGGGTCTAACTTAAAATATCAGGTCAATTTCAGCCCTAGGAAAAATTTCCGACCTCTATTTAAAATTTCAAGCTGATTTTAGCATTACTTTAAATTTCAGGCATCACTTAAATTTCAGCATAGCTTGAGAAAAAGCAGTAGAGAATGGAAATCTATTATGGCAGCTTTATAAAGCAACCTGACAGGTGTTAGCTGCACAAATAACCTCAAAGAGGCAGAAAGCAACAAAATTAATTCAAATTTCTGAGAGAGAGAGAGAGAGAGAGAGAGAGAGAGAGAGAGAGAGAGAGAGAGAGAGAGAGAGAGAGAGAGAGAGAGCTATTGAGTGCAAAAAAAGACTGAAAATACCCATACCAGTGCATTATATTTATTTCTCAATATTCTAAAATAAATTAGTTTCCATGAACTTTAAATTATATTCCTATAAAGAATTAAAGTCAAAATATAAATATTTTTGAGACGGGACTAAAGGGTTTAGTGAGAATAAAATAAGCTCAAAAAATATCTGGCAAAATTCCAATATTTTGTACCCTGATATGTATATTAAGATATCTGGCATACATACATATATATATATATATATATATATATATATATATATATATATATATATATATATATATATATATATATATATATATATATTATGATATTGATCTATCAGTCAATAAGCGATTAAATGTCTTTAATTCTGAATTCCGGAGAAATGTCGGAGAACAGTCTTATCAGCTCACTGAAAAATGTACCACAAAATACCACGTTCACTCTCCAAATGACAATTTAAAAAGATTTTCACAATTTATGTGAATAAACTTAACCCCTTTTAGCATTCTTTGAGGAAACTGAAATGCTTTCTTGACGAGTAAAGAGGGGTATGAAAATTTATGTCATGTCAACGGTTTGAGGTATTTGTGTAATATTAAAAGTGAATTATTTTTTTGCCTCGAGTGTTTGTTTTAGCATTATAAATATCAAAGGCAGCGTGTAGCTGAAAGTGGAAATAAAGTCGCCAAAGTACTTATGACCTAAAAATCCAAATTTATGGCAAAAATTACTAGGAGAATAAGTTAACTTGAAGAGTAAGTTAATCTAATGAAATCGTTTTGTCTCATACAGAGGAAATTAATCTATTTTTTTTTTAAATTCAAATAAAAAAAAGTTTAACAAGGGGGGGATAATCTATAAAAGTGGATAATTTTCGTTTGACCTAAAAGTTCTAATTTATGACAGAAGAATCGGTAAAACTAAAGAGCAAGTTAATCTACAGGAATTATTCCGTCTCATATAGAGTGAATTTATCTTCTTTTTTTTTTTCATTCCAAAAATGTCTAATTAAAAATCACTAACAGGGATGGGGGTGGAATAAATCCATAAATTTGACCTAAAAATCCTAATTTATTTCAAAATTTAGAACAACTGACAAGCCAATTAAAACAAGATGATTATTCACAGATAAGTAATATCTCTTCCATTCCTTATCTGGAAAAATTTTGCACTTTACACAAAAATATAACAAACACAAAATTTTCCCGATTTACAGTTTATAAACATACATTAACCGAATTTTCGGACTAAAATGGCAAGATTAATTATAGGAACTTGTTTATAAATCTTATTAAATCAGCTCTGAAAATTATATATTGATTTTTATCATATACTACCATGACCAGCAGTTCTCAGTGTACTGTTTCATATAATTTTGTATTATATATATATATATATATATATATAGAGAGAGAGAGAGAGAGAGAGAGAGAGAGAGAGAGACACAGACAGAGAGAGAGATTAATTAAGTCACAAACATAAATTTACCGATTTTCTAACTTGAACCATGGTCAGAGTTAGGCGAGATTAATTAGGACATGTTTATATCTTATTAAATCAGCCCTGAAAGTTGTATTGATTTCCGACTTACAACAATGACCAGCAGAGTTTTTCCCATATCTATATTTAGGAGATCACATGTTTAATCTACTACAAACGTATTCTGATCAATCAATTCTTTTCTTTCCAAAACATCGATAACATGACACAATTTTACATAGAAAGGAAAATGTAATATCAATATAAAACAATTTTACAAGGGATATCACACTTTTTATATCCTAAAGCATAACCAAACAACAAAAAAATATGCCTACATTGCATGATTTTTCTAAAAGTTGTTTTCTAAAAATGAAGCAACTTTATAAGGGATATTACAATAGCCGTATTCGACTGGTCGTTTTCCGTTAAGCAAGAGGCTCTTCCATTAAAAGGACATTTTCCCACCTTTATTTTTGACCAATCAGACTAAAGACATCAACTTTACGTTTGTTATTCGACTGGTAAGTTGTTCTCAACTCGACCTACGTGAACAACAGTGTTTTTAGAAGTGATAAGTGTGTTGAGCACTTTACCAGTCGAATGACAAATACAAAACTATATCCAGTGATCTGATTGGTCAAAAATAAAGGTGGGAAAATATCGTTTAATGGAAGAGCCTCTTGCTAAACGGAAAACGACCAGTCGAATATGGCTAATGTGTATATTGTAGCATAACCTGGTGAAAAAAAATATTTGCATGATTTTCCTGATTAAGGCAGTGGACTCAGAATTCAAGGACATAACCAAGTTTTGTGGTATGTGGTTTGAGCAACATATCTAACTTTACATTTCTCAAGGCCATCCAGTTTAAAATCATCAGAACTGATGGTTGGCTGGTTGGTTTTCATATTGTTTATATATAAACATAATGCAATTAGCGTTCTGTCAGCTATTGGCAATTGAAGTAGGTTTAAAAATCTCTACAGATTAATATAAGAACAAATCTATGTATGCATGAGATTGACATATAAGTGTGTATTTTGGTGTGCCTTGTACTAGCATGCACTCCGGGCAACTTTTTGATAGGGTACTAGCTCACTAAGTTAGTATGCCACGAACAAGTATACCACTCCCCTAGTCATATTTATCTTGCACTGGGTAAACCAGATGATACTCTGTTCGTTTAACACAAGGCAATGAAAGTCTTAAAATCTTAGGTATGAACTGGCCAAGGTTTCAACCCCTGGATTTCCCGCTCTTGTTGCATGCACTTTATCACTGAGCCACCAAGGAGGTAGAAAAAACACTTTGACAACCATCAGATTACAAAAGATTCTTTCCAACACCCTCTTACGCAATTCACAATGAGATATATCTTAAGATAGTTTAAGATATATATATATTAAAAAAGTTTTGTCCTTCGAGGCTGATGTCATAAGGACAAATACATGTATAAATAAATAACAGGAAAAAAACATCAAAAGTAATATAGCTAATTCCAGATTATCAACAGATTATCAGCAGACAGATTATATACTCTTAATCCTCTTACAAAATTTTGTAAACTTCAGAAGTTCCCCCTAAACATGACAAGCTAACACTCTTAATCCATTTTTAGAAATCAAATCCTCATATGCCATATCTGAAAAAAATCCATTTCACCACACTAAAATAATTTTAATCTGTTTAAAAGGTTCTCAAACAGTAAAATGGGTTTTTCTTGACATGAAAATCCAAAGTGTTTATCTTACAAATATACATTATATATATACTGAAATGACCTTGATAATGCCAAAGCCACATTTTTGTTCTTTTGAGAAGCACACAGCTTTTAGAAATGAGGTGCTTAAGAAGCAAGTTGCAATTATCGGCCTGGTTTTAAGACAAAAATCTTACCTTACCCCCCCCCCAAAAAAAAAAAGGTTCCTTTCCGTGTTTTGTTTTTTTTGTCAAGCACACAACTTTAAGAAACAAGGTGCTTAAGATGGGTCATGGAATTAAAAACTTCCAAAAAGTGATAGTGATAATCAAAAATACTTTTTAATTAAACACAATTATTTAAAATTCAACTTTAAAAAAACTAATAAATTAAAATAAAATAGAAAACAAAAACAAAAAAACCACAGGTGTGATATGTTTTTTATACTACCTGTATTTTTATTAGTCATTTTTTACTGAAGTAAATTTAAGAAAAACCTTTGTACATTTCTTTTTTTCAATTTCTTTTTTTTTTTTTTTTTTTTTTTTTGGCAGTGTAAAAATCCTGATATACTCATAGTCATAAATTTAAACAACAACTTAACAAATAGGTTTAAATTAATTCAATTTGAAAATAAGGGAAATCTGATAGTGTTGACAGATCACAGTGTCATATAGATACAGTTACACTACACATTACAGTCTATAGCATACAAGCACTGAAAAGAGTATGATTTTCATGACTAAATTCAACTTTCTTTGTTTTAAAAGAATTGCAATTTATAAAAAAATTTACAATTTAAAAAATAAAAGTTTTTCCATGAAAAGATAAAAATGAAACATTTAGAGTTTTAAAAGATAATTATTTTTGTTTTTCAATTTTTTTCGAGATTATTTCTAGCAAGTTCTTGTATTAGGTAAACAGCAGTGGTCTTTGGGCACAAATTCTTGTATAAGGTACACAGCAGAGCTCTTTTGGCACATGTTCTTGTATTAGGTACACAAAAGAGCTCTTTGGGCACAAGTTCTTGTATTAGGTACACAACAGAGCTCTTTGGGCAAAGTTCTTGTATAAGGTACACAACAAAGCTCTTTGGGCACAAGTTCTTGTATTAGGTACACAACAGAGCTCTTTGGGCACAAGTTCTTGTATTAGGTACACAACAGCGCTCTTTGGGCACAAGTTCTTGTATTAGGTACACAACAGAGCTCTTTGGGCACAAGTTCTTGTATTAGGTACAAAGCAGAGCTCTTTGGACCCTGGTTTTTTATTTTTGATTGTATGATTGATTGATTTAATCAGGTTTTACGACCCAGTCAAGAATATTTCACCTATATTGAGGCATCACAAGGTATGGGTGAAGTGGAAGAAATTCATTTGCAGTAAGCTTAAAGCAATGTGAAGTGAAAGTTCTTTAGAATGCCCTACCTGCTTCAACATATGACATCAGTTTTTAAGGTCTCCTTCAAAGGACCTCCAAGATAACGGACCCTTCCTGCACACTGCCCTAAATGCACTGCAAAGGTCAAAGTTTCAGCTTCTTCCTCTATAGCTGGTAACGTCTTGATACGAGTGAAATTTTTCTTGATGGGGACGTAAAATTCCATTAAATCAATCAATCAAGCAGGGCTTATCCCACAACATTAAGAGGTCTTGGGTTTGAAGACTAATGCCTTAACCTAATGACCACTGCTCTCCTGATATATTACCAAGGAAAATAACAAAAATATTCATCAAGTTTTATGGTATAAATACTCCTGTGACTTTCCTCCTAATTTTATAACTACTGATCCCAATATTTCTTGTAAATGCTACAGACAAGGGAATTTTACTTTAACTAAAAAGCCATCTGAAAAACATACAAAACCACCCACTAACAACTCAATTTTTTTTTAATTTCCACCCACATTTTATACCTAAATTTCCAAAATACCTAATATACATGAATGGCACAGCTGATGTCTTTCAGACTATACCATAAATCTAAAGGGATGATTAGGTTTAGAAATGACAAAAGTTTAGAAAAATACAAGGTTGATTTTGCAATTACCAACATACCTTCCAGTTAATAATACAGTATGTATCATTTATGAAACAAAGTTATTATCCATCTATAAAAATATTGCATTCATGGGATCATGACCAATAAAAAATAGATAATAACTTTAAAAATCTTTAAAATCCCCACGGATAAAAGGAAATAACCTCAGTCACACTCATAAATTTACAGTAAAAAATCAACTCACTTCACAATTATATAATTTAAAATGCTTTCTTAATCATGGGAAGACATGTCATCCTGACAACGAGAATATAAACTCTCTTCACAATTATATCATTTGAAATGCTTTTTTAATCTGCAAGAAAGGTATGTCATCCTGACAACAGGGAATTTAAACATATCTGTTGTATGTAAAGTAGAACTAGATTTATCAGAGGTAATAAGCTTCATTTAAAAAAAAAAAAAAAAAAAAAAAAAAAAGTTGGATAGGCTATTTCAAGCAACGGATATTTTATATAGAGATTTTTCCTTGCGACCTTTAATTTGTCCAACAAACAGCTTGTTTAAAAAAACGAGAAGGATCATCTTGTTTTCAGGGTAGGTTTTTTTCCTAGCAACCCTTTCGATCCAATATTACAACATAAATCAGAGAGATAGATATGCAGGAATGCGAGATGTATATAATGCCACTGCGATCACTGGGGAGCATTAGTTAATCCTGTGTACTTGAAATAAATCACTGCATTGCATTATAATATAAAGCATGCCTATTTAACTTTACTTAGTTATTACACAAATACAAAATAAAATATTAAAAAACAGATTATTGTAGGAACAGATCATACATTCTCTGACATGAATCCAAATTTCCCTATTCAGATTTTTTAAAAAAAGATACCATTGAAAAAATATGCCACATGAACTAAATTCTTAATTACTTTATTTTCTAACTTAATTTCGCTTTTAATTTTGTTTTATTGAAATTGGAAATAGCTTGAATTAAAAATTTTCCATGGGTTTTTCTAACTGAATTTGTTCTAAATGATGTTTTATTGAATTTGGAAATAAGCTTGAAATAAAATTTTAAAAGTTTTTAAAAAGCTTAATTTTTCTCTCAATTGTGTTTTATCTGATTTGTGAAAAGCTTACAATTTTTTTTGATAAGTTATTGCGGTATGATAAAGGAATTTGTAAAAGGAATACTTGATGCACTTTCCTTCTTTTACAGGAACTTATGAGAGTAGTCACCTGAAAAGGGTATTATATGCACCCAATTTTTATTTACAGGTGTTGTATATGAGAGAATTTTCCCAAGATTTCCAGAGCTTAATAAACCTAAGTAATTTGCCCGACATATTGGTTCAATGATAAAAAACTGATACTAATTGTCTCTCTCAGTTGCCAATAATTCCAAACAACTCTCTCTTCTCTCTCTCTCTCTCTCTCTCTCAGTACCACACAATTCAAAGACTCTTTAAGAAATTTTAAGTTGGCTTTGCTTAGACATATCTGAGAACTATGACATATCTAAGAACTTTGACATATCGAGAACTTTGACATATCTGAGAACTTTGAAATATCTGAGAACTGTGAGATATCTGAGAACTATGAAATATCTGAGAACTGAGAGATATCTGAGAACTTTGACATTTCTGAGATTTTTGCTGTATCTGAGAACTTTGACATATCTGAGAACTTTGACATTAATTTCTGAGATTTTTGCTGTATCTGGGAACTTTGACGTATCTGAGAACTTTGACATAGCTCAGAACATTGATGTATCTGAGAACTATGCATATCTGAGAACTTTGACATATCTGAGAACTCTGACATATCTGATATCTATGACATATCTGGGAACTTTGATGTATCTGAGAACTTTGACATATCTGGGAACTTTGACATATCTGAGAACTATGACATATCTGGGAACTTTGATGTATCTGAGAAATATGACATATCTGAGAACTATGACATATCATTACTTCATCATCCCAGAACTGTTCACTTCTATTTTAGTGAAAGGATCTCAACAAAAGGTCATAAAAATTAACTGCTCTGTAAAAATGCAATCACAGATCATTATAAATCCAGTTTTTAGCTATAATATTAATTAACACTGAGGAAGGAATCAAAGGAAACTTCCTTGCAAATATCCTTTATTTTCACGCACTTTTGGGATTGAAATTCAAATATGATGTCAACGACAATGACAACACAAATATTTTAATTGTAAACACCTTTATAGTTGCTAGACATGACAAAATCTACTTTATAAGAATGTGTATTAAGTACATTAGTATATATATATATATATATATATATATATATATATATATATATATATATATATATATATATATATATATAGTGTACATTAATAATATATATATTGCATTGATGCAGCACATTGCTATATTCACACTGCTTGTAGTTCATGTAGCTTAGTAGGAGAAATCACCTGCCAGTATTTGAAAAAGGACTTGGTTTATGTCTAGATTTGACCATTGCTTTTTTTTCCCTTTCCTATTACATTTCAAGTCACTTTGAAGTTGGTGACCAACAGGTCCAAGTTTAGAACCTCGTGGTATCCATTCAACCTAGCTGAATAGAATATAAAGAAAGGGAGGTATGTGGTGCATCAGGTTTGATAGGTCGCAAGACAGCTCAATCAGAAATGTGTTCCAACCTTATTGGGAAAGTCCTATGTTCGAGACACAATTTTGCCACTGCATTTTTTCCCTTTCTTGTTTAAAACGTATGTCTCTTTATGTTTATTGCCATGATCTGTGTTAAATGCTTCCTTATTCTTGGTTCTTTTGTTCAAAATTGAACCATTTTTAATTTCTGCAGATAAATTCTTAAGTTCTTAAATTACTATTTGTCTATGAATTCTTAACCTGAAACATGCAGTCTAAATTTTAGTTTGTGAAATTAAAGTTTTAACCATTTAAATAATGTCAGGGGCCACAATTTCAAACACATCATCCAAGCAGAAGTTGGATGTTTGTTTTGAAAAGAGGTGATATAAGATATAACTGAAAAAATTTGGATCAGTCGAAGGATAAAGTATACGCTTTGGCAGACATCTTCAACATTCAAGCTAATGTGCATGTAATACTGATTTTTTTTAAAAAAATCCTTGAAAAACTACATATTTTATTCTTACCTTGATCTAAGTCAATGTCTTTGATACTTTTCTTGATCCGCCGACTAATTGGGTGATCCTCTGATGAGGCAGAATCTAAAGAACAAGTTTCCCAACCTCGGTCATTTTCCAATGCTGCATTATCTGCTACCCGATTATATCCTGTTGGATTTGCCGATGTTGAATTAGAAACAAGATGCGTAGATCCCGAAACTGAATTTTTAATGGAAGACGCTGTTTTCGTAGAACCCGGAACAGTAACATTAACATGAGTGAATTTTGTCCCTTGAGAATTCATTCGAACTTCATCCTCAATATTATTCGTTGGATGATGTTCATTTAAAAATCGTATCTCAGTTTCACGTATTGCTCTTGAATCTGTTAAAGTCGTCTGTTGCAATGAGTTTGATGGCATATTTACATGATTATAATTATTGTAACCTGTCGCTCCACTAGATGATGATCCCTCTGCATTTATTCCCCTTTCCATATTCTGGTCTGTGAATTCTACCCGTTTTGGACTCGCTGCAGAATTTCTGCTATGTTTATCATAATCCCTATTTCTATCTGAAGCACCTGAATTTCCTTTCCGCCTTTCTGGTTTCACTCCTCGATGGTGATAATCTAAATTTTCCTGATTATCTGTCTCATCGTTCAAATCTTCAGCGTTCTCATCTAACAAGAAGGAAAAAATCAATTGATAATCCGAGTGAAGAAAAAATCATAACAGCTAAATAATTACAAGCACTCTTACTTATCATTTGTAGTTGCTAATTAGAATGCCTCCAGCTTTATGTGCACCTGGGTGTTTAGAAGACTGCCAGAATGTCCAGGTTCTTAAGTTCAAATGGGTTTGGAAATTCCAGTTGAGTTAGCAGAGTACAAGGAATCATATAAGCCATTAGGTGTGGAGATGTAATAAGAATGCTAAATTCAACATTCTAATTTGAGGGTAGAATAAAATGAGGTAGTGTCTTGTATTCAAATATGCTAACAAAAACATCTTGACTTAAAGGTGGTAAAAAAAAGGAATGTCTTGTTATTAAGCATGCTCTCAAAACACTAAAACTGAAAAAGACGTTTTAATACAATACTCTTTTTGTACTATGACAAATACATAAGAATTCAAAGAAAAAAAACAACCAAATTTTGTCAGAATTCCTTAACTCATATCAAGGCAGTCAGTTCTTTTAAAATAAAGGTAACTGGAGTGATCATGAATAACCACCAGTGTTTAGTAAGCATTTTAAATGACAAACTCTTGCACACTTAGATCTGCCCAGACAGGATTAGAACCTAGGTGGTGAGAAGGTCAGTGATTACTTGGTAGACAAGGATCAGAGATTTTGTACATCTGCCGGTAAAATACAACATCTTACTTGATTAAATTGGAAAGTGGCATTGAAACAAATCTATGTCAAAAATTAACTATTTACTTCTTGATATAATAAAAATAAACTTGATTGTAATTAACTAATAATGTTTAACACACCAGTCAGGATTTTTTTTTTTAACTTATATCGAGGCAGATCTGAGATGGAGAAGAGAACTTTCAACCTTCAACAAGTGAACTGAAATGCTTTTTCACAGTAGGATTGCCTGAATGGGATTGGAACCAAGTTTAAGAGAGGCACTGGGTATGGCACTGTGTCTTCAGAATGGGTGTCTTTGGACAAGATGTTCTACAGTTAAGAACATTGTTTTGCGTTGGAATTTTGCCATATCAACAAGAATGTGCTGCAATGCACAGAGAACATTGTTTGCAGAACAAAACTCACACAACCTATCTAGCAGGAGCGTGAAGAACAAAGATGGCAGCAAAATGATAAAGCCAAATTAATGTGAAAACCCAATGGGTATTTTAACTGTGAGGATTTCAATAATGTCTTTAATAAATATCAAAAAAAATTTATTCCCGCTCGAAACTATATTTTATTGAGCTAACTGTATACAATAATGTCAAAATTGGAGGATTTGTCTGTCTGGTACCAATCTGTCATTGAAGTAATGACATGATCTAGAAAACTCTAGATCTTTGTCCAGCTTTCATATAACACAGACTGGTAGGATAAAACACTACTTGCTTCCCTGTTGTTTACTGATAAAAATGTTCTCAGTGTTATGGCAATTTTACAAGAGAACAACTTTCTCAAGATGCTAGAGTTAGAAAATATATCTTGCCCAAAGACACCCTATAAGTACAAACTTTTATACAACTCAGCCACTGAGGTCATTCTTGATTGGGACCTAAACAAAAAAAATATAGCACTAAACTTCAGTTTGATTTTGACGTAATTAATTTAAATTTTAAATAGACCTTCTTTGTTTACCCCCAAAGATCTGTTAATAAAAACCCTGAAACAAATCAATTATGTAAACAAAGTGCTTTATATCGAATCAAAAATCAAACGTCACATACCTAATGAACCAAGACCAAATATCATGCATAAATACCACCTGGAATTGTCATTTTAAAGTCTTCTTTTATGACAAAAAAAAAATTGGTTTAAATTGTAGCTTATTAAATCCACATTGCAAAGCATATAACAACATTCGCCTTATAAATAGTGACTTTAAAACCATTCTTAACAAAAGATTTTTTTGTTTTTTTTTTTTGTTTTACAAAACCCGACCGTTAAAAAGCATTACTAATTCACAATGTATAATGTTACAAGTATACAAATTTTTGACACAGTAATACAATGCATATAACAATGTGAAAAAAAATGAAACATCAAATTTGCCAAATCAAGCCTGTTCAATGCTTATTTAATGTTTACCCTGTTAAATAATAACAGGCATGGTTTTTCTACAGACATTTTTCTAAGATTGTACAATGTTAACTAATGGTTTTTAAAACCCAGTCAGGATTTTTTTTTTACTTGAAATGAGGCAAATATGGCAACAAAAATAAAAGTCCCTCAACCATGGATCAAACTTATCTTCGAGTAGGGTGGTTAAGACACTAGCTTTCAAATTAATGTTGTCAATGGGATCAGTGATCAGAACTCATCTTAGATGTAGAGTAGTTGAAATCAAACTCTATGGTCAGAACTTATACCCTATAAGCCGAGTTGTAAAGTCCTCTTAATTCAAGCTTTTAACAATGCATTTAACCATGGCCTCAATTTACCAGGTACATGGCTTACCATGAGGCAACTGCGTCGGTAAAAATTAGATTGTGTTATTTTTCAAAAAAATTTTTTACAGAAACACAAAGAAAAATAGAAAAAGATAAAAACTAATTTCATAGTAAACACGTATAAAATTATGTTTTGTCCTTGGTTGTACAGACTTTATTATTCAGACAATCTTAGCAAATATCAGGTTCAGGTTGTCGCCAGAATGCACCATTTAACGCTTTTTAATGCCTCCTGACCCCTAGATTTGAAGCACCTTTGGCGCTTCTATCTTTTACCTTGGTTAAAATTGGTTCCTATATTACACCTCTGAAATTGATCACAGTGTCTCTCAACAACTTAGTACAAATCCCACTCAGGGAAAAAAATCATCATATAGGTAACCAGAAGTTGTTGGTGTGTTATCCACGGCAATCCAGTTTCTGCCACAATTCCGAAACTTACCCCTTCACATAAGTGAAAGAACCTTCGTTACTTGGGTATAAAATATATCACTCTACACCTACTTCATTCATGTCCTGTCTTACTCACAATTCCTTACCTTTTCTGCTTACTTTACGATTCTGTGTTTTGTTTCTCATGTAAGAACTGCGGCCGTAATTATCAACGACAGTCTGAAAGATACAAAATTAATATGATTCGAAAAACCACTGTAATCTGAATCAATATCAAAAGTATGACCATCACATTATGGAAAACAACTTACTGTGACGTTTAATTAACTGATTTCTCTAATGACAACTTCAAAGCACATCAATTTCAATGGACTTAATATAGGTGTATTTCAGACCTTTACATTTTCTTTTATAATAGAAGATTTGCAATTCAGGTCAGCATGACACCATAATATCACGTTTGCAGGTATTAAAACAAGCATAACAGAACTCTTGTTAAATTACAAAAGGATTAATGTGGAAAATAGTTATGCTATTGCTGTTTTATGCCCCAGTTAAGATTCTTTCAATTATATTGAGACAGTCAATATAAAGGGATGGTGGAGAATTCTGGAGTAGCTGAAGAAAACCATGGACTTTCCTACGGTAGGGTCTGCCAATGTGGGATTCCAACCTAAGCTGTAACAGCAGCTATGATTCTTTCAAAGGCTTATGATTTAAACCACACCAAGAGAGGCATGAAGCCAATGAAAATACCAGTACAAGCCTTTTTTAAACATTCTCTAAAATATTCTTACAGCAATTTTCTATTTGAGCAGCTTAAATTTCAAAATATGATTTTCGAAAAACAAAAACAAAAACATAAAAAAAAACAATCATATTTTGAAATTCAATTCGCTCAAATTTTGGACACTATAGTATTGTAACATTGACATATTATTATTTATCAATAATATTGTGGCAACCTCCCTTCACCCCCCCCCCCCCCCCTCACACACACAAAAAAAAAACAAAAACAAAAAACCCTTTGAATATAAGCCATATTGTCAATTCATAATTTTTTTTTTAAATATTTCTTGTGGAATACACATCAAAACCCAGGTATATATATGTATGTATATTATGGATTAAGCTAATAAGCAGTATTGATATGCCTCAAGGTCATCAAGTCAAACACCAAGACTTAATGATCCCAATAAAGAGATCTATCTTTATTTCTAGTGACTATCTTATTATCTTAATATTTAGGTCAACCATTTTACTCGAAGGCATTCTCATGGGTTTTTTTTATTACTTTTTATTGAACATTAAATGATTTTCTGTGTGAGGGCTCTCTGTATTAATACCCTTCATATTTACTTTTTATAAAATAATTTATTTCAGGTTTCATATACTATCTATTTAACTCCCAAGGCAATATATATATATTTCTCTTTATTCTATAGCCTCTCACAGCCTGTGTTCAAATCTGAAAATCAGTGGTTTTCTCTCGACACTCCGGTTTTCTCCACCATTCCAGAACTGACCGCCTCGAAAGAAGTGAAAGAATCTTGACTGGGGCGTAAAACACCATTACTCAACTCTCCGCTCCACTCTTTATCCTGTTAAACAATTTTTTGATGGAGTTTCCTGTATATGGATATTTACCTTTTATGAATAATTCATTTTAAGTTCCAGTAGAAATGTTACAATGTATATATGTTATATGCATTTTTTTTTTTTTTTTTTTTTTTTACCAATATATCAATAGTATGTAGGAGGAAACTATTTACTTTTTTTAAGGTTTAAAAAATCAATTTTCCACACGACAACAAAATTAAAAATTCTTTATTCAAATTCCCTTATACTTGCACAAATATATATCAGACATTTTGTCAACTGAATATGAGATGTTTAAGTTTAAACATACATAACACATGTATGCACACATATACACAGACACACACAGACATACATGTAAGTGCATACCCACACATGCATGCACATAAAGACACACACATGCATGCACACATAGATATACATGTATGCACATACATACACATGCATGCACATACAGATATACATGTATGCACATTCACACACATGCATGCACATACACACACATGCATGCACGCACATACAGACACAAGCATGCATGCACATACAGATACATATGTGTATGCACCAGCGCTCCACAAATGCCGGCAAGGTCAATCGGCGGTAGGCAAAGGGTACATCACACACACACACACACACACACACACACACACACACACACCGAATCCTGACACTGTCCTGAGTAATTTTAATTCTTAACAAGCCGCATTAAAGAATTTTTTATCAGATTTTGTCTTGCTATTATGGGGGAAAAAGCCGATTCGGATATTTTTCAATCGGCTTTTTTAAGTTTGAATTGGCGTTTTTTGCTAAAAATCAGCGTTTGTGAAGGCCTGGTATGCACACACACACACACACACACACACACACACACACACACACACACACACACACACACATAATTTTTCATCACTGTAAATGTTTAGTTTCTTGTAAATGTGGTCTGGTTTTGACAATGAAAAATTACTGAAAACATAAAAATTTGTGTGATTGGCCAAAGTGCCTCAATGTACATCTATTTTCACATGCTTTAAGAGACACAAGAATGTTTGAGATCCCTACCTGCTAAATCCTAGAGTAACAAATTTTCGGCTTTTTTTTTTTTTTTTTTTTTTTTTTTTTTTTTTTTTTTTTTTTTTTTTTTTTTTTTTTTGCCAATTGTTGGCGGGTTTTTTCTGAATAAGGTATTCCAGATTCCTCTATCATCATCATAAGCTTTTTGATACATGTATAAATGAAAGAAACCTGACCATAAAGTAATGCCATTGTTTCACTCTGCCCCAAAAAGCACCTTTTTTTAAAAAGCAAATTTTAAAGCTAAAAGTCAAGATACAGCGAGAGATCAAACACTGTGACCTCTTATATATTAAAAAAACACTTAGCCTCTCCACGGAGCTTACCAAAGTGGTTTAATATAAATAACTTAGGTACATACAAAAATACTATGACCATATCCCATTATAAAGACCCTTTTGGAACTTCTTTAACCCATATAGATCACTACTAGAAATTTTTTAACAGGTTCTTTTGAATAATTTAAACAAACTGTTTCACAAAAACCAATTTTTCACAATTTAAATATTTAACTAAATACCTTTAGGGGAGGGCTTTCTGTTGAATAAAACCAATGGACATGGTCACCAGAATTTAAAGAACAAATTAACTACATACATTCTTTGCACCTGATACATAAATTTTGTAAAAATTTTTTGGTTATAAAAATATAAGGAGTTGAGAAATAGGTCATCTGACCAGAGAACTAGTTCATCTGACCAGCACCGACACACAACAATATACCTGCGGTTTTCTAGTTTACCTGTCCTGATAAAACTGTGGTAATAGGTGTAAATAAGCCAATTACTGCAGTAAATACAATTTGTTATTAAAATATCCTTCATAGATTGACGATAGGATCTTCTCGAATTTAATTACCCTTTAAGGTAATTATTTACTAAAAAGCTTTCACCAAACAAACAAAAAAAAAGAAGACAACAACGAAGAAGAAGGAAAAGAGGAAATTTTAAAGTTAAGATTTCTTTTTTTTTTAAATTTAAAATTTTAAACTTACAAAAAAATGACTTTTCCAAAAAAAAACTTTAAAAAACTTATAAACAGGTATAAATACCTTTCTACGTAGTACACTTATATATAAAATAACAAAAAAAAAATGTGTTATAATTTAGTCGTAAATAAGTAAGTTTGATAAAACACAAATCACCTGTTATGTGATTTACAGATTGTCCTTTCATATAAACATTTACATTTTTAAAAGTTATTAAACATAAATATTTATATCATGAAAGCCTAAATTTGTATACATAGAAATTATCACAAAATTTCTTAATTTTTTCTCATTTATTTTATGACTACAAACATGTAGGTATGCATGTACCATATATAAGAGTATGTGTGAAAAGGGCTCTGTTTGGCCTATACAATTTGGTTGGTTGGTTGAATATTGTTTTTACATAGCATCAGGAATTTTTACATGTTCTGTTTGTTTTGGGGTATACATGTGTCATATATAGAAGTATGTGTGATAAGGGCCCAGTTTGGCCTATAAAATTTGGTTGGTTGAATATTGTTTTTACATAGCATCAACAATTTTTATGCATTTTGAATTTGGGTATACATGTGCCACATAGGAGCATGTGTGACAAAGGCCCTATCCGGCCTATAAAATTGGTAAGTTGAATGTTTTTTTTACATAGCATCAACAATTTTACTTGTTTTTGTTTTGGGTATACATGTGCCATATAGGAGCATGTGTGACAAAGGCCCTATCCGGCCTATACAATTGGTAAGTTGAATGTTTTTTTACATAGCATCAGCTATTTTTTTTTGTTTTGTTTTTGGGCATATATGTGCCATAAAGAGCATGTGTGTAAAAAATATCTTTTCATAGTTACAGATAAAGCATTACAAAGGTAGCATAAATTTTGGTTAACTTTTGTTTTACATAGCATCAGTAATTTTTACAATTTTCGTATTTGAAATTCACCAGGATTACTGTTATACATGTATAATGCATGTCTATGCTGAGAACAAATATCCGCCACAAACTTAAGTCTGGAATCCGAAGTGAATGAATTAATATTCAAAACACTAAGTTCACACACCTACTGCAACCTCAACTCACTTCTCTATGTTAAAGTTAAAATATATACAAGTACAAAAATGCAATGCAACATTTGATATCTCAAATTTTTTTGTACATTTTTTATGTTATTAGTTTCTCATTTCCCTTAAATAAAACTTTTTATTATGTGAGAAAAAAAACGAGAGAAAAATTATCCTGTAGTTCAGAAAACACGGAAAAACAATACCCACATACAAATTGTTAAAACATAGTTACAGATATAATCATTTAATTGATCTCGTCCTTGGAATTTGTCAGGGTCAATTAGGTGCTTGAAGATGAAAGCTAACAACCTCGTTAAAATCTGATAAATTACCCATGATCTACTATTAATAGTAAAAGTAGTAACTTCTTGTTTATCAGATAAGCTCTTTATTCAAGAGAGAAACTTATAATTTTTAATGGATCGATTTCCAGAAAATGCAACAGTGTTTTGAACAGAAGTGTGCCATGGAATTGAGTTCCATATTCAACTTATGGGCTGACAACTGCATGGCCATATGACCCCTGAGACCCCTGTGTATGAGTTCCAATCTTACTCAAAACAAAATGGTTTATACCAAGGGACTCGTGTGTGTATGAGTTCCAATCTTACTCAAAACAAAATGGTTAATACCCAGGGACTCACGTGTGTATGAGTTCCAATCTTACTCAAAAAAAAAAGGTTAATATCCAGGGATTAGCCCGTGTATGAGTTCAAATCTTACTCAAAACAAAATAGTTAATACCCAGGGACTCACGTGTGTATGAGTTCCAATCTTACTCAAAGCAAATTGGTAATACCCAGGGATTCGCATATGTAAGAATTCCAATCTTGATCAAAACAAAATGGTTAATACCCAGGGACTCATGTGTGTATGAGTTCCAATTTTACTCAAAACAAAATGGTTAATATCCAGAAACTCATGTGTGCATGATTTCAAATTTTACTCAAAACAAATTGGTTAATACCCAGGGATTTGCATGTGTTTGAGTTCCAATCTTACTCAAAATAAAATGGTTAATATCCAGGTACTTGTGTGTGTATGAGTTCATATCTTACTCAAAACAAAATGGTTAATACCAAGGGACTCGTGTGTGTATGAGTTCCAATCTTACTCAAAACAAAATGGTTAATACCCAGGGACTCGTGTGTGTATGAGTTCCAATCTTACTCAAAACAAAATGGTTAATACCCAGGGACTCGTGTGTGTATGAGTTCCAATCTCACTCAAAACAAAATGGTTAATATCCAGGGATTTGCACATGTATGAGTTCCAATCTTACTCAAAACAAAATGGTTAATTTCCAGGGATTCGCGTGTGTATGAGTTCCAATCTTACTCAAAACAAAATGGTTAATATCCAGGGATTTGCGTGTGTATAAGTTCAAATCTTACTCAAAACAAAATGGTTAATATCCAGGGATTCACATGTGTATGAGTTCCAATCTTACTCAAAACAAAATGGTTAATATCCAGGGATTTGCACGTGTATGAGTTCCAATCTTACTCAAAACAAAATAATTCATTTCCAGGGACTCACTTATAATTCAATGAGAAACCTACTAGAGATCTTTTTATAATGTTGATCTTTTAGCTTATAAAAACTGCTTAAAACAGCATAATGTATCTACAACTCATTACTGTCAACTTGACTTGATGGTCTTTTATCAAGATATTCAATCACAGACAGTTTTATTTTGCTTTGTGTAATGACCCGAGTATATTGTTGTTTATAATAAGGGTGTGCCAAAACAAGGTGGGATTTACAAAGAAAAGACATTAAGAAATCAAGATATTAGACAAAGTTTTTAAAATATGTTTACATTAAAACTTAGGTCTGGTAATAGTCATGTAATGATCTCAATCTGGTTTTATAAATTAATATTACTATGAATTGTTACCTGGACCCCACATAAACAAATCACGTACGACACTAGGTTTACCTGAAGTATATGATATAGCCCAAAATCCAAGTAAGCTCAAATATAGCAGGCTACTCTAATAACATTTTTTGATCTTTTGTATCAACAGAAGAGTCATTTAGGAGACACCCCCTTTTCTACATTTGGGGCAAATCTATGATCTGTCCTTTGACATTGACCTTGACCTTTGACCTAAACACCAAAACTAAGATGAAACAAAAACTTTAATCATTTATATTTGTGCAAAGGTTGATCAAACTATCAAAGTTATGGAGTGGACATGTTTTTGGGATGGATGAATGGCCAGACCAATGGATGAACAGATGGAACAGACAGACAGACAGATGGATGGACAGGCACATAGACAAGACAGAGAGGGTAATTTAATATACCACATAAACTTTGTTTTGGGGGTAAAATTAATAAAATGGCTACTTACACCAGAGGGAAAGTCAGGAAGATCAAATGTTTGGTTGTTTTCCATAATAGCAGTAAAATTAATAGTTGTCTCCCCTGTTTCATTTAAACGCGGATACTGTCTATGGTCTGCATTTCCTAGACGGTGCTCAATTTTCCTTAACTGAAATATACAAATAAAAAAAATGTACATTAATTACAATTATGACTGCAAAAAAAAGGAAAATTCAAGCAAATGTCACAAAAATCTAGAAGTCTAACAAGAAAAAGAACGCAAAGCTTACCTGAAAATTGACATTTCCATTCCATACAAAAATCTCTAACTGGACATAAAATGATACCCCAACATGCTTTAAACCAACAATTTATAAACATTTATTTTTGTCCCTGTTATATTTCAGTATATTGCAGTGTTACACAACTAATCTGTAATTTAAATACCCCCCCCCTCCCCCCGTCTCTTTCAAGGCAGCAGAGGAATTGTTTTCAATTTACTGTTATAATTGTAACATGCTAAATAGCAAGATGTGTGGATCAATTTTAAAGCAGGTGAAATAGTTTTGTGTTTTTTTTTTTGTGTATATTTGATAAGAAAAGCTGTTTTTGTATAAATAAAAATATTCCAAAAATATTCCACTTATACTAAAAAGTCTCAAAATTTTAGCAACTACAGAAATAGAATCAAAGTACTGAAAGTACTGAGCATCAGAATTGGAAATATATTAAATAGATGTCCATTACACAACAACAACAACAGTAGTAATAATAATAATAATGGTAAAAAACATCTTAAATGATTATTCAAAATATCAATATTAGTTATATGCACATAATGAATTGTCCCAGTGGGCCGATAATTGGAAAATATAAATTGGCCCAAAAGTCCTGTAGAATTACATGTATGACTAGTGCTAATAATTTACTGTGTCTCCGTCTCCGTACACAAACAAATTATATAACACACTTGCACGTGTCACACATACACCAACTAGTTCTCTAAGATACTTCCTCAAGTATTACAACCTTGTTCTCAACACAGTTAGCTGAATAATTGCTGATGTGATGTTTAACAACATTACAACCAATCACCAATTAACCAGATTTTCAAATGCAAAATCATATTACTGTTTATGCAATTAAACTTAATTAATCCAAACAATATCTTCTATTTGGATTATGTTTGGATTATAGATTACTCCATGCAGTCATTTAAGATCAAATATTAACGAAAAATTGGTATTATTCCCATCAGTTATCTATATACAAAAATAAAAATGTAATATCTAAATACTATATATATATATATATATATATATATATATATATATATATATATATATATATATATATATATATATAAATTTCAATATCTATTTTTTTTTGTTCAATATATATATATATATATATATATATATATATATATAGTAAAAAAAATCAAAATTGAAAAAAAAAAATAGATCTGTATTAATTCTAAAGTATGCTCCTCATGTTCGGCTCAATCCACATGAGGTTTGAACATTAAATATTAATAAGTAATCTTTTGACTTTTAAACTTTTTTTTCAAAAGGTATACAACGATATTTAAAAACTCTGAATTTAATTAAAAGTTTACTCAAAATTTTGTAAACATGTACCAAACATAATACTAATGGCTCATATTAAAATAATTTTTTTTTTTAATAAGGGTATAAAAGTGAAAGTGAACATTTATTCCGATTTAAATGTTAAAATTTTTAATTCGTTGTTTTCTTTTGAAGTTCAAGCATGTAAAATTTTATCTTATTTGCAAAAACCAAACATGACTCAATAGCGCGAGTCTATACAAACATATTTTGGGCTGGGGTTTAACTTATAGGTATGAATAGCCTAATGTTATTCTGGATAAACTTGTACCATGGTATCATTTCCAGATAGCAATATAAATTTCTTAAGAGTTTGCTTATTGCACTGAATAAATTTTTTTTCAAGAAGATAAAATGCACTTAATTTCTTATTCGAACACCATAGATTTTTCAGATAAGAATTATAATAGTATTTCGTCTTTTTTTTTATCACTTTTCAAAATCTTTTTCTTTTATCATTTAACAATTTTTTAAATATATAATAATGTACTTTTTAAAATAATTTTTTTTTTAACAATTTCTCACTTACACTACCAACTGCATTTCAAAACAATTATGTTAAATCAAGCTTGTAATATTTTTCTCTAATTTCCCGATATTATTAGTAGATTTTTAACAGACATGTTTGTGAATATAGGGCCATTGACGTGATTTCCAAACCACTACACTTTCGTACAAAAATACAATTTGTGGTTATAAAGTTTAATATAATTAATATATTTTTAATCTCAATTTTCTCCCAATTATGACAGAAAACCTATCAAATAATTGCTATAATCGTTAATTTCGGTTATGTATGTTTAATCAAGAATATGCAAAGTCATACCCTTAAATAAATTAATGAAAATTGATGACTCAAGTCATACACTTGAATAAATCGCTTAAAAATGAAAAATCAGCTGTCTATCAATTCCATTAATAAGTGATGTCTGAAGTATTAACAGAACTTTATTTAAGTAAAGTACAAAAAGTGAAAACACAGGAATTTGTACTCATGCTTCAAGGGTTTTATGCCCAAGTCAAGATTCTTTATATATAGGCAATCATTTTTTGGATGGTGGAGGAAACCTGAGTGTACGTGAAAACTACCCACCTTTGACAAGCAAAGTGATGAAATTTCTCATACTAGGATCTACCTAAGTGTGATTCTAACCTTGGGCATGCCAGACTGATCTGTTACCACGCATTTTGACTTCTTAGTCTGACCAAGGCTCCTGATGTGAGAGATATCTGTAAGCACACATTTTGACTACTCAGTCTGACCAAGGCCACTGATGTGAGAGATATCTGTAAGCACACATTTTGACTACTCAGTCCCCTAGGCCACTGATGTGAGAGATATGTGTAAGCACACATTCTGACTACTCAGTCTGTCCAAGGCCCCTGATGTGAGAGATATCTGTAAGCACACATTTTGACTACTCAATCTCAGTAGGGCTCTGATGTGAGAGATATCTGTAAGTACACATTTTGACTACTCAGTCTGACCAAGGCCCTTGATGTAAGAGATATCTGTAAGCACACATTTTGACTTCTCAGTCTGACCAAGGCCACTAATGTGAGAGATATCTGTAAGCACACATTTTGACTACTCAGTCCCCTAGGCCACTGATGTGAGAGATATGTGTAAGCACACATTCTGACTACTCAGTCTGACCAAGGCCCCTGATGTGAGAGATATCTGTAAGCACACATTTTGACTACTCAATCTCAGTAGGGCTCTGATGTGAGAGATATCTGTAAGCACACATTCTGACTCAGTCCCCTAGGTCCCTGATGTGAGAGATATGTGTAAGCACACATTTTGACTACTCATTCCCCTAGGCCCCTGATGTGAGAGATATCTGTTAGAACACATTTTGACTCGGTCCCCTAGGCCCCTGATGTGAGAGATATGTGTAAGCGCACATTTTGACTACTCAGTCCCCTAGGCCACTGATGTAAGAGATATGTGTAAGCACACATTCTGACTCAGTCTGACCAAGGCCCCTGATGTGAGAGATATCTGTAAGCACACATTTTGACTCAGTCCCCTAGGCCCCTGATGTGAGAGATATGTGTAAGCACACATTTTGACTCAGTCCCCTAGGTCCCTGATATGAGAGATATGTGTAAGCACACATTTTGACTACTCAATCTCAGTAGGGCCCTGATGTATGAGATATCTGTAAGCACACATTTTGATTACCCAATCTCAGTAGGGCCCTGATGTGAGACATATCTAACATCTTATCCTATACAATATGGTAAAAGAAACCAGAGTACAATGATAAATCCAAACCAAAAAATTTAAAAAAAAAAATTTATACACTAGGGCCTGTCAAGCGGGATTTGAATTAAGGCTTTTACAAAAAAAGAAAAAAGAAAAAAAAAACTACAGCCAGTGCATGTTAATGCTTCTTCTGATGCTGGTACTCTAATCATAATTTTATATGAATTAAGATTTTTTGTACTTTTTACTGGTAAAATAATATCTGAAAAAGGGGGATTTAAGCAAGTTGGCAATCATTTTAGTAGGCTCAACAGTTTAACTTTCATTTAGTTTCATAATAATCAAATTATCCTGGATATATTTGATATTCCAATGGTTCAATGTTCCTTTCCTTTTCAAATTCAACTTATTTCTCATGTGGCATGTGTAGCTAGCTAGACAGGAGGTGCTTTACCTTTCAAGGACCACCCAGCTTCACTTTCATGGTGGAAGTTCACTTGTGGTGGTTGTAGCTAGCCAGACAGGAGGTGCTTACCCTTCAAGGACCACCCAGCTTCACTTTCATGGTGGAAGTTCACATGTGGCGGGTGTAGCTAGCCAGACAGGAGGTTTTTACCCTTCGAAGACCACCAAGCTTCACTTCCTTGGTGGAAATTCATTTGTTTTAACTGAACTAGCATGTAGTTTTCAAAGTTTTTTTTACTCTGATTTTGAGATTGTGATTTGGTAATGGACATGTAATTGTTTGTGTTTGATTTAAAAGACGGTTAATATTGTAGGTACCAAAGACAAGTCAGAAGCATTCGGAAAAGTAGGAACTTTATGAGACACTGTCACTGTATCTAGGAACTAAGGTATGCGATATTTTATGTTGACTGGTAAAGAAGTCAGACAAGGTGATCAAATTTTAATCCCATGTTAAACTCAATAAAAAAACATAATGCCACATAAAAATTCTAAATTCTTCTTCTATGATTTTGATTCAGCCTGATAAAATCAATAAAAGTTTGTTTTTTTTAAGTGATTAAAAAACGTTCGGACTCACTTTTAACGTAAATATCTTTTCATATATGTTATTTATGTAAAAGAAAAAACAGGTCAATCAGAGTTAAATGGCAAATGAAACAACTATAAAGACAATCATTGGTTCCCAAAATCATCCAGTCAACTAGGAAATGTATTTAAAGGGATATTTATAAGTTCATGACTCCTAAACCTTGAATCTAGGTCATGGTCAACAACCTTTACAAGGATTGTAAAGTTGGTGTTCTGGCTCCAGTTTCACAATCAATCAGTCAATTAAGTGTACACTTAATTCAAATTATGGGATATTTCAATGTCAGTTTTTAAGATATTACACAGTTTAAATTGACCGCCACAAACATAAATGCTATCCATGATACACTGGCCGCCGATTTAGCACTTTCCGACTCCAGTACCAGCATACGAGCAGCTCCAGTGAAAGTTATATATCCACACCTAGATCCTGGATTGATCCTGCTGACTGGCTCCTGATCAATGAATGTTAAATATTTGAACTCATGAACTTTAATTTTTTATTATAAATTTTATTAACATCATAATACAAATTATATGTAATTTAATTATAAATGTAGCTCACGTAAATATAACTCCGCTCATTGCACCTTATCAGATACTGTATTCACACTGGGTCCTGATGAAGGCTACCCCAAGCCGAAAGCTTGACCAGTATCAATACTTAAAATAAACCACTAATGTTTAGATGTTGGTGTTCATTTTCTTACTTAACTAACAGTTTAAATTGGATATCTAATGTTATACTTCAAATTTTGTTTGTGTAGGTTTGTTGAACAAAACAAAACAGTGTCTCATAAAACTTATAATTTTTAAAATACTGATGAGATAAAAATGGGAATATTTGAGTTGAGTGTACACTCAATTGAGCGAATGATTGTGAAACTGGAGCCAGATGCAAAATATGAAGTTTAAAGTTTTTGTGCCTTGTAACATAAAGATATTTTATTACTTAAGGTCACTGTGCCCTTGAATGAAGGTCAAGGTCAACTAGCTTTGAAAAACTTGTAAGACTTTATGCCTTGGTGCTATATTTGAAGTTTCTAGCTTTTAGACCTATCAGTTCATGACAATATTATGTTTAAAGGGTTTGCAACTTTAGCCCATTTTTACCTTAAATGCAGGTCAAGGTCACCCAGATTTGCAAAATATGTAGAAAATCAGGCAATGATGTCATATATTAAGTTTTATGTTTAAAAGTTGTACTTTTGAAGGTCACTGAGACCTGGTAGGAAGGTCAAGATAAACCCATTTTTTCGGTTGCATCCTTAGTCATTTTACCAGCTTTTGAGGACTACTTATTAAACTTACAGGCCACGTTTAAATTTGAGTCAGGTATTTGAGTAATTTACTCTCTAGTTGTCACCCCAGACAATGCATGAAAATAGACAAAAGACTATCATATGATAGGTTAGCTTGAGCATATGGCTGAGGTACCTTATTCCTTATTGTCCCACAATTTTTTTTGTTTTTCTGTTACCTGGCAAGTAGCTTATGTTTGAGACTTTTAGATGTTTTTAACAATCAGGTTCTATTCAAGGGCCTTTTTTATTTTTTATTTTTTAAAAATGAATTTTTTTTTTAATTTCATTTTTTATTTATATTTATTTATTTATTTATTTATTTTATTTCTTATTGGTTTTATTTGTTTTATTTATTATTATCATTATTATTTTTATTTATTTATTTTTTTTTTTTTTTGGGGGGGGGGGGGGGGGGGAGAATAAATTTATCAAGGTTCTCAAAACCATGTCTAAGGAAACCAAAATTCTGGATTGTATTAACCAAAACAGGTAGAGCTATTTTTAACAAGCACTAAGTACTGACAATAACAAATTATAGAGTGTGTAAAATTATAACCCACCAAATTAATGGTTAAAACCTAACCAGTCAGAATCCACACTTAATCCCCATAAATGTTAATCCATGAGATTATTATCATCGGTCCCTTCAGAATTCCCATTTGACAATTAGTTCATAATCCTTGAAGATATTGAAACATAATGGCATATTCAAAGCATTCCAAAATTATGTCAGATTTGATATTTTAAAAAAAACATTTAACACTGGAAATGGTTTGTGTACCTCTAATTAACATCTGGTTTTCTTAACGAGCATGTCAAAGGTCATACACAATTCAACATTTTTCATGGATTCATTTATAGACATTCATAAAGATTTAAACAACACACAAAAAAAATAAATAAATCACCCAACTGCCTGCATGCAATTTTTGATTTTTATATAAATGATTTTTTAATGCCTACACAAACCGTAGCCTTAATCAAGATTTTTTCACTTATATCAGGATGGTCAGTTCTTGAATGGTGGTAGTGTCTAAATTTTTGCTCTGACCCTAACAAACTTTATGCCGTACAGCTGTTTGTAGGGACAGAACAATTTCTATATCAAACCCCCAGGATTTTCCTATACCATCTGGTGTTGAAAAGGGCACCACTTTATTTCAATTCTGACTAAAATATTAGAAGAACTGTAGAAAATTACTAACTTCAATTGACAGGTGAAATTTAGACCAGGATGGTGGAGGAAACTGGAATTCCAATGTTAAAATAAACACCCCAACCTTTGGCAAGCAAATTGACGTACTTTTTTACACTAGTTACTTGGGGTAAAGGTTATCTTGTACCGAATACTTCAGAAAAGAAACGGACAAACTTTATGCCCTATAAGGCCTTAAGTGCATATTTTAGAACACTCAGCCACCAAGGCCCCCACATTTGCTCCAATTCAATTATACATGTGATTTAGTTTTGATATAATTTACTTTTTTAATGCAAATATGTACTAAGTTCCTATTCACAATCAACACTATGGAGAGTGCTTTTTTGTTAAAATTCATAAATTATGTCAAGAGTTCTCCAAAAACAATATTTCTATTTTTAAAAAAGATTTTTTTTGTTCATTTATTTTTGTAAATAATATGCAAGAAAGATACATGTAATCAGTTGCTCGTTTGAGATGAAAAATCTTACTTACTCAATCTCAATTTAACCATCTCGACCTCAAACTCATAACAGATTCTCTCTCTCTCTCTCTCTCTCTCTGTATATATATATATATATAAACAAAATAAATTCTACAAAATCAAATGACCTATAATCAATAATGAATCATCAATAACGAATGCTTTAATTGAAAAGTTCTAAAAAATGTTCAATGAACTGGAACTATAAAAATAATTAAAAATTAAAAAAAAATAAAATAATATTATGTATTATGACTGAAAGTGCAAACAAATTAGGTAATCCATTTTAATTTTTTAAAAGTTTTTTTTTAGGTCAAAGGTTACAGAGAATTAAAATCATGATGAAGTTATTTGAATATGTGATATACAATCCTAACATTAATTTAAAATACTTTACCGACATAAAATTATTGAGTTTTATAAACTCGTCATTTAAAATCGAGATAAAAATCAATGAACATAGGTCTACACTTAAGGCCAAAAATGAGTCTTGAAATATTTTAAATTTACAATATTGAATTTTGACGAGTTATCTCCAAGAGACTTTAAAGTTATTTAAATATATCTGCCACGAAGCTTCAAATACCTCCGAATAAGGCATATGTGTGTTTATAAATTTACTAGCTTATGGATTTTTCAATTACACAAAATAAATTGCAACAATTTTCATTTCAACAATATAAATGAAGTTTAATAGCTATCATTCGTATTGTGGGGGCGTTTTGTATTGTGGGGGTGTTGTTGAGTTGAGTTGAGTATCTAACACCCCAGGAAAGATTCTTTAACTTTTATCATGTGATCAGTTTTGGAATGGTGGAAGAAACTGGAGTGCCCAGAGAAAACTAGAGTCTTTCAGCAAGCGAACAGACAAACTTTCTCACACTAGGATCTCATTAATCGGGATTCAAACCTAGATGGTAAGAGCCACTGGTATATAAGCACATGCTTTAAACCACTCAGCCACTGTGGCTCCAAGGGGTTGTGTTGGGGAGGGAATTTGTTCATGTGTGTATAAGTATGTTTGCCTGAGTGGCATGTGTTACCTGTTTTAGCAAATGTGTATACCATGTGTTAAAGAGGAGTAAGGTTTGGTTGGTTATAATGTTGTTTTATGTCAGCAATTTTTCAGCTTTTTGCGACAAGAGAAAGGTTATTAATCTCAGAATATGTCTGTTTATGTGTAAGTTATGCTATTGTGTATTATTCTTCCTTGTACACATTTTTATTGTCGTCGTCACTATCATCATCATCATCGTCATCATCATCATTATCATCATCATCATCATCCTAAGATCATAGGCCTTAGATTATTCTTTTTACAAGGGTGAAGCCTGACTGTCCAGTCAAGAACAAAGTCTCCCCCTACATGCTATACAAACTAGTGGATTAGCATCATTCATTCTTAGGGACTTACAGACCCATTTCACTCGGTCATCCCAGGTCAGTTCTGGTCTACCTGGTGCCCGATGACCAGTGAAATTCAGTGTAGGGATCCTTGATATCCATCCTGTACTGTGCTCTACATGGCCAAATCATCTCAGTCTCCCTGTCTAAGAATTTCTGAGATATCTTTGATGTTTAGCTGAGAGAGAAGAGACTCTATGGGAACATCTTCTTCAGGCCTGACAAGGCAGATACAAACTTTTTTGTTGCTTTTTGATGCTTGCCCCAGTCACATAATCCTGGCACAAGATGAACCAGTATATACAGAGTTTCCTAATTAGCAGCCTATTTTGTAAACTATTCCTGACACGATTTGATTTGATTTAATGGGGTTTTAAGTTCCAGTCAAGAATATTTCATTTATATCAAGACATCACCAGCCAAGGTGATTACCAGAAATTTTTACTTTTGCAGTGTGCAGGGGAGGGTTCTTTAGTGTCCCATGCCTGCCGTGACATGGGGCAAAGGTTTTAAAGATCTCTTCTGAAGGACCCAGTGACTTTCATTTCTAAATGCTGAGTGCTTGGCAAAAGAACAGCCACTTCCAATTTTTCAAGTCTTGGTCGGACTCAACCAGGATTCATATTCCTGGCATGAGTTCTTTATTTGTGAGTTGTGTGAGGAGTTGTGTGAGGAGTTGTGTGAGTTGTGTGAGGAGTTGTGTGAGTTGTGTGAGGAGTTGTGTGAGTTATGTGAGGAGTTGTGTGAGTTGTGTGAGGAGTTGTGTGAGTTGTGTGAGGAGTTGTGTGAGTTGTGTGTGAGGGTCTTATTATCTGTCTTGTATTAAGTGTACACTCAGGGTGACTTTTTGTCAAGCAAAGGACACTGTCCAAGAAAAAATTAACAAAATTTTGGATTTAAATAATTTTTTTTTTTTTCAGTTTTTAGCCTTTTATAAACCTAAAATATTCAAAACTTTCATTTTTTCGAAGGTCTAGATTCTTAATAAATGAGATGCAGTGCAACACTTTAATTTCTTTATCAGTGAAAAGAATTCTATGAAATCATATGTCTCATCTTCAAAAGTCACTATATGATTTGTTTTAGGTGTCAAATGAATTTGAACATACACTTTTAACATGCAACTTTCACATTTTGACACAATGACACCAAAAACTCTGTCAATGACACCGTGCAACAATC
>CM056606.1:11739757-11824757 GCA_029721355.1 Tegillarca granosa | reverse complement strand
GCCACACAACCTTGCTAGAGGACTCAATTGCAAAGTCAGCCTTTATCAGCCACACAACCTTGCTAGAGGACTCAGTATCACAGCCTTTATCAGCCACACAAACTTGCTAGAGGACTCGAAGTCAGCCTTTATCAGCCACACAAACTTGCTAGAGGACTTAAAGTCAGCCTTTATCAGGCACACAAACTTGCTAAAGGACACAAAGTCACAGCCTTAATCAGCCACACAAACTTGCTAGAGGACTCGAAGCCAGCCTTTATCAGCCACACAAACTTGCTAGAGGACTTAAAGTCAGCCTTTATCAGCCACACAAACTTGCTAAAGGACACAAAGTCACAGCCTTTATCAGGCACACAAAATTGCTAGAGGACTCAAAGTCACAGCCTTTATCGGCCACACCAACTTGCTAGAAGACTCAAAGTCACAGCCTCAATCAGCCACATAAACTTGCTAAAGGACTCAAAGTCACAGCCTTTATCAGCCACACAAACTTGCTAAAGGACACAAAGTCACAGCCTTAATAAGCCACATACACTTGCTAGAGGACTCAAAGCCAGCCTTTATCAGCCACACAAACTTGCTAGAGGACTCGAAGCCAGCCTTTATCAGCCACACAAACTTGCTATAGGACTCAGTATCACAGCCTTTATCAGCCACACAACCTTGCTAGAGGACTCAGTATCACAGCCTTTATCAGCCACACAAACTTGCTAAAGGACACAAAGTCACAGCCTTAATCAGCCACATAAACTTGCTAGAGGACTCGAAGCCAGCCTTTATCAGCCACACAAACTTGCTATAGGACTCAGTATCACAGCCTTTATCAGCCACACAACCTTGCTAGAGGACTCAGTATCACAGCCTTTATCAGCCACACAAACTTGCTAGAGGACTTAAAGTCAGCCTTTATCAGCCACACAAACTTGCTAGAGGACTTAAAGTCAGCCTTTATCAGGCACACAAAATTGCTAGAGGACTCAA
Organism: Tegillarca granosa; assembly: GCA_029721355.1. NCBI lineage: Eukaryota > Metazoa > Mollusca > Bivalvia > Arcoida > Arcidae > Tegillarca > Tegillarca granosa. Next base: position 11,823,776 of record CM056606.1, on the reverse strand, counting down.
AGTCACAGCCTTTATCGGCCACACCAACTTGCTAGAGGAGTCAAAGTCAGCCTTTATCAGCCACACAACCTTGAAGCAAAAATCGTAGTTCAAAGTTGCAGAAGTATAAAGAAAAATTGTGCTGAAATCTGTTTAATATTGTATGAATCTTTTTCAGCATTGGTGTAAACTGATAATGATAATATATTTGACCCACCAGTCATTCATTCTTCATTATCACATTGTCAACTACAGACAATGATTATCACCATACTTAATTATCATTCACAAATGCATGTTTTTTTCACAAATCACACAGTTAATTTTCTAAACATTATCTAGTCTTAAAGTAAATGTCATGTTATACACCCCATAACACACCAGGTCCGAAAACACTTAAAAACTGGTAGTGACTGTTATTTCACCAAGCACCCAGCATTTAGAAATGGTAGTCACTGGAGAGGAGACCGTAAAAAACGATGCCCCTTGCCTTGGCAGGCATAGAACGCTAAAGAATTCGAACCCAACCCTGCTACATTGCCCTAAGCACACTGCAAAGGTAAAAATTTTTGCCACTTCACCTATGCTGGTGACATCTCGATATAAGTAAAATGTTCTTGACTGGGACGTAAAATCCAATTCAATAAATCAATCAATATATTTACAGACTTAAAATCTTTCCAGAAATTAAATTGTTGAAAACATCTTTCTGCCAAAGCTGGGTGTATTCAGCACAAATTATGTTTTTCCCTTGAAAAATATTTTTACCCACATTTTTCATGTTTCCCTTAAATCTAAAAAAAATTTCAAGATTTTTTTATTCAGATTTGAGGACCATGACAAATTAAAATAGGTACAATACCAGTTATCTTGGGGTCTGAATACCTCTGTATAATGAGGGACTTTGGTGGCCAAGGGGTACAAAGCACATGCTTACAAATCACAGTGCCTCTCAACACATTGTGCAGCAAGTAAAAGAATCTTGACTGGGGTGTAAAACACCATTACTCCAAACTCCAAACTTACGGGGTTTTTTTCCACACTCAATAGATATTGCCCCAAAAAATCACTTTTTCTTTAGTAGTGGCTCCACTTATTGTATACACAATGTTGTACATGCTTGCATGCAGTGTATACTCTCTCTCTCTCTCTCTCTCTCTCTCTCTCTCTCTCTCTCTCTCTCTCTCAGCCAATTGAATTAATTTTGTTGCTTTCTGCCTCTTTGAGACTATTTGTGTAGCTACATGTAACACCTGCAAGATTGCTTTATAAAGCTGCCATAATTTTTTTTTTATCAACATGCATTGCAAATCAGGAGTGTCTGGAAAAAACCAACAAAAGTTGGTAAACAAATCAACTTATTTCCCATTCCAAAGCAACTTATTTCCCATTACTGTGAGATAAATAAATTAAAAATCAATAACTGTACATAACAAACATATAAAATAAGTAGTTTATGAGTACTTGAGAACAGGTGTAACTACTTCTACAAAGGTGTGTCAAGCAGAAAATAAAAGACAGCATATATGTATTTATATGAACAGTACCTTTCTTACTGGACTGCATTTAGAGGAGAAAGTATGTGCAACCCGATGACAGCAAAATGCAACTTCAGCCTAATATGTTTGTTTGTGGTGAACTGACTCTACAAGCTAGAGTGCCTAGGTCAAGCACACCCTAGTACAAGACAGACCATATAAACTACTCATACAGCTCCTGCATATTAGTATTAGTAAATATGGTCAGCATTTTGAAAATTTTGTGCATTAACACTGTCACATAACATACATAACATACATAATATACATGATTATTGCCTTTAACCAAGATCAGGTGCTTACAGACCAAAGTGCTTCTCACCCCCCAATGTCCAAATCCGATTCACCTGGTCTCCCTTCCCTTGTGGAAGTATTTAACTCAGTTTGCCACTTTTCATTCTTTTCTTTTTTCTCCCTATGGGATTGTGATTTGAGTATGGGCCCATATGTTTGCATATAAATCGAACAGATTCTAAAATTTGTCAATTCCCTTGACAAAGGTCAATGTTATCTCTGAGAGTACTCTGGTTTCCTCTAAACAAGCACTAGCTGCCTCAATTTAAGTGACAGAATCTTTACTGGGGGCATAAAAAATATTGTCCCTCTTCATTATATCCTTTCAGATAAATAAATCTAGTAAAAACAAACTCTTTTAAAAATATATATATATATATATATATATATACATGTTGGTATCCAAAAACACAGAAACGTAAGATTGATTACAGGTATTGCTTTCATAATCGCATTTACTGTTACAACTTCCTGAATGTACACAAAAACACCAGCATGTGACTTTAATCCTTTCATCTATAACACAGATTTAAAATGAAAACGACAAATGTATCATTTTTTATCTTCTCTTTGAAGATGACAGATTAATATGTTTTTTATATTTATTTATCGATATTCAAAATTTAAAAACTACTGTACACTGCCGACTTTTACTATAATCTGTGAATGTATAACTTCTTTTAGATAACCAGGTTTATAAAATAAATTTATGGAGTAATTGCAAATAAATCAACAGGAGATTGAATGATGAATTGATTAAACAGAATTCAAACCATAATCAAAATTGATTTACACAAAAAATTTGTGAAATATGCTCAATGATACATGTACATGTAGCTTTCTTTTCTTTCTTTTCTTTTTTATCTATTTATTTAGTTATTTATTTTCTTCATTTCTTTTTTTATTTTTTATTATTTTTATTTATTTATTTTATTTTTTATTTATTTTTCATTTAATTTTTTTCTTTTATTTATTTTTATTTATTTATTTTCTTTTCTTAACTTTCTAAAATACCTGTGTACTCTAAATATTCTGTGACCAAGTCCAATATATTTTCTTTATATTCAAACAATAAAATGATATTATAGACTTTGGTAAAACTGAACTGAGATAAAAGACAAAGAAAAAAACAGATACATTTTTTACCATATACATCTAAAACAAAAATTATGAATATACTCAAATTAGAATCAATTGGAAAATACTAAAACTATATACATGTACATCTATTCACAGATAAGACCCTCTTCTGTTTTAAATATTTCAGCAGCTTTTATGGTAAAATTATTGAAAGGGTCAATATTATTGGCATAAAACAGGGTAGGGTGTTCATCATTCCTGATCATAGTTTAGTTAGTTGGATTTAAATCTGGTAATTACAAGTGTATTAACTGAATTTAGTATTTCCATCTCAGCAGTACTTTTGTCTTGCCAAGGATAGAATTAAAGTTTCACTTTCTACAATTCTAATGTACCAGGCATAGTAGCCATATATATATATATATATATATATATATATATATATATATATATATATATATATATATATATATATATATATATAGTGGTTGGGTGCATAAAAAGTGAGCACTTTATCAACTGAGCTACCGTAGTGTGTCAAATGCCAATTTATCAAACAATGACAAGTTTGCAAGTTTATAAATAATCTCTTGGGTTTTATCAAAGAACAAGTTTGATATACATGATAATGTTCTTCATTATTCTTGAAAGATCAATAAACCTACTTCTGTTGCAAACAGCAGAAAAATTGCTGATGCCATGTTAAACAACATTACAACCAACCTACAACACCTGTGCTGTCAGGGCAGGGCGCCTCAGTGGCTAAGTGGTCTATAGCAGGTGCTAATTGATTAAATTACCTAGGATTGAACCCCACTTGTGCATATTCTAGATTTCTGTTTATTAGTACATTTGTAGAAGGTCAGTGGTTTGTCTCTTGATTCGGCAACCATCCCACAACTGATTACCTAGATACATGTATTGGAAAGAATCTTGACTTTGGACATAAAACACTATTACTCCACTCCACACCTGTGTCACCAGACACCTGTAATCATGTGAGATTACAGGTTCAAACTGTACACAATTCGTCTGTCTGTCTGTCCACCTGCCTGCCTGTCTGTCTGTCTGTCTCCCCACCTGCCTGCCTGTCTGTCTGTCCATCAATCCACCAGTTCATTCATCCACCAGTCCATCTATCCATCAGTCTATCTATCTATCTATCCATACATCTTTTTGCCAAAATATTATATATATATATATATATATATATATATATATATATATATATATATATATATATATATATATATATATATTTATATACTGGTAAATATATATATATATTATGCATTATGCAAAAAGATGTTTTAAAGTACTGAATATTCATAATCTGCAGAAAAGATGATTTGCAAATTTTTTAATATATTGAATTAAAAATCAAGCAAGAATGAGCTTGCAATAGAAATAAATTCCATTTCTTTTTCTCAGTAAATGACGTCTTTTTTTTTTTTAGATTGTCATGCACAATTGCAAAGGATGAGGCCATTTTCTTTACACATCAATGACAATGCAATACATTGTGAATTAAAATAATCAAAATATTCATTGATAAAAATACTTGGTATTAGTTTTAAAATCATAATTAAAATCCCTATATGAAAAGAAAAAAATTAGGGCTTTATTTCACATCTGAAAACTGCTCGATGACGTATTCAGTTTTAAATATACCTGTATAGAATATGTATATGCAAGCTTTTCTTCCTTAAATATCAAAACTAAGAGACTCAAAATGAAATATTTGGAATAATTAAATTTTACTTGTTGTAAAACTCCCAAGATTTTAAGAATGTCTATGAAATACAAGTTCAGTGTTTTATTTTATATAAAAATTTACAACTTAAAGTGTGTGAAGGTCATTATCAACCCCTATAGCCTTTGTAACTAAATAAGAATAGAATGGAGTACAATATGAGTCAAGAGTGGTTTCACTTACATCAAGGCTGTCAGTTCTTAGGTCGTAGAGAAAACCAGAGTGCCTGGAGAAAAAAACAGTTTTATGTGATGGCACAGGAACCCAGGGTTCCTTTGAGAAGAAACCACTGTCCTTCAGCAATTAAACTGACAAACTTTGTCATACAAGGAACATCTCTAGTGAGATTCCAAACTTGGCAAGTGAAAGGCACTGTGAACTATAAAAGGCACTCTTAAGACAATATGGTTAATTAGGCCCCCTCTGTCAGTAAATGATTAATAATGATAATATTTGAAATAATTTTTTTTTCTTTAAAAAAAAGCACATCTACCAGCAGTTACAAGATAGGGATATCTCATCGAGGAGACAATTTTTTCAGCTAGTCTTCATTCAAGGTGTTGCTTGGTTGTTTGAATGCTGTTTTACATCAAATCAGCAATTTTCCAGCTATTAATGATAAAACACTTGTTATTAATCATGAGGATTTATCTTAACACAGATTCATGTGGTGTGTAAGTGTTTCAAATTTGCATGTATTGTACTAGTGTGTAATTAGTAATAATGGCGCCTTTTAAAGTACTAGTACACATGCCTGCAATGTTGCGGTCAACATCCCAGACCACTCACTCTATTATACTAGTACCAAGCTGACCAGTAAAAGCCTGTAACAAAGAAAAACCTTGGTCACTTGCATTCAACCAGGATCAAATTCATGGCAGTGAGATGTCGTAAGTTTCAAGGCTAACATACCCTAACCACTCAGCCATCACTTCCCTCCGTGGCCGAGTGGTCTAAAGCGCATGCTTACAGATCACAGTGCCTCTCGTCGCCTGGGTTTGAATCCCACTCGGGACAGATCCTAGTGTGAGAAAGTTTGTCAGTTTGCTTACCGAAGGTCGGTGGTTTTCTCCGGGCACTCCGGTTTCCTCCACCATCCCAGAACTGACCGCCTCAAATAAGTGAAAGAATCTTGACTGTGGCATAAAACACCATTACTTAACTCCACTCATCACTTCCCTCATTCTCGGAGAGTAACCTCTATCTACTGTAGATATAACAAATTCTTTTTCTCAAATCTCATAACATTTCAAAGTAAAATAAAAAAAAAACCAAGAAGCAAAGTCTAATGTTAAAATTATTGTCATAGTAACAGTCAAAAACAAAATAAGTTTTTACATATAAGTTTACACTGAGTTTAAACCATAGCGTACTCGCAGTATACTGAAAATAAAAATACATGTATAAATACAAATGTGAAAATTTCCCAGATTTACAATAAGTGAAAAAAACTCGACAGTGGCATTAAAAAAAATTACAAAAATGCCTCATTTGAATGGTTAATATTAATTGGAATGAATTGGAATCAACATGACTAGTTTAAGGCAATCGTTGGAGCTGCCAAGTTTGACTAGGATTGTTGACAAACTTTTTACTCCCGTTATCAAAATCACAAACAAAAATCTTTATAATCATATCCTGTTGTGTTGGATCATATCCAACGGTAATATTCACCTGCCAATTGCTATACAAAAAAGGCCATATATACATATATATTTATATATATTCAAAATAAAAAAATCAAAATTACTACCCCATTATCAGATAAATAAATAAATAAGCTGCATACATAGACATTAAAGGGATAAATACATAAAAAGAGATAATAAATATATTTTTTTTTCTACAGTAAACACATAAATATACAAACATATTAATTATTTCTATTTTAAATACAATGTCGATCACCTTTTTCTAATACTCATTCCCAGACTTTGCTCATACATAAATAGGAAAGAAGACTGGGGTTAAGTGAACTAATCAGGTTTTACACCCAAGTTAAAAATCCCCCTACTTAATTGAGATGGTCAGTTTTGGATTGGTGGAGAGAACTGGAGTACCCAAAGAAAAGCAATGACAGCTTCTGCAAGTAAAGCGATGAACTTTCTGATATGCTCAAGTTGGATCTGAGGCTCTGAGAGGCTTGCACTTGAGTCAATGAGTCAATGAAGGCCAGCACTGTGACCACTGGGAATTTACAATCTTGAACTTTTTCACATAAGAATCTGTTCAAGTGGGATTTGAGACAGTGGGAGGCTTGAACAAAAAAAGTCACTCGCAAATATAGCCAGCACTTTAACCATGAAGAAATAACCATCTAGATCATTTCTCAAATCGGAACTGTGGGATCTGAGGCAGTGAGAGGCCTGCACTTGATTAACTCGGCCAATAAGAACAGCTAATTTGACCATGGTACATTGTTGATCATTAATTTTCTCACATTAGGATCTGCTCAAGTGGGATTTGTTGCAGTGAGAAGCTTACACTTGAGCCCTTAGCCAATGAGGCCTACACTGTGTCCATGGGGAATTTACAATCCTAAACATCTTTCACATAAGAATCTGTCCAAGTTGGATTCTATGCAGTGATCAGAGGCTTGAACTTGGGTCAAAGCCAGCACTTTGACCATAGTATTTTTTTATCTTGGATTTTCTGGCATGAGAATGTGTGCAAGTGGGATTTGAGGCAGTGGGATGCTTGAACTTGAGTCACTCATTAATTCTGCCAGCACTTTGACTATGGGAAATTAACCATCTTAAAACTGTATTAAGCATGAGAAAAACAACTACCTACTATATTTATATATAAATTTAACTTGTGTGTTAGAAACTAGGTAATGTCACAACAAACGTTTTAATGTAAATATTTATCTAATGGATTACCATAACTTTACCATAACTTTACTATAACTTTATCATACCTGTCCAGACCTTTTCTGAATTTTTTTTTAAAAAAGTGACCAAGCAATTTTCTCTACTTACCCCTTTACAAACTAGTTCAATGTATGTGGTTGTGGGTTGTGGGTTGGAGCAGAGATTACAAATACCACTACTACTTTAAAAGTATGTTTTTAAATTAGTTGATATCTTAAATTCTATGGATAAATTATCATTACTATCATCATCATCATTATTATTATTATTATTATTATTATTATTATCTCTTTTTTAAATTTTACATAATATCAAATTTAAAGCTGCATTAAGTTTTGCAATTTTCTGAATTTTTTTTTGATTTTCTAAAAACATATTTTTTTTAAAATAGATATCTTCTAACCACATCCGTGACATTCATTTTCTAAAATTTCATTTCTTTTAGCTGTAAATAAACAGAATCCTCTGACCAGTTGGTCAGTGTTTTACGATGGCAATTATCAAATTTAACCTTAAAAATGTTTTAACTATAAACTGTAAACAGATTTTATATTTTTAAACACCAATTTTTAGATTTCGAAAATAAAAATTCATACTCAAACAATTTAACCCCTCCCCCCTCCTGCAAAAAAAAAAATAAAAATAAAAAAAATTAAATTAAATTAAAGAAAAAAAAGAAACAGAGGATAATTAAACAACAACAACAACAAACTTTGTATATCTCATCTTTTAATGTAAATATTACATACATTTTTTCTAACCAAAAAGTTTCTAAATGTCATTTCTTTTTTTTTTTTTTTTTTTTTTTTTTCATTTAATTTTTTGTCCTTATTATCAATATACAAAGGTAATCATAAACCCATGTACTTATTTATTAAAATGTTTGTCAAACTGCCTTCTTATTTACATAACATATAGTAAAACTGAGTATTCAAATATTCACAAAAGAAATTAAATAATATTGATTATTTCTTTATCATATTTTTACACACATCATTTAAACAATATCTGTTGGGAATATCTACATATGGTGACTGCTAGATAGGTGGTTAAATGCTGCTTATCTGCAGTTAAAATGCTTTTGAATCTGATAAGCTTTGAGAAAAGTGGTGTAATGGTTGGTTGGTTGGTTGGTTGGTTGTAATGTTGTTTAACATCCCATCAGCAATTTTTCAGCTATTCCTGATGACAGCAAGCTTATTAATCTCTCAATTATAATCTAATAAAGAATTTGTGTATGCCTGAGATGTGCAAGTGAGTATTATTGTCGGCAGTGTACTAGCACACACTATGAGCAACTTTTCTGTTAAGGCACAGCTAGCTTCCAGAGTCAAACCATTACAGGGATTTTTCTGGCCATTTTGGGAAAGGGACCTTGGGATGAAATTGGGAAAATCATTGACTAAATCGACATTTTGGGAAAATTTTTCATTTAACTTTAAAAATTTTCACATTGTCAGCACATCAAATATTTTGCCTGGAATATTTACTATTTTGATACATGCTGGTAGTCACTAATTTGTACCAAAACACTCAGACATTAACACAATATCTTCATAGACTGGCTTCAATACAAACATCTAAGAAAGTTGTTTCATGAGTTGCTCCCATTCTACCAGATCCTCATTGAGTATAAATCAAAATGAGCATAAATACAGGTTATTATAAAGATATACAAGCTACACCAAAAATATATTTTTTTCACTTTTTCTTAAGTTTCTCAAAGCAGGATCATTTGGGAATTTTAACCTACAAAATTGGGAAAAATGTATGTTTTTTGGCATTGGGAATGGGTCCCTTTACCGGACCCTTTGAGTGGCCAGAAAAATCCCTACATTACCTCAGTCACATTATATATCATGACACTGGACAAACCAGTCAATAATCTGTCCTGGGCGGGTACCGCTGCTGGTGGAGTAAAACTCCCCGAGGGTATTCATAACTCAGTAGGCAGTACTTTGTGCTGTCAGAAAATAAACCATTTAGCAAAATTTTCAGGCGTCTTAATTTTTGAAATTTATTTAAAACTAAGGTCTGTTCCCTCATGCAAATTAAGCATTCCTTAGCTGGATTTGGTTTCATATAATTTTGGAACTTTAGATTCATTATTTTTCAACTGTTTGGCTTATGTTTTCTATCTATCAAACTTTTCGGCCCCTAGTGTCACTGATGAGGAATGATTTTCTGAAATGTGCACATCTGGCACATCAAAATTTAGCAGGTATTTGTTATATATTTAATGCCAAACACGAGCAAGGAATGTTGATTGATTGATTTAATGAGGTTTTAAGTACCAGTCAAGAATATTAAACTTATATTGAGATGTTACTAGCTATAGACGAAGTTGCCGAAATTTTGACCTTTGTAGTGCACTTAGGGCAAATTTGCAGGGAGGGTTCTTTAATATGCCATGCCTTCTGTGACATGTGGCATCGGTTTTTAAGATCTCATCCAAAGGACCCCATGACTTTCATTTCTAAATGCCGAGTGCTTAGTGAAAGAACAGTCACTACCTTTTTTGAAGTCTTAGCCAGCGCTGTCCTGGGGTTCAAACCCCAAACCTCTCACATACCAAGTGAGCACTCTACCAATTAAGCTACCATAGTTGTGTCAATCACTAGCAAGAAAGCAGTATCTAAAATTTCAAAGTTGTAGGTATCATGCAACTGGGAAATCAGAGATTTCAACAAATGTGTGCAGAAAAAAAGACACATATATTTAAAGATGACATTTTAACTGATTTTTTTTAACATTTAATAAACAATATAAATATATTTTTATATATATTTAAAAAAAACCAACATTTTGTTGCCTAAAAGCATATGGCGATTCTGTAAATGTTCCGGAGTAACAACTAAAGCCCACATAGCTTTTTCTTCAACAATTTCAAAATCATAAAAAAATCAATTCTACTAGCCTAACCAAAGGTAAAAGCACATTTACTAAGAGCATCAATCACTCATACAAACAACATATTCTCTATCTTGATCTCATTTTACTTTCAAATAACCTTTTAACAATCACAACAAATGAACTGAAACATCACTGGTAAAAATTAATATATTTAATCTATCTCTAACACTACGTTTCCATTGAAGACCAAAATGCATCACAAATTACAAATATGAAATATGTATGAATAGTGTCCATTTATAAATGTACCTCAATCACTGTCATCAGTTTTCTGAAAATATATATCAGACCAAATAAAAAAATATCTGTGTTTCTTGGGATATACAGAACAAATACCATTATTTGCTAATAAAAAAAAAGTTATTTTTTCAGTAATAACAAAATGTATTAACATTAGATAATGAATATTGTCCTTGAGTACGCATTCAGATTTTAATTTTAACGTCATGCTTGTCAGTTGTCTAATAAAATTACCTGTATCAAAAAGTTCAAGGGAGCGACCTAGGATTTTATGGTCTGTATAATAGACAGAATCAGATATAATTATTTTTTTTCTTTTTTTTTTTTTTTTTTAGGCTTTGCTGAAAAAAGGAAGAATGTTAATTATTTATACAATGCTAGTTTGACTTTTGACGATTTCTAAACTCATCTGGAAATAATCAATTTATTTCAATTTCACTTCAATATCATTGCAATAACAACATTTTAATTTTAAATCAATGACAAAAATAAAGAAATTTTAAAATATACTGAAATTCTATCATTACTACTTACAGAAAGATAAAACTGATATATACATTCTTATGATTCAACATTAAAAAACAAAATTCAAAATTTTATAAATTTTATTTAAGAGACTGTCTTACTAATTCTGTATTGTTGTTGGTTGTCATGTTGTTGATTGATTGTACTGTTGTTGATTGATTGTTGGTGAATTTAAAGTTGTTGATTGATTGTTGTTGGTTGTTATGTTGTTGACTGTATTGTTATTGGTTGTATTGTTGTTGACTTACTAATTTAGTATTGTTGTTGGTTGTAATGTTGTTGTCTGAATGTTGTTGAATGTAAAGTTGTTGATTGATTGTTGGTTGTTATGTTGTTTGTTACATTGTTGTTGACTTACTAATTTTGTATTGTTGTTGATTGTAATGTTGTTGGTTGATTGTTGTTGAATGTAAAGTTATCGATTGATTGTTGTTGGTTGTTATGTTGTTTGTTACATTGTTGTTGGTTGTATTGTTGTTGACTTACTAATTTTGTATTGTTGTTGATTGTAATTTTGTTGGTTGATTGTTGTTGATTGATTGTTGTTGGTTGTAATGTTGTTGTCTTACTAATTTTGTATTGTTGTTGATTGTAATGATGTTGTCTGATTGTTGTTGTCTGATTGTTGTTGAATGTAAAGTTGTTGATTGATTGTTGTCGGTTGTTATGTTGTTGGTTGTATTGTTGCTGTCTTGCTAATATTGTATTGTTGCTGGTTGATTGTTGTTGATTGATTGTTGTTGGTTGTAATGTTGTCAGTTGTAATGTTGGTTTTTATGTTGTTGGTTGTTATGCTGTAATGTTGTTGGTTGTTATGTTGTTGGTTGTATTGTTGTTGGTTGTACTGTTGTTGGTTGTATTGTTGCCAGTTGTAATGTCGTTAGTTGTAATGTTGATGGTTGTAATGTTGTCGGTTGTAATGTTGTCAGTTATGTTGTCAATTGTAATCTTGTCAGTTGAAATATTGTTGGTTGTGATGTTGTCAGTTGTAATGTTGTCAATTGTTATGTTGTTGGTTGTAATGTTGTCAGCTGTTATGTTGTTGGTTGTAATGTTGTCGGTTGTTATGTTGTCAGTTGTTATGTTGTCAGTTGTAATGTTGTTGGTTGTTATGTTGTCAGTTGTTATTGTTGGTTGTTATGTTGTCAGTTGTAATGTTGTTGGTTGTTACGTTGTCAGTTGTCATTGTTGGTTGTTGTATGTTGTCGGTTGTTATGTTGTCAGTTGTTATGTTGTCGATTGTTAAGTTGTCAGTTGTAATGTTGTTGGTTGTTATGTTGTCAGTTGTTATCGTTGGTTGTTATGTTGTCAGTTGTTATGTTGTCAGTTGTAATGTTTTTGGTTGTTACATTGTCAGTTGTCATTGTTGGTTGTTATGTTGTCGGTTGTTATGTTGTCAGTTGTTATGTTGTCGGTTGTTATGTTGTCAGTTGTAATGTTGTTGGTTGTTACGTTGTCAGTTGTTATGTTGTCAGTTGTAATGGTGTCGGTTTTATGCTGTTGGTTGTATTGTTGTTTAGCATTATTTTTACTATTCACAAGCTTTAGAAAGTTTTTTTAAATTTTATAATGAATTTGAGAGAAAGTTCAGGTAAATATGCATGAGATGGGCCAGTGTGTATGATGTACACTTGAACACTAAATAAACTGAAAACTGTAAACTTGACCCTATGAAAACTGGAAAAAATCTATGTAACATGAAAATTGAACCCTGATAAAACTGAAAGCTGGACCCTGAGTAAACTGAAAAAATAACCCTACATGTAAGATAACTGAAAATTGGACCCCTGTTAACTTGAAAACTAGACCCTGTGTAAACTGAAAACCTTTAAAAGCAGAATTACTTTATGAAGATAAGCCTTAGGAGTTTATAGACAGGTTGATCTTTTTATAAGGTCATTTTCAGTCTATAAATGGAACAAAAGATCTTAAAACAGTGGTCTTAATAAACAACAGGTCTTTATATAGAGGTGGTGTTGAGAGCAAGTGTTACTGTAAATGCAGAAACTGAGATTAAATAATTCTAGATTCTATTTTCATTAGAACGGTACCAGTATATCAGGTGGATTATGGAAAGTATTTTACATATAACGGTAATTCTGATCAATTTTATACAGTTAAATGAGTAAAGTACGGTACAGAAAAAAAAAACAGCATCCAATCAAAATGTCTTCCTTTTATCGCTGTATTTGAAATCTATAAATAATTTATTTCATTTGTTGACAAATATCAAACATTTCATAATTAGTGTTTGCTTCTGTACAAAACGTGAATTCATTAATTCTAGTTTGAGATTGGGGCTCAATAAAGGGGGATTGAAAAATGGAATTTTTATGGAGAAGAGTAGAATAATGGGGCTTTACACAGAAATCAAGATTTTGAACTTATACTGAGGTGGTTATTTCTGAAATGGTGGAGGTAACTGGAGTGCCTGAAGAAAACCACTGACCTTCAGCAATCAAATTTACAAACATACCACACTAAAATCTGCCTAAGCAGGATTCAAGCCTATGCATTGGGAGGCGCTGTGATCAGTAAGTGCCCTTTTTAGACCACTCCGTCACTGAGGCCCCAGGAGACATTGGAACAAAATATATCCATAAAAGACAACAACTTTTTTTTTATTATTATTGTACACAAATGCATGAACTGTGTTCCTGGATTATCAAAAATCTAACAAGAACCCAATAAAAGGAAAGGATACCTCTGACTCTAACTGCTCAAGGTCTGGTTGAATGTTTTACATTGCATCAACAATTTTACAGGTTTTACATTGACAAGACACTTTTTTGTATAATTCCAAAGCATAAATCTAAACACAAGCTCTTGAGGTGAATGAGACTATGCAAGTCCTTTTTATATGCTTTGCTCCTAGTGTCCACTTGCGGTAAACCTTTAAGATGATGGTATTCTTACCAGCAATAATTACAAATGCTTATAAACATCAGACCATCACTGTGGCACTAAGCCAAACTGTAAAGGCCTATGACATGGAAAATCCCTTTCTTGGGGTCCAACACAAAGTGGTGACACTGTGGCACTGAGCCAAACAGTAAAGGCCCATTGACATGGAAACCCCTTTCTTGGGGTCCAACACAAAGTGGTAACACTGTGGCACTGAGTCAAACAGTAAAGGCCTATGACATGGAAAACCCCTTTCTTGGGATCCAACACAAAGTGGTGACACTGTGGCACTGAGCCAAACAGTAAAGGCCCATTGACATGAAAAACCCTTTACTTGGGGTCAACCACAAAGTGGTTTTAAAGGTTAACGCAATTGACAAGGGGGCTTAACTCTGTAAATACTGGGTTGATGTCTAGTAATAGCATGCTGCATGCATAGAGCTATCTATATGTATACCCAGAATAAAGGTTATATCAGTATATTTTTTTAACAAGGACCAATATATTCCAAACAATTAGAATCAAATTGGAATTTAGCCACTTTATAAACCTGCTTTAACTTCTCAGCATGGCAGATAAAAATACCATATTACAGGTAATTTTTGTGAAGTTCAGCAGAAAATTACACTTCTATTATCTAAACACACTGTATAAAACAATTGTATTGGAAATGGAAAATAAAAAAAAAAAGAAAAATAAAACTTCTATAAATAAACTTTCAATACAAATTTGCAGGTATGTACCTAAAAACCAATATTTAAGTCAACATCAAAATGTATAAGTTTAATTACAAAAAAACGCCCAATTACATTCATGAAAACCCTGGCATTCATCAGTTTCCATACAAATGCCTAGATCCATTATGTAAACCCAGGCATTCATCAGCTTCCATTTAAGTTATATTTCCTGTGCGAGAACTTTTTTGTAACCCCCCCCCCCCTCTTATACAATTGTATGCTACAATTTTGAAGAATTTTTTTTTTCACAGAAATTTTCAATTAAGAATGACTTTGGATTTTGCTTTAAGGTCATCAAGTACACAGGTACCTGACCCTATTAAACGATTGACAAATCTAGTGAGTTGCAGTTCACGTTAGATTTGCAAGTTTGTAAGATTGATTTGATGGTGATAAAGTTGTTTAACTTCACATCAGCAATTTTTTCAGCTTTCATGATGAGAGCAAGTTTATTAATCTCTAAGGATTAATCTAAAAACAGGTTCATTCATGCCTTGTACATGCAAGCCTGATGTATAGTCTGCATTGTATTAGTTTCCACTCGAGGCCACTTTCATGTGCTAGTTTACAAAATAAGCATGCCACAAACAAGCATACCTCCCTAAGTCACATTATCTTGACACCAATTGAATCGGTTGATGTCTACCTTATGTAGAGTATCAGACAAGGAAGAAGTATCTCAGATGTTATAGTCTTATGTATGACCCAGCCAGGGTTTAAACTCTCGACCTCCTATTCTCAATAGAAATGCTCTACCTATGAACCACTGAGGCAATTGGGAAATAGTAGTGGTAGAGATAAATTTAAACTTGATGTACCCACAGAATATGACCAAGCTATTGGTCAAGAGAACTATGACACATTTCACACAATAATCTTCTCAAGAAGGATTTGAACCATTTGCAATAAGAGACACATTTTGATCAGTTAGTTGGTGTTTTGGACAACTCAGCCACCAAGAAAACCCCTCAAGAAACACAGGGGTTTGCAATTTCAATGAGAAGTTATGATGGCTAATTTTTAAGTTGCCAACATATTACTCTCTCTCTCTCTCTCTCTCTCTCTCTCTCTCTCTCTCTCTATACATATATATATATATATATATGTATGTGTGTGTGTGTGTGTGCACGCGGGTCCAACATATTGCCCTCTCTCTCTCTTTTTCTCTCTCTCTCTCTCTCTTTATATATATATAAATATATATATATATATATATATATATATATATATATATATATATATATATATATATATATATATATGTGTGTGTGTGTGTGTGTGCTATAAAAGACTAATGAACCTTTATGTCAAAAATTTTATATACATTCTGTTCATAAGAACAGACCAATTTTGATATGCTGGGTAGATTTTTTGATTTCCAGCTGTCTACAGTAATAATTACAACGGGTGCTTGATAATGTGACATAATCTCCCATGTCATGAATTCATTTTTAATGTAAAACCCATTAACTTCTTCCTTCATTATATATATTATCTCTTCTCATCTCACTTTATTTTACTTTATACCCATATGATGAGAAGTACGGTAATTCAAAATTTAAAAAAAAAAAAAAATTGAAAAAAAAGGAAAAAAAAACAAACTTTTTTTTGTGTTTCAAGTTGAACTTTAAAAGTATAATAAATCATATGCCTGTTATGTAGTCCAAAAAAAAAATTTAAAAAATTTCATTATAAAAATGTCTGAATAAAAACAAATAAAACTTAAAGTCAAACATCTTCAAGTACCTTTTAAGTATATATTAGTTTGAACCAACAGGTAGGTTTTTTTTTTTCTTTCTCTATTAATATTTTTTTATGTCGTTTTAATTCTTTTCTTTTT
Organism: Tegillarca granosa; assembly: GCA_029721355.1. Taxonomy (NCBI): domain Eukaryota; kingdom Metazoa; phylum Mollusca; class Bivalvia; order Arcoida; family Arcidae; genus Tegillarca; species Tegillarca granosa. The sequence goes on along the minus strand of CM056606.1, from coordinate 11,807,100 downwards.
TACAAAATGTGAGTTATGCAGTTAGCATTAGTTCAATGATCTCCTTTCCTAATCTTTTCAAAATATGAAAGAAAAAATTAACAAAAGCCATTAAAAAACAGCTCCCCTGCACATTTCGTCTTTGAAAACAAATTTTAATCATAAAATTTAACATATGTTAAAAAGAAAAAAAATATTGGGCAATGACAGTGCATGGAGTGAAATGAAGTGGAGTATTAATTTTTTTTTTTTTTTTTATTCCCTATTCCTGATTCTTTCACTTATATCAAGGTGTTAGTTGTGGAATGGCAGAGACAACAGAAGTGCCATGAGAAAATGAATGACCTACCTTAATAAAGGGAGTAAACTAACAAACTTTTCACATCAAGATCTGTATAAGCAGGAATCAACCTGGGTGTTAATAAGTAATGTAATCTATAAAAGAATGCTTCAGACCACACTACCACCAAAGCTCCCATATCACAACATGGGCTCTTCTGTACTTCATGATAGCTCAGTTTGTTGATTGCAATTGGTTGGTTGGTTGGTTGGGTTGCACTGGGTTGCTTGGTTAGTTGGTTGGTTAGTTGGTTGTTTGGGTTGGTATGTTGTTTGGGTTGGTTGTATGGTTGATCAGTTGGTTGGTTGGTTGGTTGGTTGTTTGATGGTTGGTTGGTTAGTTGGTTGGTTGGTTGTGGTTGGTTGGTTTGTTTGTTTGTTTGTTGGTTGGTTGGCTGGTTACTTGGTTTGATGGTTGGTTTGTTCATTAGTTGGTTGATTGGTTGGTCGGTTGGTTTCTTGGTTGTTGGTTATCATGTTGTGTGAAGACAAATCAGCAAAGTTTCAGCTATTTGCTATGAGAGCAAGGTTATTTATCTCCAAGGATTAAGAACTAGTTTGTGTATGTGAGTTATGCAAGTGTGCCTTACAGTCAGCCTTGTATTAGCACACACTCGAGATGACTTTTTGTTCTGATTCTAGCTCACTTAGTCAGTATGCCACAGAAAAGCTTACCACTCCCAAAGCCACGCTATCCTAGCACTGGGCAAACCAGTCAATACTCTGTCCTCCTTAAGTGAAGCTTCAGAGGAGGAAACAGTTTCTCAAATATTAAATTGTTTTATATAACCCTGCCAGGGTTCCAACCCTGACCTCCTGCTCTTGAGACTGACACTGCTCAAGTGAACCATTGACTTGTATGCAATATGTACATATCATTTAGACGATGATTGTATGGTTAATGGGTTAAAAGTTGTTTAACATTACATCATCATTTTGTTCAGTTGCCACTTCTCATGATGCAATAATAATGACAATTTTTGGAGTACTAGTACATTTGCCTGCAGTTTAACAAATAAACCTTTCAGACTTGTCAATCCATTGTACTGCTCCAATAAAAACAATCCTTAAATACTTGAAGCTGACAGAACTCAAATCCACGGATTAAAACACCTTGTATCTGAAGGCAGACCTCTTTACTACTGGGCTACTGCAGCAACAAAAAAGATATTAAAGATAATACTCAACCTTTAAGAGCCTATTAAAAACTAAACTTTGGAATACTCAAACACTGACGTACCATTCTAAATCAAAACAGTTTAAATACTGTATAAACTGTTCACTCCAGTTTCCTCCACTATCTCAAAACTGAGATACTATTGATGCTTTGTAAAACCTCAGTGATATTTTACACTTTTGACTGTATGGAATGGTGTTTTCTGTCCCAATCAATATTCTATATGGAGTGGAGTAGAGTGGAGTAATGGTATTTTATGCCCAAGTCAAGATTTTTGCACTTATTTAGAGACGGTCAGTTCTGGAATGGTGGAATGGTGGAGGAAACCGGAGTACCTGACCTTTGGCAAGCAAACTGACAAACTTTCTCACACTATGATCTGTCCCAAGTGGGATTCGAACCCAGGCGGTGAGAAGCGCTGTGACCGGTAAGCGTGCGCTTTAGACCACTCGGCCACCGAGGCCCCAGGATTCTATTTGGCTTGAATCTGGGATGGTGGAGGAAACTGGAACAAACACACTCTTGTTGGAAGTTATAGAATGGTATAGACAGATTCATACAACTGTATTTGTTTATTTTACAATTTTTTGGTCTCCAGAAATTGACCAATTAGTAAAATATAAATGGAAAAACTATCTGATAATTTGCAAAAACAAAATAATTTGGGCCATATTATCACAATTAACAGACATTGACAAAATTATTAACAAATAATTTTCCAAAAAAGAAAAAATTATTGATACACCTGTTGGTAAAATGACTTTGAAAGGTGACAAAGGACAAAATGTGGGCAAGAGAATCGATTTAACATTAACATTTCAAATCTGCAATCCCTATAATTTTTTTTAATGTTGGTGAAGTTAACCAAAGTACTTTACTCAAAGACTCCCTCACTGGCCTATTGGACTTAGGTATGCAGCTAACATATCACAGTGCCACCCAACTACAGAGACAGCACTCAACCCACTGAGCTACCACAGTGGCAAGGGGGAATGGTGATCTAAAATCACATACTTAAGACCATTCAGCCACTGAATCCTTCTTCAACCATCTCAACAGTTAGTTACAAAAATGATAGATTAAAACCAATCAATACAGCTAATATAATCAATCTGTTTGTAAGTATATTTACGAACTGTCATGTACATGTAACAGTTAATTACTGAAGATAAATAACTTCCTGGCTTATACCAATTGCCTGTACAAATGTTTACTAATAACAAATATAGCTACTTAATCATCTTACAGTTTGGACAAGAGGTAAATAAAATACTGGTGATGGCACATTTTTTCCCTTTTTTTTAAATATTTTTTAATTTTTTTTTGTATTTGGTTTGGATTTATTATTACTTTTAATATCATTATCATTATTATTTATTTTTCTTCCTTTTTTGGGGATGGGAGAGTTTCTTTCTTTTTTTAACTTCCATTTTTTTCTCAATGATTTTCTACAATAGCATAAACATTTTTACATAGCAAACTAGTGTTGTACTACAATTATAAAGCTGCTATTCTGTTTTGAGACCTGAAAAATCAGCCTAGTCCTCTATGTCTTCTCACAATCACAGTACCTCTCACTGCCTAGGTTTAAATCTCACTTCAGCAGATTCCAATGAAGACGACTGTCAGTTTCCCTACTGAAATTATTTGTAAATCTGCCTTTAAATATATGTGAAAAATCTTTACCAAGGCAAAAAAAAAACATTTTTTAACCTCGCTGACCAAGGCTTATGCAATATGAATATAATGAAAACACAAATTACAAACTTACCATTTCACCAACATTTAAATCAAAGTTTAATCATGCAATATTTGTCGATCAGCGCCAAATGAAATATTTCTAGAATTTTATTCCAAAAAAATTTTATTTTGTTTATTTAAATATTTTAAACTTGTTTGTATAAATAAGCAAAATAAGAGTTATATAAAGATCAGTGATTTAACAAACTTCCTCGATAAAATCTAAAATATATTGATTAAATTCAGTTACCTTTCCATAAATATAATCATGCATAAATTATCTTGATAAAAATAGTCTGCTGATGTTACTTTAAAAAAAGAAATAAAAACTCCAGACTCATGATTACCCATAACAAATGAATATATATAATGATTTTAATACATTATTTGCATCAGGAAACTCGAAAATAAAAACATAAAGCATTCAATGAAATTTGAGTTTAAAGACTTTTTAATATTCCATAGACTAATCCCATATACAACAATAAATGTTCTTAAAACTAAAAAAAATCAAAACGTTCTTTAAAATACATGTTTTGAATACAAACTTTTTTTCAAAATGTGGATGCATGCCAAAAAATGTGTTAACATTAACTAAGAAAGATAACTCTTGTTGAAAAATCAAGCTTCTTGCATGCCAAGTAACCAAGAGAGATAACTCTTGTTTAGAATCAAACTTCTGCAAGCATGCCAAGAAATCTGAGGTTCAATAACCAAGAGAGATAATTCTTACAGGAAAAAAGAAAGATCAACATTCAACAAAGAAAACATTTTCAATTTACTTACCATCATAAACACACGATTGATAATAATGGTACAAATGAACTGAAATTATATTCATAAATGTACTATGAAGAATTTTTTATACATGTAATAGAAAAATTACTTGACTTAGGGATATTTTGTTCTCAAGTTTATATGATGAAACGTACTATTGATATTTTGTCACTGGTATCAAATGTATCCAATCAAACATAAGTTGTTAAGGAATTAAATGACATTAATAACAAAATAATTCTGGTTCATCAAACTTCTCTATAGACTCACTAAGTTTTATTATTATTTTTAATAAAGCCAAAGCAGCTACAATTGTGAACCATGTCAAAGTTGTCATTCAACTTTCTGAAATCTGTTCAGTTAGCTTCATCAACACTATAGCTTTCATGTAAGTCAAAATACACTGCCCATCCCCAGTCAAGATTCTTTAAATTCAGGTTATCAGTTTCAAATAAAAGTAGAGGAAAAGGAGTGACAGACAAAACTACAAATGTACGGCAAACTAACTAACAAATGTTCTCACACTAGGATTAGTGAGATCTAAACTAAGTCAATGAGAGGAACAAAAGCTGACATGTCAGACCATTTTGCTAATAAGCCAAAGCTGGCATGTCAGATCACTACACTAGTAAGTCAAAGCTTGCATGTCAGATCACTACACTAGTAAGTCAAAGCTTGCATGTCAGATCACTACACTAGTAAGTCAAAGCTTGCATGTCAGATCACTCATCCAATAAGACATAGTTTGCATGTCAGATAACTATGCTAATAACCCAAAAACTGGCATGTTAGAACACTCTGCCAATAAACCAGAGCTTGCATGTCAGATCACTCTGCCAAAAAGCCAAAGCTGGCATGTCAAACTCTGCCATGAAAGCCAAAGCTGGCATGTCAGACAAATCTGCCAAAAATCGGAGCTGGCATGTCAGACCACTCTGTCAATAAACCAGAGCTGGCATGTCAGACTACTCTGCCAATAAGCAAAAGCTGGCGAGTCGGATCGCTCTGCCAATAAGGTCAAGCTGACATGTCAGATCACTGCAAATAAGCTAAAGTTGGCATATCAGACTACTCTGCCAATAAGCCAAAGCTTGCATGTCAAATTTTTCTGCCAATAAGACATAGCTGGTGTGTCAGACTACTTTGCCAATAAGCCAAAGCTGGTGTGTCAGACCACTCCGCTTATAAGGTCAAGCTGACATGTTAGATCACTGAGTTTAGAGGTAACATTACATTGGAACAGTTAACATTGGTATTTGGGCATAATGATTTAAATTTAAGTTAAATTGGCCTTTATTGGACAATATCTGGACATATTGGATTTGACCTGGACCAAAATAACTGAGTCATTCTTTAGAAAAAAAGTACACAGTGTCGAACGCAAACTAGATATGATATGACCAAATAAAACTGGGTTACTGGGCCAGTATACATATATAACTATAAATAACTAATAGAACTTGAAAAACTGAAAGTAGATCTTAATTCTTCAACCCTGCTTGATTTTTCATGATAAATTTGCCAGTAAATAAATCAGAAGTTATCTTCAACAATTGAAAAATGTAGACAACTTTAGAGTTCAACACCTGTAAAATGATGTTGGTTATGTCAACTGCAACCATATCAAAATTATATAAAACAAGGCAGAAAAAAGATTTTAAGATTTAGCCAATACCAAAAAATTGTATGTTTCTGGTTACCTTACTTCCCCTAACCAACATAAAAATATACTTCGTCTATCTAACCTGACACCAGCATCATGCCACTTAATACCACATAACAAGCATAGTTATCAGACAAGGCAAAAATTAGACTAAAAATCTCCATTCAATTGTCTTTCTATTCTCTTTTATTTTTCTGCAACCTGTAACAGCAACCACAGAATTATTTTGCAAGGCCCTATAAGCAACCAAACTGAAGTATGTCTTGTAATATGGGTTCTTCAAACACATCAAGCCCATAAATTATTTAATGATAAATCACTTTGACAAATTACATGATATGTTTGTTTATACCAAACAATATCTCCACATTTTATAACACTACAGCATGCTCTTTACATCTACTTGTGTTTTCCAATAACCCAAAAATTTATTCTTCTTAGGCTTTATAGTCTTAAAAAGGATTTTCTCTACATGAAGATTTTAAGAGTATCTTTAAACTGTATTTTACTTGTTTTTTATCAATTTAAGAACAGCCAGTCTTTTGAGAAATGAAATCTACTACATGTGTATTTGCAAGGTCTCAAACACAATGCAAACTTGCCATTGCCTAGGTTTCAAATCATCCACTTGACAGAATTGTAAGTGTATAATAATCAGTTTTGTCTGCTCTTCCAGAACTTGCGGTTATTATTATTATTATTATTATTATTATTATTATTATTTACTTTTGATTTATTAACTTCTTCAGTTTGAAAATTTCCAGATTTTTTATTTCAATATAACTGTTAGCAGTAGTATTACTTAAGGTTTGGAGGCTAATAAATGCTTTAGCCATTTGACCCAATAACAGGATGTGGTCATACTTCTAATCCCTATATACAAATCATACAACAACTGTCCAGGGGACAGAATGCAATGTCCATCTAACTTAAATTTTTATATTACAGGGCTACCATTTGACAATTTAGATGTTTTGTTTTTAAAACTTGGGAAAAGAGTGGAGTGGAGTAATGGTGTTTTACGCCCCGGTCAAGATTTTTTGACTTATTTCGAGGCGGTCAGTTTTGGGATGGTGGAGGAAACTGGAGTACCCAGAGTAAACCACCGACCTTTGTCTAGCAAACTGACAAACTTTTTACACTAGGATCTGTCCCGAGTGGGATTCGAACCCAGGAGGTGAGAGGTGCTGTGATCTGTAAGCACACGCTTTAGACTACTCGGCCACCAAGGCCCCCTTGGGAAAAGAACTTGATTCTTAAATGTACACATAACATTCAGGAAAATCTGTTCTTTTTATGGTTGGACTCCAGGGGTTTTGAAAAAAGCAAACATGACCCCTTGAAGTCAAGAATCAAATATAAGCCTGTCATAACGCATATAAACTATCTAAACAATAATCAAGTCAAACCATTGTTCCAGGAGTATGACATAAGTTCAGCTAAAGCTTATACATGCTTACAATAGGCTAACTAATAAATTCACAGTTAACCCCATCTTATATTGTCAAAATGACAAATTAAAATCTAAAACAAATTACACTCATATTTTCTATCAAAGACAAAAATACATGTACAAACTTACCATTATTATTATCACTGTATCTGCTGGAACCAGTGCCGCCAGTGGCTCCGTGAACTACGGGGTTCGTTACTTTTTTTCCTCTATACATCTCTGTAGAAAATGGTTAACTTTCCCTATAAAATGTAAGATATACATATATTTTAACGATGTTATCAGAAAATTTTATTTGTCAGAAATGTTTGACCGATTTAAAATATATAATTTTTTAAAACTTTTTTTTTTTCCCAGTGACAACCATTATATGACAAACACTGTCACTGATTTCAATTTTTATTGCTTTGGATGTCTATTTTGAGATTAAAATTTGTTAATAAATAGGTGAAATTGTGCATTTTTACAATATCCTAAAAAAGGTAATTGGCCAATTGAGTAACAGGTAAAGTTTCAGTTTTAGAAATTGGTCAAATTTACAGATATGGCTTGCAAATGATAGTTCATACATATTACAAAATTTTATTGTAATTACAGCTTTAAAAGTGCAGATGACTTCTCCTGCTAAGAAACTAAAATTAATGTTTTTATTTAAAGATTTACTGGTAGTTTCAAATTCAAAAAAAAAATTATAACTTTATCTCACAAAACGTAAAAACTGACCTCTAAGTTAAAACTGTTCCTACAAAATCAACATTCTTTCTAAAGAAATCATTTTTGCAATTTTTTATCACCTATAAAAAGCTAACAAATAATGTTCAAATTTGATATTTTAAACAAAGAAAACATTTTTATTTTGTAGGCTATCTAAACAAAATATATCAATTTTAAACAGAATTACAGCCCAACTTTACCAAAAATTCTAAATGTGAGGGTGTGGACTCTCCTTATAATGTATTAAAACAGAATTGTATTTAAATATTGGCACTTTCCTCTAATCTTTTTCAGGCAGGTCATCAAAATGAAAATCTATTTTGTTTAATGCGGACTAAAAATAAATTTTAAATATTTCTTATTTTATTTTCCTCTCGATTTCTGTCAGTCAACAGTCCATAAATTAACATAAATAAATATTTTGTATCTATATATTTGTTGACTTTTAAATATTGTTGACCCTTTGAAGTGCAAAAGTGGAAGTTCAACCTTTTTCCTGTCAAATACAAAATTTATTCCTCTTTTCACTTCAGAAAAAATTTATCAGTAAGTGTTCACATATTATATATAAACACAGACATGTTTCAATGGCCTTAAAGTATTTCTCCTTTATTTTCAAAAATTCCAAAAAAAAAAAAAAAACCAAATAGCTAAAAACATTTTTGATTTGAAAACTATATAAGTTTACATTTTGTGTGATTTGGTACAAGGGAGATAACTCATTGAAAATATTTTTGTAAATTTCTTTTTAAGACAAAAGAAAATTACAGTGTTTCTAAACTTGATCTGAATGAAATGGAGTGAAGTATTATCAAGGCAGTCATTTCTTGGATGATGGAAGGAAACCAGAGTGCCCTAAAGAAAAACCAACAGCCCACCGGCAATCGAACTGACAAACTTTCTAAAAACGTAGAATCTGCCAGGGCTGGATTTAAACCTATGAGGTGAAAAGCACTTGTGATCATGATCCAAAAGCATGTGCTTTAAACCAGTTCACCACTGAGGTCCCTGAACTTATTCTGATAATCTTTTTAATGTGACACTGAAGGAGCTAGAGTTAGACTATGTGTAGCCACATTAAGTACATGTATTACGGTACTATGTATTACTATTAGGTTTACTTAAAAACTGTGCCACAGAAGTTCGACTTTTTTAAAGATTAAAACAAAAACAAAAAGCACGACTTTTCATACATACGATCCATCCTTAGAGAAATATGGTAAATTTGCCAGGCTTCAAAAATTTTAAAATTATTAGCAGCCTATTTTTTTTCTTTGTATGTATGTGTATATATAGTCCTTTTTTATTTTTTTTCATAGATTTGGTTATAAAGGTTACTTTTGAAAATAATTTCTCAGAAATTAGTAGCCAATGATAATTTTGGCAACCAAGAATGGAAAATTTGGACGAGTAGTCTTTCAAAACATGTTTTATAATGGGGTCCATAAAACGAAATTCCTGACTCCACGACCAATTACCAGTTTTAAGTGTAACAACAAAAATTGAAACAGAAAAATTAAACCAGCATTTTCCAATTTTATGTGCAAGCAATATGTCACTTCTACTGTTTTAAATGACAAAAATCACTTGCAGAATTTTCACCATTGCAAGAAAAACTTATGTATAGGTTGATCTATGTAAAATACATTTACAAATTACAAATGTATATGACATCAAAGAAACTAACAAACTTGATGTCTGAAATTTTTAGGTCACTGTGACATTTATGATTTTTGTGACTCTTAGGCTAAAGTAAATGAACAATATCCACAATTATTTTAAATTAATGAGATTTTTATTAAAATTTTTTGCATTACTCTCTGCCACAAACACAGGAACTCTGAGAGCAGATTGGTTGTAGTTAGTTGTAATGTTATTTAACATCACATCATCTACTTTTCAGCTGTTCCAAAACAAGAAAAAAGGTTATACTAATCTCTATAGATTTATCTATGATCAAGTTTGAGTATGCCAGAGATTTGGTAGTGTGTATAATGAACTGCCTTGTACTAGCGAGTACTGGGTAAAACAGTTGATACTCTGTCTTCATAATGCCCAAGCCAGACGAGGGAACATTATCACAAATTTTAAAGACATATATATGACCAACTTCGGTTCAAACCCATGAATGCCCACTCTTATGGTGGGTGCTCTACCAATGAGCCACTAAAGCAGTTTTCAATGTAGAATGATAACAGTATTAGCCACACATGGTTTTTTTTCCACATAATTAGCCCCTTTCACTCTTTAAGTCTAAATTTCATGCAAGCAAATCCTAGTGTGATAAAGTGTCTCAGTTCACTCATGGCAAGTCTGCGTTTTCTCTGGTCTCCAAGGTCACCACCACCATCCCAGAACTGACTACCTTCATATAAGTGAAAAAATCAGGGGTTCAAAATTATAAATTTCACAATGATAGGTCCAGAACATTTTGCTTTTAATTTGAGTAGGTCCCAAATTAAGATTGGGAGGTCCAATATCAGCACTGGAAAGTCCATATATGTGCCAAAATTGAATAAACTCCTGTTGATCAACTTCGTTTATATTCTTGATCAAACAAATATATCGTGTACAACTTACAAACACTCAAGCCGTACTGTTGTCAAAGCAGCTGCGCATTATATTTTCATTTCCGGAAACAATTGGACTACAAAAACTTTGATAAATTGCAATAAATTAAGTGATTCTGAGACTGTTTTTAATACACAGAAGAGTATTCTAAAAATTGTACCACCAAAAAAACAGCAGGTCCATCTGAATTTACAGTAATAATACCAAGGGTCCCAAAGTAAAACCAAAAGGTCCCGGACATTGGACTCAAGAGAATTTTGAACCCCTGAAGAATTCAGTGTTATATAACCTTTGTTCTCAGTGATGCCTATCCAAATCAATTTTTTTTTTTTTTGAAGACAAATCATTCACCTATTAATCAGGGTTAGAAATTTTTCTACATGTCCACTAATATTTCTATTCTGAAGCAGCCCTTTCTGACACAAGATGGTATCGGAAATTAAAGGTCTTTTTTTGTCTAAAGAAACTGTTCTGGCCCTACACAAAGCTGTCAGGCATTGTTGGGGACAGTGGAAATTCAGACTAATGGGTGACTGTGATTCTCAACATTACATGCAACAATAAAAAAGTTTTTTATTTTGCTTGACAAGTGGCAGGTTTTTTGTTTTTTTTTTCTAGCTACTCTCGTTTTCTCTACAATCCCTGAACTGACCACTTGGATATAAGTTAAAATTTCTTGACTTGGGTGAAAAACTTTACTCACAAGTTTAAACATGTATGAAAAAAATATATATACATGTAGGGTTTTCTAAATCATTTACAATGTGTTGTTTAGGTCTTAGCTATGTGTTTCCTACATATGAAAATATTTGGTTCAGGTTTTAAAGTGTCACATATAAAGTGTTTTCATATAAAAACAAATTCCTTCCAATATTGTCCATAAATCCGCTGATCCATGTCATGATGACCCTAAAATTATTTTATCCTAAAATGCCTCTGGGCTCTCCTTGTTAACTAGAGCCTTTTTGTCTATCAATACGGTATAAATTAAATGATTTAGATAGGCTCTGATTACTAATATTCTACAGAACAGGCTAACTGAAATTGTAAATGAATGAAATCAGAATATTTTTCACTACAGTAGGCCTAAATGTAAAAAGTTGTATTTTTTCGACGACTAGATGTAAACATTTCTATATATAACCAACCCTACTGGTTTTCTTACCGTTTTGGGCATCGAATGGTACACTAAATGCATTCAATGATGCATTTCAACACTTCTCACAAATATTGCTATCTAACTTTCATTTATCCATGATGAAAAAATAAACATGCCAAAACGAACACTAAACAGACCGCCATTTTGATGCTATCCGGTGCCTGACGGGAGTTAGTAACAGGCCAAGGGGAGACAACTCCCTAATTTTGCAGGTGAACCCTGACACGAATCACAGCGGGTTCTTAATTTAATTTTGTCTAACATTAGGTATCTTGTATATACAGAAACTGATTATTGATGCTATTAGATGAATTCTTAATGAATTGCGTATAGATTTAGAACTTACCATTTACCAAATCACTTTTGTGCAGAATCATCTGTTTGGCATTCTTAGTAAATCCTACTAACACTTTATAAAAATAAAACAAAATTCAATTCAATTTTTAAACCACTTACTTATAATTTTGTAGTATTTTTTTATGGTTAAAATTAGAATAAGTTCCTGTCTCTTAAATAATCAGTAATTTGACTATCATGAGAAACGAGCTAAAAATATAAGGGCATACGAAATTATAAAATTCAAATTAAAAACACAACAAAGTTGAGATTTTTTCTAAAAACATTCTCTAATTTTTAAAAATGATCTACAGGATATTTGAAAAAAAAGCGTAATTGTCTATTTACTTACGAAATATGGAGCTCCAGTAAGTCACTGCCCCCCCTCCCCCCCCATTGCAAAATATTTACGGAAGTATTCAAAATTTGCTTTTATTTTCTCCAAATGCAAATCATCCTAAGCTTCTTTGACAAAAAACATTACAAAAATGGGATTTTTAGCATAATCATTAATAGAAGCTTGACTGACATTTCAAGCTCCGACTTCAGTTAAAAATTACCGAAAAAATATATTCAGTGTCCGAAAAATCGCTTACTTGAAATTTTTTAAACTAAACATAATGTTACTTAATTTATATATGAAATATGCAGCTACTAAGACAAAGGTTCCAAAGATGAAATGTTACCAAAAAACCGGGTTAAAAAATTGATGAAAAACCCCTAATATAAGCTTTTTAAATAGATTGCTGCTCTCTCTCTCTCTCTCTCTCTCTCTCTCTCTCTCTCTCTCTCTCTCTCTCTCTCTCTCTCTCTCTCTCTCTCTCCAAAATCAGGGTCATAAATATTGAAATATCATCGCAATGTCTAAAAGTTTCCTTATTAAAACACCTTTTTATGGAAATTTTTTGCTTTAAGCATCATTTCTATATTCTACTATTTGGTATTAATATTATTTCTTAAGCTAAGCATTAACTAAATATTATAAATTAGCAAAAATGTAATAAACAAACTAATTAATTGATAATATGTCTGAAATACGGGGCTCCAAATTTTTGCGCGAAAAAATAGTACACCGCACATTTTTTATTATAGTATACGTGCCACTAATTATAGTTATTGAATAATTATAAATTTAGTGGCATCTTAATATCTTACCAACGATGATAAACCGAACAGTGTTCTACATACTACAGTGTATATATATATATATATATATATATATATATATATATATATATATATATATATATATATATATATATATATATATATATATATATATAACAAATACCTGCTAAAATTTTGATGTGCCAGATGTGCACATTTCGGAAAATCATTCCTCATCAGTGACACTAGGGGCCGAAAAGTTTGATAGATTAAAAAAACATATATAGGCCTACTATATAAACAAGAGTAGCCTCCCTTATCCCATATATTCAATGATTCCAGCAATAATGTTGGTCGATATTTAATTATTCATTATGAAAACAATTTGTTCCCGCTGTTTGATTATGTTGACGCTTCCCAAGGTTTTGTTATGTTATGTTGTTCCATGATGTTTGCTTAAAACTGCTGTTTCCGTTTTTGGTTATGGTGTTTGTTGTATGCTGTTGTTCCCCTTGTTTAATAAAGATGTTTGCTATACTCGTACTGCTGTTCCAAATAATTAATCATGGTGTTTGTAATATATTGTTGTTCCTGTTGTTTGGTTATAACGTTTGTTATTTATTCGTGTTTCCTCTGTTTGGTAATGGTGTTTTTGTTAATACTGCTGTTCCCGCTGTTAGATTAAGATGTATGTAATATACTGTTTTCCCGTTTTTGGTTATAATGTTTGTTATATACCCCTTTTTTTTGTAAAGATGTTTGCTCTAAATTACTATCTCCAGTTATGGTTAAGCTGTTTGTTATATACTGCTCACGATTCACATTTATGGTTAAGCTGTTTGTTATATACTGCTCACGGTTCCCGTTTATGGTTAAGCTGTTTGTTATATACTGCTCACGGTTCCCGTTTATGGTAAAGCTAGCTGTTTGTTATATTCTGCTCACGGTTCCCGTTTATGGTTAAGCTGTTTGTTATATACTGCTCACGGCTCCCGTTTATGGTAAAGCTAGCTGTTTGTTATATTCTGTTCACGGTTCCCGTTTATGGTTAAGCTGTTTGTTATATACTGCTCACGGTTCCCGGTTATGGTAAAGCTAGCTGTTTGTTATATTCTGTTCACGGTTCCTGTTTATGGTTAAGCTGTTTGTTATATACTGCTCACGGTTCCCGTTTATGGTAAAGCTAGCTGTTTGTTATATTCTGTTCACGGTTCCTGTTTATGGTTAAGCTGTTTGTTATATACTGCTCACGGTTCCCGTTTATGGTAAAGCTAGCTGTTTGTTATATTCTGTTCACGGTTCCCGTTTATGGTTAAGCTGTTTGCTATATACTGCTCACTGTTCCCGTTTATGGTAAAGCTAGCTGTTTGTTATATTCTGTTCACGGTTCCCGTTTATGGTTAAGCTGTTTGTTATATACTGATCACGGTTCCCGTTGATGGTAAAGCTGTTTGTTATATACTGCTCACGGTTCCCGTTTATGATTAAGCTGTTTGTTATATTCTGTTCACGGTCCCCGTTTATGGTTAAGCTGTTTGTTATATACTGCTCACAGTTTCTGTTTATGGTTAAGCTGTTTGTTATATACTGCTCACAGTTTCTGTTTATGGTTAAGCTGTTTGTTATATACTGCTCACAGTTTCTGTTTATGGTTAAGCTGTTGGTTATATACTGCTCACGGTTCCCGTTTATGGTAAAGCTGTTTGTTATATACTGCTCACGGTTCCCGTTTATGGTAAAGCTGTTTGTTATATACTGCTCACGGTTCCCGTTTATGGTTAAGCTGTTTGTTATATACTGCTCACGATTCCCGTTTATGGTAAAGCTGTTTGATATATACTGCTCACGGTTCCCGTTTATGGTAAAGCTGTTTGTTTTATACTGCTCACAGTTCCCGTTTATGGTAAAGCTATTTGTAATATACTGCTCACGGTTCCCGTTTATGGTTAAGCCGTTTGTTATATACTGCTCACGGTTCCCGTTTATGGTAAAGCTAGCTGTTTGTTATATACTGCTCACGGCTCCCGTTTATGGTAAAGCTGTTTGTTATATACTGCTCACGGTTCCCGTTTATGGTTAAGCTGTTTGTTATATACTGCTCACGGTTCCCGTTTATGGTAAAGCTGTTTGTTATATACTGATCACGGTTCCCGTTTATGGTTATGTGTTTGTTATGTTCTGCTCATGGTTCCCGTTTATGGTTAAGCTGTTCGTTATATACTGCTCACGGTTCCCGTTTATGGTTAAGCTGTTTGTTATATACTGCTCAAGGTTCCCGTTTATGGTTAAGCTGTTTGTTATATACTGCTCACGGTTCCCGTTTATGGTTAAGCTGTTTGTTATATACTGCTCACGGTTCCCGTTTATGGTTAAGCTGTTTGTTATATACTACTCACGGTTCCCGTTTATGGTAAAGCTGTTTGTTATATACTGCTCACGGTTCCCGTTTATGGTTAAGCTGTTTGTTATATACTGCTCACGTTTCCCGTTTATGGTAAAGCTGTTTGTTATATACTGCTCACGATTCCCGTTTATGGTTAAGCTGTTTGTTATATACTGCTCACGGTTCCCGTTTATGGCAAAGCTGTTTGTTATATACTGCTCACGGCTCCCGTTTATGGTTAAGCTGTTTGTTATATACTGCTCACGGCTCCCGTTTATGGTTAAGCTGTTTGTTATATACTGCTCACGGTTCCCGTTTATGGTTAAGCTGTTTGTTATATACTGCTCACGGCTCCCGTTTATGGTTAAGTTGTTTGTGATATACTGCTCACGGTTCCCGTTTATGGTTAAGCTGTTTGTTATATACTGCTCACGGCTCCCGTTTATGGTTAAGTTGTTTGTTATATACTGCTCACGGCTCCCGTTTATGGTTAAGCTGTTTGATTTTGGCCTGATAGTTTTGTACCCGTTCTTTGGTGATGGTATTTTCTATACACAACTGTTCAAAATGTTTGGTTATGTTTTTTGTGCTAGTTTACTGCTATTATTGTTGTTTGACGATGTTGTCGTTAGATGTTGCTGTTCCTGTTGTTTAGTTTCGTCATGATATTGGTTTATATTGTTTTTTTTTTACTGTCTATACCGGATGTTTAGTTTAATGTTTGTAAAATTAAGTTATGAAAGTAAGATACTGCTGTTTCCGTTGTTTGGTAATGGCATTGGTAAGGTACTGCATATATTTATTTATTTATTTATTCATTTATTTATTTATTCATTTATTTATTTATTTATTCATTTATTTATTTATTTATTTATTCATTTATTAATTATAATTCTTTTGGTTTTTCATGGCGTTTGATTGATTGGCTGTTTTCGATATTTGTTTGTGGGTTTTGCGAAATAGTCTTGGTTATTATTATTATTATGATTTTGCTGTACCGTTGTTTAATATGCTTGTGCTTGCTCTAACAAAAAACTTCCCGGTTTTAAGAAAATGAACATTGTCGTCTGAAAACGTACTCGGGAGAACCGAGAACTTTAATATCAGATTTTTCATATTTGTTTTTAATATTTATTATTTATTACTCTGAAAGCTTAAAAACAACATCTAAAACTACTAATGATTTATGACAGAAGTTCACTTCAAACAGAATGCCATCCTCCTCATTAAAATCCATTTTGAAAGTAAACTCTTCAAAACAAAAAAGGAAATTTAAGTGGAAATTTAAAAGAGGTCATGCGAAATAAATTCGCTGCCGTTTTCCCCGATGTTTGGTCGCGTGCTCATTTTTTATCAAAAGACGCATTTGGTTTTCTACATATCAATCATAAATCTCCACCGAGAATTCAAATTCTCGCGTTATTAACGCGACCACGTGACCAGCAACCCCCAAAGACTTTGAAATCAATCAATAATTTTCTTAGCACTAACAAAGCTATTTATTTCCATTATTTTTACGGAAATGTAAAATTTTATGAGATATCTAGGGTTTATTACACATTCCGTTTTTCTAATTGACGAATAAGATATGATAAATCTAAAACACAAAATGGATGGAATAGCATGAATACCTGACTAATGAGATCCGGTGGAGCTATTAAGTCACTTACAAATATATTTAATGTAAACATAAATCACGAAATTTTGATGTTTTTTGTTACATTTTGTTCTTCTCTCTTTAGAACAGTAAAAGATGTTAACCGTACAATAATTCTCCAATTTATTACTACAGGTGAATGACTTTGTTTAATGTGTCGATGACTATGAGAATCAAAATAGAAAATGAGGATGAGGATAGGATGAGGTTTTTTATAATTATTATTATTATAATAAATTTTAAAAAAATGAAGATGATGATAGTGGTGTAGTGATGAAAATGATGCTAATAATGATGACTTATAATAATAACAACAACAACAACAACAATAATAATAATAACAATTAAAAAAAATGATGATGACTAGTAACAAAAACGACAATGATAATAATAATCATCATCATCATCATCAATATCATCATCATCATCATCATCATCATCATCATCATCAATATCATCCTCCTTATTATAAGTTTTCTAAGATTCTTTAGGATGATTTTTATAGTATTCCGCTCGCTCGGAACTACTTTAACGTGCTAGCTTGCAGAATAAGTAAGCCGCAGACAAACCTCACTCCCCCCCCCCCCCCCCCTGCACTGGGTGAAGCAGTCGGTACTCTAGTCTCATAATTCCAAGCTGAAAGCGATAAAGCAATAACGGTAGGATAAGTAGGACGGTTAGTAGGTCCCCTACAGAACTGTCTTCTGCAAATCTATTTTGTATTCTGTTAAATAAAGCACATGTATTCAAAACAGTCAATTAACGGTTGACTAGAGCAAGTTTGGTATTCTGTGAATATTTCTTTTGGTAAATTTGTTTCAACAACATGAATCTATGGTGTCTGGAAATGATTCGATTTCAAAGGCGATACTTACATTGTATGACCTATTTATGCTATAAGAAGTTTTTTTTTAAAAAAACCCTCTAGATCGAGAGATCGTGGGTTCGAACCCCGTCAAGTCCGTCAAGTTAAACACAAGACTTTAAAATTTGAGATGTTGCTTTTTCGCTTAGCGCTAGCGCTTGGCATTCGAAAGACGTTGTATTGACTGGTTCATCCTGGCGTTAGTACATGGCAGACCGTTATAAACTCGCACCATTCACATTCAAAATTCTGTACAGTTAATCACCCAATATTACAATATTGGCAAATATATTCAGAAATCAGCCAAAACACAATCCGTCAAAATTGAAAATTCTTTTAGAACGTTATATAGTGGAAATTATTTAAGGGGAAGTTCGGTTAGGTGACAGCACAAGCTGGGCAAAAATAAATAAATAAATAAAAAGAAACATGAAGTCTGTAAATACAATGAGTATGGGTAACGAATTTTTTAAAAATCTTGAGCACATCTTACCAATTTTCACCATTCTTTAGTTATAAAAAAATCAAGTTTTAACTGAACTCAATAATGTTACACATATATATATACAAAAAAAATGTATACAAACATGCTTAATTTACAAACATTAGTACTCAATTCAAGGGGAGATAATTTTTAATACTCGGATAAGAGAAAGTTTTATGTCAATTTTGTTGGAATATCAATTCCTATTTCAAAGGTGTTGCATTAAATTTCAATCAAACAAAACGCAAAATGCGTACCTACTGCGTATCAAAATAATAGTGTTTTCGTAATCAAAGCACTTTGTTAAAGTCACTGCAAATACAAAAAACAGAAAAATAATATCATGAATGAGCATACTAAAATTACAAAAAGCCAAATCTTAGTTTCAAAATCGAAACTCTCCGTAAAATTTCCGAAATATCCGGAATATATACACTAAAGACACTCTTTTAAGAAGAGTTCTTCTTTAGTTCTGTACTAAATTTCATACTTCGCTTTCATCTCCCGTTCTTTATCGCCTTCTCGAAGTTTTTGTGGTTGTCGTATAAGATGAAAATTCCCAATCTGGACCCTATTTTCGAACTTGTTCATCCACTCAGAAAATTTGACACGATTCATGGAAAATCTATTTTCCGGAATTATTAACAACAGTCCCCTCAATAAACATTTTAACTCAGTGCTTAGCCGAAGAACTCGGTCCGATGGGAAAGGAATTTCTTTGGAAGCTCTGGTCAACACCTCTGATCGGATTAAACCGACGGGGTAAGTTCCTGTGCACATCACGTATAGAACAGAACCGAGTGACCACAGATCCGATAACCTGGGATCGTAGGATGTTTTAGCAACAATTTCTGGAGCTTGAAATCCCGTAGTTCCACATTCATCGTTTCGCAACGGATCCCCACTCATGAATTTCACTGCATGTCCGAAATCGGAAATTTTTATGGTATTGTGTCGTGTAATTAACAGATTTTGCGTACAAATATCTCGATGTGCCACGCCCTGGAAATGCAGATATTCAAGACCAGAATATATATTTCGAAAATACCTTCTAGCGATTGGTTCCGTCACAAATCGTGCATCTTGCATTTTTAAAAGCTGATCTAGATTGCCATTTTCACAAAATTCCATGATAATACCGATCCTTCCCTGGTAACTTATATTTGACATCCAGGAAATTACATTCGGATGATGCATTTCCTGTAAAATGTTCATTTCCTCCGCCATGTCCGTTTTCCAATTTCCTCTCGTTTTTCGGCGTGATTTTCCCGTATTCAGTTTCATCGCAACTGGAACGTATTCACTTTCTTGATAAACGTTCTGTTTATGGAGATCTTGTGCTAATAAAATCGTTCCAGATCTTCCCTTTGATATAACTTGTAAAGCCTTGTATCCAAACATTTCCAGATCCGATATAATGGAATCGTAAAACATATTCCCGGTCTTGATGGGTCTTTTGGGATAATTTCGCAAGGGAATTGGGTATTTATGATCCCATTCATCACCCAATTCACATCCTTGGCTAAACACTGCATAGTTCTCGGGATTTGTAGGAAGTCCGCCATCTCCTGAAATAACTGTTACATAATGATGGCTAACTCCAGTGAAATCACCACTCGCCGACCCAACCGGTGATATCTGTAAGGACTTCTGGAGCGCCTTCTGACCAGATTCTTGTACTCCACAGTTGTCACCACCAATGTGGGGTTCCATTTTTCTTTTCTTTGCTCTTGGTTCGCTCTGCATTTCTTGTTTTTGTGAAAAGATTTTTCAAGCCATTTTCATGCACAATCATTGTTTATAACAACAACTAAACGTCATGTTGTTTCCATATTCATGACGTCACAGTTAACAATGGGAAGGTGTGTATATGCGCATTGGCATATTTTGACATTGTTAAAGCATGTATTTATGACGTGCATTTGTTTGATAGACTATTTGTACGTGGAGGTCACCGGCTCGATGCGCTAAGAGATCTTAAGAAATTAAGAGATTGAGAGATTTTATGAAAATACAACATCTTCACCTGTACCCGAACCGGGAACCCTTGTCAATCCAGAGACAACTGGTTTTAAACAAAAGCATGTTTGATGGATAAAAAAAAATCGTGGTAATGACTGTGTCATATACCATTTTTGAATTAAAAAAAAAACAAATACATTCAAAAATGGTATATGACAATACCATTTTTTAGTTGAGTAATGGTGTTTAACGTCCAAGTCAAGAATATTTCACTTATATCGAGACATCGCCAGCTTTAGGCGAAAGTGCAGAAATTTGGCCTGTGCTTTGCGCTGATGGCATTATACAGCTGGGTTTTTTTTATCGTGCCACGCCTACCGTGACGCGGGCCCTCGTCTATTGTAAGTCCCCACACGAAATAACCGTAATGCCGAGTGCTTGGTGAAAGAACAGTCACTACCTACTTTCAAGTCTTGGGTCCTACCCGACCTTCCACTTACGGGGCGAGCACTCTACCAACTGAGCTACCGCAGTAGGTCTCATACAATTTTAAATGTATTTTATGATTAAATTAAAAATTGTATATGACAGCTGTAAAAATGATACTCTGGTAATTTCAAATTGTCACCTGTCGCACTGAAAATAAGTAATGGTGTTTCTCGCCTTTTCAAGATTTTTTTCATTGATATCGAGGGAGTAAATTTAGTCAGAGACCCCACTAGAGAAACCGGAGAACATCATCAAAATTTTCGTACACAATGATTAGCTCGAATGTTGTTCGATTCGTACAAAGACCATGCAATCTGCAACCCCTCGAAAACTGCAGATCTAATATTATTATTATTATTATTATTATTATTATTATTTTAAATTTATTTTTTTAATGCTTTATTACTTTTCTTTTAAAGAAGTACACACAGAATTGTAGATTATTTTTTATCAATGATTTTATTGTCAGGAATAGAAGAGTTTAAAATTTTGATATTTTAAACCGGAAAAAAAAAAATTGTTTTGAAAAATTTACTATACATTATGAAAATATTACCATATGCAATGTGGTAATAATCATATACAATTATAAATATATAATAATTATTCTGCATAAAACTTGTTGTTGTTTTCGGATATCGGCGATTTTCACTCCGCGGCTATACGCGTTGTCATTATTCTCTCTTTTGAATGCATATTTATCCATAAATAATTTAATTATCACAAATTATTCTATAGGTTTATTTACCGTTATTTTGTGTGACTTTTTAATGAGATAACGAGTTCTCTAACAGTTTATCAATAACAAAGGTTCAATTCCTAACGTGTCGGTAATTCCCTTTGTATCGGATGACGCCAATTTTCTCGCCCTGGAAAATAACAACTCGGAACAATTAAATTAACGATATTATCGCGCTTCCATTTTAATGTTCGTCGGATTTTTCCGAAGTCGTGATTTTTGTTTCGTGTATCTTACAGTAGTTATATCATTTGCCCTTTAATTGGCCGAATCAGATCATAAACTAATTAGCAATGACGGGCATATCGCTAATTAACCGTCAGAACACACCGTAATAAAATTGTCGGCAATTTTAAAGACCGAGTCTCTTTTATTACCGTTAAAATTTAATAGCAACATGTTGAATTTCATCGGAAGACAGATTCATTAGAGATAATCAAACTTGAACAGAATCGATCCGAAAGTTGACAAAAATTTGGAATTTTTCAATAGCTTGATCTTTTGATATATACTGCATATCGGTGTAAAATACTAGTATATCAATTTATTTCATTAGGTCAAAATATTTATAAGATATAGTAAGAATATTTAGTTACCTTGAATATTAAAAAAATCTCCCTTAAAAAACTTTAAAAGGTAGTAGTAGTAGTAGCAGTAGTGTCATATACCACTTTTTGAATTTAATCATAAAAAATACATGTACATTCAAAAAGTGGTATATGACAGTAGTAGTAGTAGTAGCAGCAGCAGTAGTAGTAGTAGTAGTAGGAGTAGTAGAAGTAGTAGTAGTTGTAGTAGTAGTCGTCGTCGTCGTAGCAGAAGTAGTCGTCGTCGTCGTCGTAGTAGTAGTAGTTGTCGTCGTCGTAGTAGTAGTCGTCGTCGTCGTAGTAGTAGTCGTCGTCGTCGTCGTAGTAGTAGTAGCAGCAGCAGTAGTAGTAGTAGTAGTCGTCGTCGTAGCAGTAGTTAGTAGTCGTCGTCGTTGTAGTTAGTAGTAGTCGTCGTCGTCGTCGTAGTAGTAGTAGTAGTCGTCGTCATCGTCGTAGTAGTTGTCGTCGTCATCGTCGCCGTAGTAGTAGTAGCAGCAATAGTAGTAGCAACAATAGTAGTAGTAGCAGTAATAGTAATAATAATAAAATAATAATAAGAAGAAGAAGAAGAAAAGAAGAAGAAGAAGAAGAGAAAAGAAAAGCAATGAGGACAAAATTAAAACAGAAACATTAGAGTATAAAAAATATCTTCATAACAGTACTTATTTATGTCTAAATGTGCACGTGTCACGGTTTGATTTAAAATTCAATTATAAACAAAAAACAAAAAAAAATTTGAATATTTTATCTATTTATTTATTTATTTATTTATTTATTTATTCATTTATTTATTCTTTAAAAAATAATTTTATTAAAAAGATTTTTAAAAATTGAAATGGAATAAAAAAGAATACAGATAATCAATTACATAGAAAAAAAACTTTAAAAACAAAACGCTCGAAAAGAAAAAGAAAAGGACTAAACAGGGAAAAAAGAAGTTTTAATAATAAAATAAAAATCGCCGAATGGCGAGTTAAAGTTAAAAAAAAATTAAAATGATTTCAAAAAAAAATTACTATGAGATTTGAAAAAAAAGTTTAAACAATTGTGAAAAAAATTATCAATATGTTAAAGGATAAAATTAAAAGTCACTAGGCTAATCGTTAGATCGAAAGAAATTAAAAAAGGAAGATTAAATACAGAAAAAAGCCGAAAATAGGAACAATGCTATTGCGCTTGAAAATCTGTCAAACAGAGAAATCTACAACATCACAATAAAAAAATTTCATGAAAGAAAAACTGTTCAGATCATGCTGTAGTAATACGCCGCACTAATTAAGTAAGACCGCGGGACAGCTGAGCCCCTAACTTGAATACATCAAATCATTTAGTATCAACGGATGTAAGGGGTTTAGGGACTTCCTTGATAACGATAAAAGTGCCATTTAACGGCGGTTAAATGACTGTCTGGAGGCTAAATAAGAAATTTTCAAGTTTTTGATTTCACATTTTAAAACAAGATTTCCGAATAAATCATTGTAATTTTGACATTTCCGTGTGTAGTAATTTCGTGTATGTTCCGATGAGTGATGCTGCAAAATTCAGTAGCACAAATGGTAGCTACAATCTTTGATTTTTATAATTTTTTTATTATCTAGAATTTGAAAACGTCATTAGACTTCAATAAAGTTGTGTCATTTTGTTGTTATAATTGTTGACGTTTTGTCTTAGTGTATGTTGTTATTGTTGTTGTCATAATTGTTTGTTGTTGTTATGGTTGATGTTATTTTTAATACACTGCAGTAGTTATTATTTTCATTCAAAAAAAAAGATAAATCACAATAACAGAGTTTGTGGCTAAAAATCATCATCATCATCATCATCATCATCACCATCGTCATCGTCATCATCATCATCATCATCATCTTCTTCTTCTTCTTTTCTTCTTCTTCTTATTCGTCGTCGTAGTCATCATCACCACCATCATCATCATCATCATCATCATCATCATAATTTGTAATACAAAAATGAAACAAAGTATGCAATGCATGATAAATGTATTATAGTCTTGACAGCGACGATAATACTCCCGACTGTGGACACACACCGGTGGGCGGAGTTTACGGAAACATGTCATCTGCTATACTAACTATATGTTATACCGAAAAAATAAACCTAGGTATGTTTACATGTGATATCGGAATCTTCCGACATAATACATTTTTATACTTATTTATTTATTTATTTATTTATTTATTTATTTATTTTACCATTGCTTTTGCCATAAACGGGTAAAGGAATGTATTTTTTTTTAAATGTCAGTTCAACTGTTTGTTAAAACTTTATTATGTATATGTATTTATACTTTTTCTTATTTTTGGCAGAAAAAAAATTATATGTACACTTATTCTTATTTTTTGGCAGAAAAATATGATCAGATCATATCAAAATTATTAAACAAATATTTCAGAAGTCAAGGAGCATTAACAAAACAAAATAACGTATTATATAATTATATTATACCCCAGCTTTTGACGGGCACTTGCTATAGAAACCAAATTTAAAAAAAATGAAATAAAATTTTAAAAAATTAAAAAAAAAATATATATATACATGTTTGTTAGAATGGAGCGAACCGAACCAAAGTATCAATAAGAAAAAAAAAAAAAAACGAAATTCGGCAAGTGGACTGACAATTTTGTCCCATTGGAATCTGCTTTCATTAGCGTGATTCAAACTTAGGTGGCGCGCGCTTTAGACGACTCGGCCACTTTTTTCTAAAAAAACACCAACAAATAAAATGAAGTCAAAGCTCTGTAAAATACAAATGAAACAGACAACCAATATGAAACTCTGTATAATCAATCATACATATAAAGACTGACATCACTTAATTAAAAACAAATTATTATCATTATTCTCAATATCATTTGATTTCAGTTATTTTATCTGTTATATGCTTGTTTTTGGCATTAAGTATTAATCTCACATCCCTTAATTCGACTGCTAATCAATTATCTTGTAATCCGGGAAATATGTCTGTTAGGACTTAAACCCAATCACTATCTCTACTTTAAGATATCATATGGACCCTTACTATCGAAAATCATGACTTAACATTTGTCAATTTCCTTGGTGAAATGCGACGTTTGTCAGGCAAGTGTTCATTTCATTGATTCCGTAACGGTAGTTAGTTGTCAATTTCAGTCTGATTGATGGCCGAGTTGACAGCGGCTTTCCACAAGTTTGAGCAATGATGCAAATTTACCCCTATTTGACGAGTACCAGAAGGTTGTTTCTATATCATTGAACCAAATAATATTGGCAAAGTGAACTTGTCAAGCCTGTAATTAGTGAACATTTCAAGTAGGGATTTCGTGACATTTTGAGTGCAAATTTGTACTTAATTAATTTTACAATGAAATTATATTAATCTTTATTTTTTTACCAAATCTTCGTTAATACATAATTATCTTCTAAAATACAGATTGAAATATTTGTTTGTCGACCAATAAATCAATCTAATCAATTTAGAACAAGGCATACGAATATGACATCGTTTTTTTAAAAAAAAAAAACAATTGAAATATCATTGCCTTTAGATATTCTTGGTACAGATCTGAGGTGTACCGATAGACTATGTTTTTTTCTCGCTTTGATAGTACATACATGAACTTATTGAAATGACGTTATTTATTTATTATTATTATTATTTATTATTTATTATTATTCACTTTTGATTTTGTGAAAATAGAACATATTTTTGTGTGAATTTGTTCTTTTATTCACCACTTTATGCAATACAAAACATTCTAAGTTATTCGGGTTGTTTAATTAACGCCTTTTTTATACACAAATTGTGTCATATTTCCAGTTGTTGTGAAAAAGTTTGAAGATTTCATTCCATAAAAATTCAAAATTATGCATGTAATTAAGTTTGCTAAATTTAAGTTTAAAGGCATGGTTCGCTAAATTTGAGTTTAAAGGCATCGTTCGCTAAATTTGAGTTTAAAGGAATTGTTTCAATGTGACTTTATTGCATTTACCGTGGTAAAATTTCGCAGTATAACATGGTGCATTTTTATTTTGTGACATCTTTACTTGTATTGCACCGTGAAAATAACATATTTCTCATAGTGATCACGTTAAGGCATAAGTTATAAGTTCTCTCCCATAAAACGAGCCCGGACGGTGGTCAAGTGGTCTAAAGCGAGCGCTTTAGTCTCAAGTATCTACTCTCTAGTGTCATGTGCTACTTTTGATTTTTTTTTTTAAATTATACAATTCAAAATAGCACATGACACTAGTATCAGTACGTTTTTTAATTTTCTGAATGGAATATTAAAAAAATTACAATATGACTTAGGTAGCATTAGCTCCAAGTTGAAGAGCTCCTGTAATTGACTTAGTACAGTGAAGAAATCACAGCAATGCTTTGATAACTGATTGATGTGGCTGCTAGTAACAACGTAATAAAACAAAAATTGGAATATTCAACTAGGTTTGTTATTGAAATAAGCAATTATTATTTTTCGATATCAGTGTACATGTTTACAGGGTATCGGTTTTAAATTATAATAATTCTTCGTTAAATAGTTATATTTTAAAACTAGATTCCATCGACTTGCTAATCCCCTTTCCATCCCCCACTCCCTAAAAAGGTTCTGAACAAATGGGGATGACGATTCGATACAAACCTAATACACAACGATGAATGTATTGTGCAACATTTTTATTATGTCCATCATTTTTAGTGTCATGTGCTACTTTTGAATTGTATTATTTTACAAAAAAAATTTAAAAAGCACATGACACTAGCAAAAATATTAGGATGCAAGTTCTTTGTTGAACAAGCAACATCAATTTTTTTGCATGCTCTCTAAATACCATGCATCTGAGCCTATATCAGTTTTTCTCCTTCTGTTTTCGGGTCAAAAACGTTTTAATTGGTTTTTTAAACCGAGATAAATGTCTTTTAAACATAGATTTACGCTTATTTTATAGGCATTTCAAGTGTGTTGAATTTTTTTGGATCGCAGTGAATAAATTAAGAATAAAATATTACATATAATTTGAAGAGGGATGAAATTTAACCCAAGATAAGGAAAAGGTATATGCGTTGCCTTTAAATACAGGAAAGTTCCAGAGAGAGAGAGAGAGAGAGAGAGAGAGAGAGAGAGAGAGAGAGAGAGAGAAGACGCCTTAAATTTATTTGAACAAAATCAATATCCGCGTATATCAAAATGGATTTTTGTAATTTAGAATATTTGCTTAACGTTATTGTAATAATTTTTAAATCATTAAAATTATATCTTACATTCATTATAACCATTGATTATAAATAAAGCAATTTTCTTGTCATATAAACTTTATATTTTCCCTATTTTCGATTTAATTATAATATAATGAAGCTACTCAGTATCACAGCAGACGACCAATGATCGAGCGCGCGCTCGTTCTTGCAGACGATGCGTGCTTTATTATCTAGCGACTTTTCCGGTGTCCATTTTCCATTATTAAATCGTTGACAAGGAAATAATTGCGACAAAGTTAGGACTGTGTATCGATCTAAGGAAATGCGAGAAGAAAAACGTATTGTCGAAAGACTTAAATGGATTGAATTTTTCTGCGTATTTCACCGAGGTTGTTCCGTCTCATGCGGTCTATTGCGGAGAAAAGATTTTCTTCTTCCGAAGAAACGCGTGGCGTGTGGATTGCCAAGAAAATTTTGTTTTATAAAGCATGACATTAAAATGAAATATATACGACCAAAGGTACGAATGAG
The DNA here is from genome assembly GCA_029721355.1 of Tegillarca granosa. Classification (NCBI taxonomy): domain Eukaryota; kingdom Metazoa; phylum Mollusca; class Bivalvia; order Arcoida; family Arcidae; genus Tegillarca; species Tegillarca granosa. The sequence continues at coordinate 11,779,194 of CM056606.1, read as the reverse complement.
AAGTGAAACAAGATAAATATACTATTATGCCCAGAGAGAGAGAGAGAGAGAGAGAGAGAGAGAGAGAGAGAGATTTCTAAGATTACATGAGAGAGAAAAAGGGTTAAGTGTCGAGCTTACATAAAACTTGTACATAGGCACAAACACGTTATTCGTAATTAAACATAGAAATTGTACTTGGATACAGAGAATGCAATCGAGACGAGAAAAAGACCAGAATCGAACCAAATGTAATTGATTAAATGGCGCGTTAAGTTTCATACATCAATATTTAACTTATATCGGTAAGCCACCAGTAGCCCAAATTTGAACTCTTTCTATGTTGACATGTTGATATGCATTAAGGGTTCCTTAGCTTGTCATGCCTACCGTGACAGTTTATAAGGTTTAACTGAAAGACTCGTGACTTCCATATTTAAATACTGAGTGTTTGGCCAAAAAGTGACTTCTAGTTTTCAAGTCTTAGTAGACCTTCCGAGTATTCCGGTTTCCTCACCATTCCAGAACTGACATCCTCGATATAAGTGAGAGAATTTTCTCTGGGACGTAAAACACCATTAATCCAATCCAATCATTTTCTGATAGGGCTCTAGATAGAATGATAAAATCGTTTCATGTTTAGTTACGTTATTAAAACACATTTAAAAAAATCACCCAGGTACAGACATTGAAAAATATTTTGACATCTTTAAACTTAAACCAAACAAAGATTTGCTGATGGACCAGGGTTGGCCCGAAAACTTTAAGGTGAGAAAAGATGACTATTTTCGTGGGGGGGGGGGGGGGAGATGACGTAAGGGTCCCCTTACAGAGTGAACACTAAATGCATAATCTTGCAAACACACATTAAACATTAAAAACTCCCTGAATAATATCTTCTTTTTTTTCTTTTTTTTTAAATAATTGTAAAATAAACATATTTAAAACATTTAGAAAACAATTTATTATGATTTATGTTAATCTAGATGACATCGCGCACGAATGGTATTTTGGTGTGGGAGGAAAATTTTAGTAAATGCAAAACCGGGAATTGAACTCGACTGCGTTGGTCAAAGTTGGGAGCGCTGACCACTTTACAAACTCAACCTTCTAAAAGGTGGGGAGGCTAACCTTTAAAAAAATTGAATGAATGGAAACTAGCCACTTAGAGGATGAAAATACATTGACCATTAGGAAAGCATGACTTAAATATTAAAAATAAAACTTCAAAAACTATTTTTCTAAAGTAATTTTTTGAACATTTGTAACTTATTGTTCGTTAAAAATTTTTGAAAATTTTTGCGGCTAAAATCGGACCCTTGTTGAACACCTGTTATTAGGTGAACTTTTTAAAAAATAATTTTCCGTGTTAGAATAAAAAAATAAATGACCTTGTCAGATTTGAAGGAGTTACATATTCAGTTTTTAAAGTTACTTGAAGCATGGAGAATAAACTTTTGGTACCCGACCCCCAACTGCGTGGAAATGTCTATGAGGGTATTTCCTGAGAAGTCTTACATGTTGAAATGCTGAGTAAATAAGATATAATTATGGGTATTCAGTGTGGGTAAGTATCAAAAATCAACAGCTAGTATATCAAATGCTGTGTATATATATATCAAGTAGAAGGATCTTATAACCGTTTTTTGTGTAAAAACAAAATCAAACAACTAAACGAGCACACGAGAACTAACAGTTAAATTTGCTCCACCAAGTACACCAATTTCCTATACTTTAGATATCGTGTGTGTGTGTGTGTGTGTGTGTGTGTGTGTGTGTGTGTATGTGAGAGAGAGAGAGAGAGAGAGAGAGAGAGAGAGAGAGAGAGAGAGAGAGAGAGAGAGATATGGCTGTTGTAATATTGATAAACGTAGCATTAGCATTTTTTCAGCTAGATTAATCTAAGAACAATTTCATGTATGAGTTTGATTTTTCGATTGTGTTTTATAATCTGCTCGTACAAGTGTGAATCCTGGGCGACTTTAATGTGTTAGCACAGTAAATACGCCAGCATAAAACTCTCCCATTCAAACACTGGAATATCGCTCGGCCTTTTCCGTCGAACTTCACAAACAACTTCAGATGTAGTCAGACTTTATCTTAATCTTAATCTACTTGTGAAAAATGGCGTCGCCCTTGCTTACTTGCAATACCGCGATAACTGGAAAATTATATTCCTGCCTAAGCCAGTGTGTAATATAGCATGGGGGGGGGGGGGGGGGGAATAAAGACATCGATTTGTTTTTGCTTCAAGTCGTAATCTATGTTGAGTTTCATCCCGAGGTTTTTTTGTGTGAGGTACGACGGAAAAAGCCGATTGCCAGTTGCATGATACTTATCCGAGTGAATCAGTCTATACTCTATCCTCTTAATGCCGACAAAGAAACATTATCTAAAATTTTCAAGTCTTATGAATGACCCAATTTTATCTTAACGCACTCAGTCGACTTTTGTTTCAGACCGTCCATACCTTTTCAGTAGAAAACTTTGATTTGGTCTTCAAAACATGTTTTTGTGACAGCCTTGCGTTTGTCATCAACAGGAAATATGCCCCCCCCCCCCCCATCAGTTTTTGAAACAAGCATATAATTTCGGATGCAGCAGGTAAAGTATTTCTATTATAAATACTGTCATGTGCAGAATTTTGAATTTTACAAAATAATAATAATAATAAATAAATAATAAATTTAAGAAGAATGTCATTTACAGAATTTGGAATATTTCTTTTTGTAATGATTCAAAATTCTGCACATGTCAATACCAAAGTTGTAAACCCATATTGATGCCGGAAACCTGAAGAATATAAATTGTTGAACATTTTTCGTAGTGTTATCCTAATAACAAATTTACATCGATCTACCTAAAAATGTCAAAAGTCTGTACAACACACGTCAATTGGCATAGTTTTGAGAAATAAAAGGGACCATCTACATATGAAAGTTTGAAAACAACTCCAGTATTGAACATAATCAGTTTAAATTTTGCGTACATATTTCTTTTTTTATTTAGTGACATGGTAGATTAATCCTAACAGGTAGCCATTATTTCCAAGTTATGGATTGCAGTAGGTATTAGGCGAGCACGAAACAAACCAGATTATAGCAAACCAAATTAGTTCGGTCTCTAAAATTATAATTGTAAATAAATGCTAGTTCCGTGGTACATTTCGACATTAGAAACTGATCAAAGTATTTCGAGATGAAATGGGGGTCGGCAATTAAACAACATTCATATTATGGCCCCTCTAAAACAATTGCAGTAATGTTCATTATATTACTTATAATTATTACAATGGTAATTTAATGACCCGGCCCCATGATGCATTTCAACATGGAAACTGACCTGACTTACAAGGTCGATATTTCATCAGTTTTCATAATATTATGGTTTTTTTACGTTTGATAATTTACGAACAATCACAATATTGCACATCATATCTTAATTGTATTCCAATGGGTGCTGTAAAGCAGGGATTTTTAGTGCCCGCCCCATGATGCATTTCGCCAGGGAAATTGACCCTGGCTATAACAAGCCCTCATAGGTAACTATTACTTAACTGTTTGGAGAAGGTGTTAGATGAACCTATCAGACACCGCCAGAAATGACCTAAGTTGTTTTGACATATTAGTAACATAAGATGGATGGACGATATGTAAATAGTTAGACCAAAACACAACATACGGGCATTTTCGTTGTAACCAGAGTCATAAGAACAAGTGCAGTTTCGTATACATCAGAGGCAAAGCTGTGTTTATTTTATTTTCGTATTTATTTTGACAGACTGAAGTGATAGCTTGTTCTTCTAACGAGTTACGCATGTGATCAACACTTTGTCGAATTGAAGTAATAATTTCACATGGATACAGATTTCTTTGAATTTCAAACACGTGTATGCCTAATAGACTCCATGCTTGAGAGTTTTAACTTATTTTAAATTGTTGCTATGGAAATCCCCAGGGAAAAGGTTAACTGAAATAAAGCAAGTGTGGAAATTACTTAATGTTACGTGTGATTTGGAGAATATGCCAACTAGAGCAACCACTTTGTATTAAGTCGACAAGACTTATCTCAGTTTAAGGTCCCTTTTTCACATTTAAATAACAAATATCCCATATTTATATGCCTCGGCCAAGATTCCTTCAAGTATATCGAGGCGGTCAGTTCTGGGATAGCGAAGGAAACCAGAGACCCCGGAGAAAACTACCAACTTTTGGAAAGAGAAATCGTTTTATATTTTTTATATTTTTTTATATTTTATTTCTCTAGGATCAGCCCTTTTTCCTAAACACATTCTGTAAATAAAGCCCATATTTCTAATATCACATGGGCGGTCTTTATTTACAGGTTTTATAAAGTTGTGTATTAATATTCATGGAGTCATTACATTAAAATTATAGGGGGAAAATAAAATAAAATTTAAAAAAAAAAAAAAAAAAAAAAAAAAAAAAAAAAACTTTTACTTGTCTATAGTTCAATTAGATTTTTTTTTTATTTCTGGATATGAATGACCATTCATTTACCAGATTTTTTTTTATATAGAAAAAAAAATCCGCCAGAAACGATAAACGACTTAAATAATATAAATTTTCATTCTGATTATGAAAGTTACAACGAGTTTCAAACCCTGTAGTTTTACAGATCTGGTATGCCATGGCTATTTCGTTAGTTTAACAGAATGGTTAGTGAAAATAAAAATATTTTTAAAATCAAAAATATTTATTATGGAGAAAGGGTTCTGACTTGAACAGTATTTTAAAAATATATTTTAATAAAACACAAACATTCCAGTCCATATCCAAATCACAAAAAAAGAGTAAAAACTCATAAATAAGATTTAATTTTTGCTAACTAACTAGTTAAGCTAACGGGGCTTTGAACATCTGTCATATAGTAAAAATGAAATTTTAAACTTAAAATATTCATAATTTTGCATATGCATTTGGGCAAAGGGAATTGTCAAATGCAAAATTTAGAATTAAAAAAAATAAAATATTTAAAATTTTGTATATGCGTTTTGGGTAAGGGGAATCTTCAAATGCAAAATTTAGAATTTAAAAAATTAAATATTCATAATTTTGAATTTAGAATTTAAAAAATGAAATATTCAAAATTTTGCATATGCGTTTTGGGTAAGGGGAATTTTCAAATGCAAATTTAGAATTTAAAAAATAAAATATTCAAAATTTTGCATATGCGTTTTTGGGGGGAATTTTCAAATGTAAATTTTGAATTAAAAAAAAAATATTCAAAATTTTGCATATGCACTATAAATTTGGGTATGGGATATTGTCCGTTGCAAAATTCAGAATTTAAAAAATAAAATATTCACAATTTTGTATATGCACTTTAAATTGGGGTAAGAGGTATTGTCAAATGCAAAATTTAGAATTTAAAAAATTAAATATTCAAAATTTTGCATATTTACTTTGAGTAAGGGGTATTGTCAACTGCAAAATTTAAAATTCAAATTTAAAATATTTTGCATAAGTACTTTGGGTAAGAGAGAATTGTCAAATGCAAAATTTAGAATTTAGAAATAAAATATTCACAATTTTGCATAAAAACAACTGGGCCCAGTTTATTAACAAAAATGCACCTGGTATAAAAAACTATTATAAATCGTAATGGTCTTTGCATATGGCAGAGTTTATTAAGGACACGCGTTACAGGAGAAGGTGTGAGACAAACCTGATATCATAACATTATGTAATAATTAACCCGAATCATTTAATTGATATTCACCTCGTGTATGAAGTATGCCAAATATAAGTATAATTATAGGATTGATGTTGTGATCGTCTGCTGAGAGTGACGATGTCGTCTGCTCAATGTTACAGAATCGTTTGTATAGAATAAGTTTGGAGTTTGATCTGTTCGAACAATTGTCATAAAATATCTTGAATTTCTACAAATTATTCGGCTTCAGTGGTTCATAAAAAGACATTATGTGTAGCTGCTTATATTAAGCCATATTTGTCTTTTCAAACTTATATTGGGAGGAAATTGAATGATAAAATTTAACTCCTCTTCATTTAATTGTAGGTGTAATTTGAGTAATGGTGGTTCACACTCAAGATTCATTTTTAGCATATCGTCTCGGTTGGACCTAGATTAATCTCTGGGGTATCCAGAGAAACGGCCACTGACCTTAAAGCTGCATTAAGTTTTGTTATGCATAATATATAAACGGTGGATTTTTTTTTTTTTTTTTTTTTTTTTTTTTTTTTTTTTTTTTTTTTTTTTGACGACTCATGAAAAATGCAACACTTATAGTTCCATGATGAAACCTTTACTAACGTTGAAATTCACGCTAGTTTGATCTACTAGAGATCTTATTTTTAGAACATTGATCACGTGATTCTTTATCGAAAACAAGGCAACGTCAACAAACACAGCAAAAAAACATGTGTTCAAGAGCAATGCGGCCCCTGTTCTTTTAATTGCAGAATCTATTGACGTTCTCACACAAACACAATTTCTTTCTGCCGACGCCATTGTTTACATACATGTAGAACTTCTGCGCAATATCGAAGCTGATAAAGGACATTTTTTAGAGTTGCCCAAGTTTTTAGGACTTCAATCTATTATGGGCCAATAAGAATGAACTTAAGACCATAAATCGCACAGATCGTAATAACAACCAATTTATACTGATAAAAATATTTTAGAAAATTAATTATTTCTTTCAATAATGGGTAAGCTTAATGCAGGTTTAAGGCGAGCTATTTATGAACATCCGAACCTATTTTAACCAAGCAGTCAACCAACAGTTCTGTGATATACCATTTTTGATTTTAATCACAAATACATTTAAAAAATGATATATTGTCTAATTTTATTACCATTTATCAATGGATTTTTTATTAAATTCAAAAATGGTACATGACAGTTCGGCCTTAATAATCTGAACAAACTTGCTTATGGAATAGGAGTTCGTACCGTGACACTTTTAAATTGGCTTACTAAAAGCAAGTCCGTGTAAAGTCGCCATGATCCAGATGTTCTTACTTTTTAGTAATTTCTCTAATTTTATTACTGCTATTGACCTTCATCGATAAGTGAATAATTTTTTCTTTCAAAAACATTTATATATTTCAAGATGTCATGGTCGCTGGATGTGAATTCAGATCAATTTCTTCGGTTTTGATAATTTCCTTTCCCATTTTCTAAACATTGCTACGTGACCTCACAAACTCTTGCATTCAAATATTTCTGAAGACAAATCATTTAACTATCGATCGAGTTTAGTAACATTTCTTCTGTATTACTAATATTTTCAGTTTGAAACGAAACGAGGCGGCGCCCTTTCCAACACCAGTTGGTATAGGAAGATCCCACCCCGGATTAAATTCCATCCCAGATTGTTCTGGCCCTATACACAGGCTTATGGTGTGTTAGGGTCAGAAGAAATTCAGACTAGAATATATCATGACGAATGGCGAACAAAAGTATAAAATGACTTCATTCTGAGGATTGTTGTTGTTGAAAAAAGTTAAATGTTTTACAATTAAAAAGGTTATTTATATGACGTCAGATTTGTAAACAGACCAATCAAATTTTAATATAATTTGAAAACCACGCCCAATTTGTAAATAAAGTATTCAACTGCACGACTTTGACCTCGCTGTCATATGCTAATTCCAAATTTTTATTAAGTGAACTTAATTAAAAATAGCACATTTCTGTAAAAAAAAATATTATAATAATGAATAAAGATAAAATGAAATAAAAATAAAAATTGAAAGAAAAAAACTATTTCAGTTTAATTTGAATTCTGGAAAACCGTAATTTAAGCAGACTGTTCTACAATGCGTAATAAATAGAGAAGCATATTTAAATTCTTTGATACAAATATGGGTCAAAGCCAAGTATACTTCACATCAAAGTTAAATAAAGGATGTAAACTCTTACATAAACGACTACACGAACTACTACATCCGTCTTAACCCCCCTTCCCATATTGTAGTAGCTATTTCTGTATCTTTTATCTAACAGTTATTAGAGTCTTTCGAAGAATTGCGATTGAAAGTTCACTCAAAGTCATGTGGGTACTGGAAGTAAGTTCAGGTGCTTCAGAAGTGTTCAACGTCCGTTTAACCTTACACTTGTCCCTGAACAGCAAGTTCTGAATATTTTAGGGTCCTTCGAAGAATCGTGAGTGAAAGATCAGTCGAAGTCTTTTGGGTTCTGGAGGTGAGTTCAGGTGCCCCAGAAGTGTTCAACGTCCGTTAAACCTCATACTTGTCCATAAACAGCTAGATCTGAATCTTTAAAAAAGGCTGATTAAGTTCCTTTAAAAATTGAGAGTGAAAGTTCATTCGAAGTCATGTTGGTTCTGGAAGTGAGTTCAGGTGCTCCAGAAGTATTTGACGTCCGTTAAACCTCATACTTGTCAGCTAGTTCTGAATCTTTTATAAAAGGCTTATCAGGGTCCTTTGAAATACCTAGAGTAAATTTCATATGGATTCTGAAAGTAAGATCAGGAATTCTGCAACTGTCAAACATCTGTATTTTAACCGATCGTTTAACAGTACCCGTCGAAGTACAATGTACTGTAACTGAAAGGTCAATAAAAGTAATTTTGGTTAAAGAGTAAAGGTCAGTTGCAGCTCTAGAAGTGTTCAAGACAATTTTCACTTTCCTATGCGCACAAAAACCACACTTTTTGTATCTTTCTCCTAATGCTGATCAGAATCTTTTGAATGAATATCAGTCAATTTGGCCGGTAAACAGGCTTTCATAAGCAATCAAGCTCTGGTAACTCTGACCGGAAGACTATGTTTTTTGTATTTAAAAAACTTTAATCTGCAGTCATTTTGACCAGAAGAAAATTTATGCTTTAGTTAACTAGATCAACTAAGCTTAAGCTACTTTGAGCAGAAAGTCAATGTCGTTGGTAAAAGCTTTGGGCTGCTGTTAATTTGACCAAGAGACAGCTTGTACTTTAGGTAACCAGATCAACTAAGCTAAAATCACTTTAGCCGGAGACAAGGTTGTTTGTAAAGGCTTTGAGTTGCTGTCAATTTGACCAGGAGACAACTACCAGTCACAATTTTGTTTGTTAATAGGCCTTGAGCTTCAGCTCCTTCGACCAGGAGAAAACATGTGCTTTAGGGCAAGCTCAACCAAGCTCCAGTCAAGTTGACTGATACAATATTGCCTACATAAAAGGTTTTAAGCAGCAGTAATTTTACTTTGAATACATTGTGTGCTTTTGGTAACTTGGATATCCAAGCCCCAACCAATTTGACCAAAAGACAAGGAGTTGGGTTTAGTTAAAGTGTTTCACGACCCAGTCAAGATTCTTCCACTTATATGTAGGCGGTCAGTTTTTGGATGTTGGAGAAAACGAGAGTGACCGAAGAAAATCACCGACCTTCAGCAAGCAAACTGAAAAAACTTTCTCACACGTAAGAATCTACCCGAGTCGGATTCGAACCTAGAAGGTGAGACGTACTGTGATCCGTAAGCGCGAGCTATAGACCAGTCGGCCACCGAGAGAAAATAACTGTTGTAATAGAACAGATATGCCAAAATTATTTGGTTTTTACTTTTTTCAAATCAGAAAAAAAAATTTAAAAAGTGAAAAAATCGGAAAATTAAAAATTTAAAAAGTAAAAATGCAGCCTCCCACGTGTGTCAACAATTATGGCACCGAGTGTTCGTAAGAGATACTTCCGAAGGGATTTCCTATCGCTGCGGAAATGTAATGTTATAAGCACTTTTATCTTTGTATTGTCTAGATATAAGAATAACTCTGAATTACATCTAACCATCCTACTGAACATTTGTGGTTCACTTGTTATCAGATACTAGAACTGGGCCTTTGTGGTTCACCTGGTATCTCAGTATTAACGCCAGATCTGAAACAGGAGTCAAACAGTAACCTAACCCACTGGCTAGAAACGAGGAAAATCTAGACCAAAGGAAGTAAGTCTGTTTTAGGGACAAGACTTGAAGAACATCTACATTCAATCTGATGTACAAGATAAAACTTCTTTAAGACTGCCCATACAATTTAGAAACTGGTTACTAAACAAATATTATCATCCGTTTAATTGAAGATTGTTACTATGAAACCATCGATGAACTTAATTGAATTTTCATAGCGCGGGTCTGATTAAAGTCAAATTGAGCAACAACAACGACAACAACATCAACAACAACAAAAAAAATAAAATATATATATATATATATATATATATATATATATATATATATATATATATATATATATATATATATATATATATATATATATATATTGCTTGAGAAACAACAGAACACTTTCTGCGTACCTTATTGCACTCTTAATCAATCGTTACTTTTACGTCTAGTCTCATTTGAAGGACCATGATCATTATGAGATGAAAGTAGCATGTTGTAAAAAAATTGGTAGAATATGGTTAGATTTTATTTATTTCTAACCATAAAGTTGGTCATGTTCTGAAAAAAAGTGGAGTGGACACTTAATGCTTATTGCCGACAATAAGGAATCTTTTATGTTACGTTCTGGAATGATGTAGAAAACTAAAGTTACCGTGGTTTTGCAAGCCTAACGTACAAACATTCTTACATTTGAAAAGCCACTGTAATGCGGTAACCCAACATTTTAGATCACATGGTTAGCCGAGCACGCATGTGTAAGAAGAGTTATTGGACTGAGATTATCTAGTGCAAAACACGGAGCTAATGAAAAAGGCGAATAGACAATCAAAATTAGCTATGTGCTTATGATTTAAGAACAGTGGGGCTGCTCACATAGAGTGCACGAGGTAAGGTAAGCGAGTTCGAACGTACGGAAGACCTAAGGGGAACATAATCAAGTGGCATAAGTTATGGAATGGAGTGGAGTAATGGTGTTTTACGCCCCAGTCAAGATTTTTTCACTTATTTAAAGGCGGTCAGTTCTGGGATGGTGGAGGAAACCAGAGTGCCCGGAGAAAACCACCGACCTTCGGCAACCGAACTGACAAACTTTCTCACACTAGGATCTGTCCCGAGTGGGATTCGAACCCAGGCGCTTGAGGCACCGTGATCCGTAAGCGCGCGCTGTACATAGACCACTCGGCCACCGAGGCCCCTCTGACATAAGTGATGGGATACGCCTTCTCAGAGCAAATACATATAAAAACAATAATAGCAAAGAACAAAACATAACGCTTTAGACTGAACATCGAAGTACATAAGCAAAATGAGTGATTGGTTAATCTATACTCAGTTGTTATGAAACCTTCAATTAACATAAGTTCCTAGTTCGTAGGAAAAATACTAGTATGATCCTGTTCTATAAAAACTTTTCGGAGTGAAGTGGGTGGAGTTATGGTGTTTAATGCCTAAGTCGGAATTTTTTTCTCACTTATATCTTGGCTGTCAGTTCAAGGATGGTCGAGAAAACGTGAGTACCCTGAGAAAACCAATGACAAGTGAACTGAATAACTTTTGAAACTGTCTGAACTAGATTCGAACCTAGTCGGTAAAAAGTGTTGTTAAAGCATTTTACTGTCTGTTTCAAACCTATTGGTCAATGAGATTGCTATTAATAGAACGTTAGTTTCAATGGCATGTAACTACCTAGGTGTTAAATGTATTCTTTCTTGGATTGGACGCCAAATCACGCTTGGTTAATCCTCTATATTTCTGCTAGCGTCTTTTGATACACTGTAGTAATAATGTATCAAAAATTCATACATTATAGCACCGATTGAGCTCGAACCCACAGCCCTTTAATCACCAATCTACATAAAACCTGAACCCGGCCAAGTGATCACATTGTGTCAGCTTAATTTATAATTCCCGGATGCTGTCGGTTTTGTAACTATTGCATGCTGATGTATCTAGGGTCGTGATGACCAAGCGGTGAAGGTGTTTTCCTTTAAACGTTAGAAGTCCCACCACTGTGGGATCACTCCCTGTCAAACACAAGTGAGAATGGATTTTTTATCGTAGGCCCTTACTAGTTGGCCTGCTACCAGTATAATTGTCTGAATGGAGAGTGGAGTGGAGTGGAGTAATGGTGTTTTACGCCCAAGTCAAGAATCTTTCACTTATTTTCGAGGCGGTCAGTTCTGGGATGGTGGAGGAAACCGGAGTGCCCGGAGAAAACCACGACCTTCGGCGAGCGAACTGACAAACTTTCTCACACTAGGATCTGCCCTAGTGGGATTCGAACCCAGGTGGTAAAAGGCACTGTGATCCGTAAGCGCGCGCTTTAGATCACTCGGCCACCGAGGCCCCCTTGACTGAATGGTCTGCAATGCTTATCTGTGACATTGTGGGCGAGTGTAATAGCACCCTGAAGGTCACCATAAGTGTGCACTAATACTATGCAGGTCAGAAAGACTTGCACACTTACACAATACATGAACTTGTTCAAAATTAATGAAAATTGTCTCGTCACGAATAACTGATAAATTGCTGATATGACATAAAACAACATTTAACCAATAAACCAATCGATATCGATTTAACTGAAATGTCATAATAGTGTTTTAAAATCTCGGTCGAGATCATTAAATCAAAGCAGTCATTTCTAGAATGATAGAAGAAATCGAAATACACGTAGAAAACTTTCGTCAAGAAACAGACAAATGTGTGTGTGTGTGTGTGTGTGTGTGTGTGTGTGTGTGTGTGTGTGTGTGTGTGTGTGTGTGTGCGTGTGTGTGTGTTTTTTTTTTTTCCCGATAGGAAAGGTCCAAGTGAGAAATGAAACAAGGAGGTTAGGGGTGGTAAAAGTAAAGTAAAAAACAACGGAAGATGCGTTTTTCGTGTGTGTGTGTACGTGAACTTCATGGTAAACTTACGAACTGCGAAAATCTTTTATTATTATTATTATTATTATTATTATTATTATTATTACTATAATTGTCATCATCATTATCATCATCACCATTATTATTATTATCATTATTATTATTTTTATTATTATCATTATAACAATGTATATTATGTGATGGTGACGTTGTTGTCATCATCATTATATTATTATTATTATTATTATTATTATTATTATTATTATTTTTATTATTATCATTATAACAATGTATATTATGTAATGGTGACGTTGTTGTCATTATTATTATTATTATTATTATTATTTTTATTATTATTATTAAACCCATTTAGCCCCTCACCCTTTTATACATTGTAAATATTATTTTTCCTGATTGGTTCGTGACATTATAATTTTACTCGAAACTTTAGATGTGTATGTTCTTGTCTCCAGAAAGACATAACTTCTTTTTTCACTTAAAATAAAATTTAAACCGATTATATATTTTTTGAAATAAATAGAAAAAAAATTAAAATCTTTTAAAACGATCAAACATGTACACTACCTGCCTCTAAGAGATTTTTCAAGATTTAGTGTCATATTCACGTCAGTTTGAAGACGATAAAAAGACACAAATAAAAAAATATATAAATCTTTTGTGTTAAACTTTAAAAGAAAAGGATATTCCATGCTTAGGAGATTTTTTTTTTTTTTTTTGTTTTTAAAAACCACGAATTTACGTTTATTTGAGAAGCTTTCATAATCGCCTTAGAACATATAGACATAACGCGGTATTAATAGACACCCTACAGGACAGTGGTCAAATAGTGATCACCGAGTCCTGTAGTGTATTGTTTTGAGTATTTTTGGCCACGTATCTTTTCTTTATGTGGTCAGTGTCAGTACGCAGTAGGATAAAATAGTAGTGTGGGAATTTTTTTTACGTAAAATTTTAATCTAAAACTCGCTGTCTGTGTTAATTTTAATATTACCTGTACATTTGGATCAAAATTCGTAATTTTGTGATTGGTAATAATCATATTACATTGAAATTAAATTGGGAAAAAGTCCGCAAAAATAACTTTTTAAAAAATATTTTTCGTCGAATTTTTAAGGAAGCATTGTAAACGTTGTATATCTAATTTCACATCAAAATAATAGTGATCAGAATTGTTACTATTAAAAATAGTGTAAATTTTACTGGAATCTGAAACCAATGTTTTATAATGCACGCCAAACTCCGCCTATCTAATTAGAATAGTGGCACGAGATGATGAAAATCAACCAATAGATATCCTTGTTTAAAAGATGGAAGCTGTCAATGATGTATCCATACTGGCGGGTGTTGAAACGATCTACAACGTGGTTTCCACCCCCTTCATTATTTGTTTAATGTTGTGAATTCTTGAAATAAGAATATAGTATTAAGCATCGAGCAAACACAGGAGTTTTTACGGCTTTTTGCCACTATGTTATAACACTGGATTAAATAAATAAATCGAGACAGGGACTTTTTAGCATACGACCGTGTCTAAATATAAGCGATAAATTAACAACTTTTACTGATATAGAAAGTGTGTTATATCATCCGGGGAAAAGACTTGGAATATACCGGTTTAAACTTTCGAGATATTTTGTTGGACAATACTTGTATGAAAACCTGGAATATCTTCAAAGTGACACAGAAACTTTCCTTTTTCATTAACAGACGTCTCTTTTATATCATCTGGAAAAAAAAACTTGGAATTTATTTTAAAATTTCCAAATTGGTTTGCTGAGCACTTTTATTTTGTTGGAAAAGTCTTGAAATTATACGAGATTATTTAGAAACTCTCCGAACTAGCTTCCAGGATACGACTCCTCTATTGAATGGTCAAGTTTGGCGTCCTGGCAGGGGCCAGGATGGTGGAGAAATCGCATCTAACCTTGTCAAATGAAGGTTTCCATGACGGACCCAGATGTTTAAATGATGTTCCGTATGATGACCATCACATTGGACGGGTAGGTATATGACATGTGTCTCATAAGTATTTTGACTCTAAATACCATTTTGAAAAAAAAAGCATTTGTTTTGTTTTAGTGTATTTGTAATTCTTAATGACATTTAGCACCCTAAAAAAGTAAATAATAATTATTATTTGATTAATATAAAAATCACTATATGTATTATTTTTTAAATTCTTTTTTATTATTTATGAATTTTAAAGAGAAAGTTTAAAGATGAAAAAAAATCCCTATAAAATTGTGGTCATTATGATTTTGGGATGGAATTTATAAAAAAAAAAATTAAAATTTTGAAATATAGAAATGAAATATTTGTTTATTGAATAGGTTTTTGACAGGTAGTTATAAAAAAATTACTACAAAATTTCAGATTATTATCTTAATCGAATATGAAAATATCAAAATTGATATCTCTAACTGTTGTGATTTATAAAAATTAAAAAAAAACCGAACAAAAAACAATTTAAGATTTTGAAAATAAATTTAATAAAATTAATTGAAATACAAATTAATGCAAAATCCATTATTTTTTTCTCTTCTGAAACTTTAATAAAATGCAAAATAAAAGAATAATTTTATAGCCATGTTGACATTGTAATAAGTTTCAAAGTGTACGAAAACATATACATTTACATGAATTTTTAAAAGATACTTAAAAAGGGTGTTATGTGTTCATCTTAATAATTCCGGTCGAAAATATACTCAATTTCCTCCCGACTGTAAGCGCACCCTAAACTATTTCACCAAGAAATTAAAAAAAAAGAGAGAGAGAGATGAAAAAAGTAAACCATATTGACTCAAATTTAAAAAAAAAGAATTTCTGATAAAAATACCAAAATTAGGTATAATTGAGGTTTATCAATTCTATTTTTTATTCGATTGAGCTAATAAACCTCAATCTCAAATAAATAAATAAATAAATAAATAAATAAATAAATAAAGCACTAAAAATTAATTCAAACACAATTTTATTCTATCAAAGGTGATATCTGGAAACTTAATTTGATAAAAGCGTTTTCTTCATATTATAGGATGAAATCTGATCCATATCTTTTTTAGAAAAATTCTTTGATAAAATGAGACATACAGCGGGTTAGAAGGGCTTTTACAATACACAGTAAGGCGAAAACAGAGAGAGAGAGAGAGAGAGAGAGAGATTATCCAATTGCTAATCAATCTATAATAATTTTATATGTTTCAAATTTTTTTCACTTCTTCACCCTCAAATATTTTACTTGATAAACAGAAGTTTATTTTTAATGATAATACATCCCCGCAATGAGTTGTGAAGCGGGGGGAGGGGGGGATAGGTACTGCATGAAATTATCCAGACACAATGCTTAAGTCATTAAGTTTAGCCTAGATTGTCGATGTTTCACATTTCTTAAGAGTTTATCTTCTCTCGAGTTAAATGCCTTCCCGAGTACGGGTTAGAACGAATGCTAGATGTTGTCACCGCTACACAGGTCCAAAATTTATCATTATTTGGGGGATATGTATCAAGTTGATTATTCTGACAAGGGAAATTAGTTTGACATGATGTTTTGAAATGAGAAATTTCAGGATTCTTTAGAAAATGACTTTGTCTTGATTCTAAATGATGCCGGTGTATTTTCACGAGGTTAAAATAACATTTTTCATGTGTATCGTTCAGTTAAGAAAGATTACATATTATTTCCAGAAAGAAAAACAATTCCTGGTGTGCCCTAATCTAACGCTCTACTAGGATTAAATCTTTATCAAATAAGTAATAATAATATCCGTCAAAGAACTTGAAAATGATAAAATATATGTCAATATTTTTATAAGTTAAAATGCACACACATACGTGCACAAAGAGAGAGAGAGAGAGAGAGAGAGAGAGAGAGAGAGAGAGAGAGAGAGAGAAACTAAACAGTGGTGTGTGTGTGTGTGTGTGTGTGTGTGTGTGTGTTAAATAACTTTGATAGAGGAGGGGAGGGAGATTAAGCAAACTAAACTATGTAAAGAGAGAGGGGGAAATGAAAAACAGAGAGATAGAAAGAGAGAATTTTTTTTTTCGATCGAATTCAAAAAATAGTTTATTTGACAGATTGAAACAAGAATATGCATTTCATTTCACAATTTAAAAAATTATTTAATTTCCATGAATAAAAATCTTCTAAAAACAAATATAATAAAACGTTTGCTAAATTTAAAAAAAGAGTTTCTTAAGAAATTTAAGAGTGTTTGTTTTCTCAACATCTGCGCAAAATCCAGCCCCTTTTTCTTCTGAATTGCAAGCCCTTTTTTCTCAACTGCACATGCACAAGATGCAAGTATATTATGCACATGCAGATTAGTTTTGTAGCATTATCTTAACCATTTTTTTTCATTCTATTTGAATTATTTCTAGTTTCTTAAATTTAGCTTCTTTCAATTTTACACGAGTTTTGAATATCCGTAACGTATAATTTGTTGAAAGATTGTTTTATTTTTAATTCCAGACGATGCCTGTTTTGAATAACGTTGAACATCCAAGTTTTTGTGCCGGGTGTGGTGCTCGAATTCTGGATCGCTACTACTTACTAGCAGTAGACAAACAGTGGCACGTGCATTGTCTCAAATGTTGTGAGTGCAAAATTCGTTTGGACTCGGAACTCACGTGCTTTGCACGCGATGGAAATATTTATTGTAAAGAGGACTATTACAGGTATGTAATTATTAAGACATTATCGATTTTAAACTACACGTATTTAATTTTTCGTCTCTCTTCTATTTTTTCATTTTAAAAAAAGTTAATACATGTCTTTAATTGTTTTGAAAGAAATCCCATTCATAAGCTGGGTACAAAATAACAGAAAAATTTGAAAAGAAATGTGAATTTCAGATATTTCATTTCCGTTGTCGACTTTGTCTTGTGCTACTTTTGAATTTTTATGAAATAATACAATTCTGTGCTACTTTTGAATTGTATTATTTCATAAAAATTCAAAAGTAGCACATGACAACTTGATTAAAATCTTTGTTTTAATGCACAAAATATAGATCTGTATTTGATAAACCGGAAAACATACTTATTGTATAAATTTGCATATCATCTGGTTGAGAATTTGACAGAAATTACATAAAAGATTTTTTTAAAATCATTTAAAATTCTCTTATGTCCCATTTTTTAATATTTTAAAAATGAAATATATATTAAACAACTAGCAAAGTTGTTATGTCATAATTTTTAAATACTTTATTTAATAAAATTAAAATAAATAAATAAGCGCATGACAATTTCTAAGAGGGGTTTTCAATTTATTTTGAAAATAAAGATTGACATTTTTCTTCCGCCTTTCTTCATTAACGATTAAACTTTAACAGTATTAATATTTTAAACCTAGATAACAAATATCCTATCCTTATTAACGCTTTATTTGTCTGTTTATTTGTTAATCAACACTCTAAATATATGTTTAATATATCTAAAATTAAGTTCAATATTCAACCAGAAATCTTTTGATGGCTTGCTCTGTTTTGCGAGGAAAAAGAAAATTTGTCTTGCATTCTTAATACAAATATAATCAATAAAATTGTAATTTCCTGAACAAACTCTCAGACAAAAGTGAGGAGTCCGACTATATCCTGAACAAAATTAAACTGCCAAGACCCCCTCCCCAATAAGGTGAAATAATCAAATATTTGAATTAGCCTCTCAAGGGTCCTTAAAGATTCATACGCACATATCGATTTCACTATACCGATCTAGCTTAAATGATTTTTTTGGGGAAAAAAAGTGCTCTTTTATTTAAAAATATGAAAGAGGAAAATCGACCGATTTATTTTTTAATTTTAGAAAATGAGAATATTGAATTTAACAACGATTAAGAAAAAGAATAGAATGTTTAAATTAAAATTTAGACCGTATTCATTTTCTAAATTAAAAACAAAATTTTAAATAAATAAAAAAAAAAAAATCGGAAGTTTAACGTTGAGAATTAAACGTTATTAGCTTATGGATTGGATTTTGTTTTAAAAGCGTATGTTAAATTTCGTGATTGTATTAAAGATAATTGATATATAATTAAACCATTATTTCTGTTTCTTGAACATATATTTGTGATATATATATATATATATATATATATATATATATATATATATATATATATATATATATATATATATATATATATTCTCTCTCTCTCTCTCTCTCTCTCTCTCTCTCTCAATAACACAATCGGTAACGTTGTATTTTAGTGCGTATTTTCATAATCATTAGTATATTAAAATCATTTTTCTGTCGACGAATCAACGATTTTTTCAAAAAAAAAAAAAAAAAAAAAAAATTCATGGAATTCTGGAATAAAAAGCTAAGTTGAATTTTTCTAAAGTCAATGGCACCTTTTTAACAAACATTGAGTAGTTAGATAGATTTTGAGTGTATGTAAAATATTTCTAATACTGTTATATTTATATTTGTATATTAATGATATATACATCAAACCTATACCTCAAACTTAATAATAATTTGATTGAAAGAAAGTATTTTGATAAAGTATCACGACAATGCAAAATAAAAACTCTTTGTGGTATACAATATAAAATAAAACTTATTTAATGTTGATGTATCGGTTGATCGGTTTAATTCTCTCTTTCTCTCTCTCTCTCTCTCTCTCTCTCTCCGAGTCTCTCTCTCTCTCTCTCTCCGAGTCTCTCTCTCTCCGAGTCTCTCTCTCTCTCTCTCTCTCTCTCTCGTGTGTGTGTGTGTGTGTGTGTGTGTGTGTGTGTGTGTGCAGAAATCCGATCAGATCACAGGAACATAAATTGCAAGTGGATTTTTATTTTTGGAGATTAAAAAACTTTTTGTGTTTGAAAGTATGATAACATTGAAAAAATATCTTTTTTATCAACTTCTCTAATACGACTATTTTTAACAGTCGGAAATCTGAAGCCACGCGCTTAATACCCCGTAGCTAAATTAAAACTCTAACAACTGTTTTTATCTTTAAAACTTCAGAAATCAATAATTTTGAAGATGGTGGTATATTTCAACATCGTAGTTGCCACATTAATGTTCAGTAAAAACGCCAATATTGACAAGAGTTTCGTAATTAGCTTCCAAACCGAATAAAATGTAATTCATATTTATTTATTTATTTATTTGTTGGTATGACAGGTAAAAAATAAATAAAATCAAAGATATCAAAATTTGGAAAATATTTGAAAGATAAAGAGAATGTTTGTTTATATGTCATGTGCAGAATTCGGAAGAAAAAATCATCTTCACATGACATACATATTATCTACTTATACAATCAAGCTACTCTGACGCTTTTTTGATGACGTTTTATCAGTGGTTCATAAATGCATATTATAGCGAAATTATATGTAAAATTGTACTTTTAATTTGCAAATTTCGATGAAGAATTTACCATGTAATAATCATTCATATATATATATATATATATATATATATATATATATATATATATATATATATATATATATATATATATTAAATTTCTCTGTCATGTGCTACTTTGAATTTTTATGAAATAATGCATTCAAAAGTAGCACATGACAAGGCATGAAAATTAAAAAAAAATGCATTCAAAAGTAGCACATGAAATGACATGAAAACTCAATTAATGCATTCAAAAGGAGCACATGACATGACATGGAAATTCAAATAATGCATTTAAAAGTAGCACATGACATGACATGAAAATTCAAACACTGCATTCAAAAGTAGCACATGACAATTAAAACACTGCATTCAAAAGCAACACATGACAACAATTCAAACATGCATTCAAAAATAGCATATGACATGACAATTCACATAATGCATTCAAAATTAGCACATGACATGACAATTTAAAAAATACATTTAAAAGTAACACATGACGTGACAATTCAAATAATGCATTCAAAAAGTAGCACATTACAATACAGCCTAGTTTACGGAACGAACCGAAGAGTGATTTAGTTCATATCTTATTACTCGTACAAGACACATCAAAATCTTGTACACTGATTTCTGTTTCTTTTCAAAATTGATAAAATTTATTTCAACTCGACACCGTAGTTTAGATGTTAAGTATATCCAGGGCGGTTATGCGATAAAATGATGATAATATTTTCTCAATTGTTTCGGAAGTGAAATTATTTATCCCTTTTTCAAAAAAATGTGGAGAAGCCACTTTAAAAAGATGATGAATATTAGTGACAAGATAATTGTCTTCGTCATAATATTTCATATTTATTTTTTTTTTAAATGTAAATTTTTGTTTTAGAAATTTGATCACAATGAGATAATAATTTTTTCAAAGTGCATTAAGTGAAGTATATAAATATTTTATGTCAAAAATAGATTAAAAAAAGATGTTTCATTATACGTAATTACTTCATAATGAGGAAATAAAGATTGTTGATGATACTTCATAAGACAAACAAAAATAAAAATATTATTATTTTAAAAGTTTTTTCTACTTGAGATTAAAATGGGAGGTAAAGATGACAAAGTGATGATAAATAACATACAATTAATAGAAGAATCTATGGAATTTGCCCCGCCCCTTTAAAAAGTGGTGACCAAACGGCCTAAAGTGTCTGTCTACGGAACAGCTTAAGGAAGTCATCCTTTTTGAAGTTAATTTGAAAGTAATAGGAAGAATATTGTCAGGCGGCTTTTTAAAGGGGTTTCTTTATTATTTAGGACCAGAACGTCTCCTGTTTTTTTTTTTAGATATTAGTTAAAAACGAACAAACACAATGTAGTGACAACACGAACACAACACAATGTAGTGACAACACAACACGAACAAAACACAATGTAATGACAACACGAACGCAACACAATGTGGTGACACACAACACGAACAAAACGCAATGTAGTGACAACACAACACAATGTAGTGACAACACAACACGTTCAATACACAATGTAGTGACAACACAACACGAACAAAACAATGTAGTGACAGCACAATACATTGTAGTGACAACACAACATTGTAGCGACAACACAACACAAACAACACAATGTAGTGACCATAATACAAACAAACACAGTGTAGTGACAACACAACACAACGAAACACAATTCTTTGACAAAACAACACAATGCAGTTACAATACAGCACTTACACAACGCAATGTCGTGACGAAACAACGCATTACAATACCATGCATGTTAATTGTACGAACAATAGCAATGTTAGGTAACGCTTTCAAGTTTGATGGCAAAAACAACTATTGTAACAAACAACATTACTAATAGTAATAATCTCAAACAAAATAACAACTTCAGGGTTTTTAATGATAACAGAAAAATTCAAAACAATGCAAAGATTCTGATGACACACACCAAACGAAATGCAACAAAAGAAGACAACGCTTAAACAACAAACAAGTATAATGGCATGTGGGATAATCTGATAATACAACCCAATTCACTGCAAGAATATAACAAAAGAAAACAAAGCAAAGCATGCAATGATAAAGTAAACAAACGTGATTGAAAAAAACAACAAGAAACAAAACAAAACAAAACAAAACATTGTCAAAAATTACCTGACACAAAAACATGTTTGGTAATTCTGCATTTGCAATAGTTATGTTTTGTCTTGAGAAAAAAAAAGTGATGAGATGATGATGATGATGATGATGATGATGGTGGTGGAAATGATGATGATGCTGTTGTTACTGCTGCTGCTGCTGTTGATGATGATGATGGTGATGATGATGATGATGATGGTGAAATGATGGATGATGATGATGCTGTTGTTACTGCTGCTGCTGTTGATGATGATGATGACGATGATTATTTTTATTATTAATAATTTGAAAATATTTATTTATTATTTATTTATTTATTTATTTATTTATTTATTTATTTATTATTTATTTATTTAAACATTTTGATCATTATTCATTTGGATCCCACTAAGATTCAAATCTCAAAGTTTTGCCTACCTTAAATCTTGAAATTTGATTTTTTTTTAAATTGTCAATTGCTAAGAGATATTTAAGAACTTAATGTGTCATTTGAAGATCATTTTAAATTCATAATATCTGTTGGTCAGTAAATTCTATTTTTAATTCAAAGAAATTTGCAAGATTGAGTGTTTAAAGTAGCTAATATAAGTCAACGAAAATCTTAGTTAAGACATGATTCAGAATCTGGGGGCCTTGATTTAAAAAAAATCCGTTAATAAAACTTATCTCGTTTTACTAAAGATCGCCAAATTTTTCGACTTCATATCCAGCACAAAATCTAATTCTATATTTATTGAGAAAACAAGGTTTTCTCTATTGGGATTCGACCACCTATTGAGATTTTTGACTGTTCATATATCTAACGTTTTGTTGACATGTAAGTTAGATCTATTTTTATTAATTTTTTGTAAGCGTAGATGATGTTTTAGAAATATTTACGTACTATCAACTGTGACTTTGTCTTCTCATTGGTTAGTTACGGTCACGTGTCTTAATTCGATCGCAGGAAACGTCACATTCAAGTTGATTTTCATTCGCATGAATTCAAATTTCTGCATTAGACAGTTGGTATGAGTTTTGTATCAGAAGTTCGCACTGACATGAACCGAGGGCTTACGAGTAAATCGATAAAACACATTTCGGAATAATCACGGGGTTTTAAGTACATGGCATATTTTTAAAAGTATTTCCGTTCGTCCTTCTGAAAATAGTATATCACATATTTTATATAATATTTGCATTATTTTTTTTATTCCACGAAAGGGATTTAATCTGATTAAGTGGATGATTGGTGTTAATCAGTCAAGCCAAAATTCTTTAAACTTATATCAGGACGATCAGTTCCTTATTGATGAAGGAAACCGGAGTGCCCCCCCCCCCAAAAAAAAAAAAAAAAAAAAAAAATTCATCTTAATGCTTACTGAGCAACGGTTGCTGAAGCCTAAGATGATAGATGATTGGCTCAAAATAGAGTGTGCTTATGTTTTGTACCATTCTTGAGATTTAATCATAAAATACATTTAAAAATGTTATATGACACTTACATAATACGTTGAATCTCGAGTAAAACAAATAGAAAATTTATACAAATTGAGAAAGTACTTTTCTCAGTGCAGTCAAAGGGTTTTTAATAAGCATACTCATTTATTCATTAAAATGCATAAATTGACATCTATTAATCTATTGGTTGTACGCTATCGGTATAATAGACTTAGTGGTGAGTGCGATGTTAATATGCGACATCGTAAGCAAGTGTTCTAGCACTACTATGAAAGTTGTCATAAGGGCTCAATGCTTACATAAAGAACAAATATACACTTATATAAAGTTCACGCACAAACGAGCTTGTGAAAATATTAATCCGACCGCCTAGTCGCAAATGTCTTAAAAATGTTGATGCAAAGTTGAACATACAAGCATACAACAACAGAGAATTTCTGCTTTTAAAAACTAGCACAATAGCTTGACAAGTTTTTGAATAAATACGGCGCTTTCTGTCTGGTCTCCTGGTTGTTGTTATCGCATGACAGCATCTATAAGGAACCCGTCGTTCTCAATTATTTTGCGTAAGCGAGGTAAACACTTATTGTGCTGACTTTGCGTATGATTCATTGAGCCTAAAACGATTTTCGCACGAAGACAATTCACTGTCTGTGAAAATATGGTTTTTGTATATCATCTCAAACCGCATTGACTTCGGAGTTACCCTAGATCCTGTCAGTAATTATATAGTGCAAAAACATTTTTACCCGAGGGTTTATTTCCGCTTCCGTTTTCTATGCATAACACTTGAGACGACGGTTGTTTAGAAGAGAACCGAATGCCGAGGGGATTTTCAGTGGTTTAAAAAATATATACACAAGTCTGATGTTTCTGAATGTTTTTTACCATATATTAATAGCCAACACTTCATAATAGAAGCATATTGATTGGACTCTGTTTGACATCTCGGCAGGGGGCGTGATTGTACGAGAGTTAAAACTCTTTATCATCTCATTACAGCTATTGTCTAGTTTCTCTTTGATTTTACTATGTAACTACCAGTTTAATAAATTCAATTTACATCTAAAAACCCAGATAATCAGATTTGAAGGAAATCAATGAATGAACCCGGACTTTGATGACAATGATTATGTACTTAACGCGAATGTGTACATTATTGAATGTGTAAATCAACAAACATTATTTGCGGTTTACAAGTGAAAACTAGTTCCTGAAACAAATGTAATTTGAAGGACAATTAATTTATTACTTTACGCTGTTATGTGATCTGACACTGGTATGAAAGAAGGACGGGATTCAATAAACAAGATTATTTGTTTAAAAAAAACGAAACGATTTTTAAAGAAATTTATTTTTCCCTTCTGTATCAAAAATCAAATTCTAGAAAATTTCTTTGTCTACATTGCAAATATTTACTTGCATTTTTTAGAAAAAAAGGAAAGAATATTTCTACAAATATATTAATTTTTTCTTTTTTAGTATTGTAATTCTAACAGGAAATCAAATTTTGGAAAATTACCTCCACCCGTAAACAAATATTGGCTTGTTGGTACAGCGGAAAATCTTTGACAAAAATCGACCAAATCGAATCCTACTCTGTTTGAAGAAATATTTTTAAATATTTATACAACTGAAAATGGAAAGAAAAATTCCAGCCTTGATATTCTTGAACCTTAAGCCTACGCGACCTCACAAACACAACGCTTTGCGGTAGGTCAAGTATTTTACCTCCAAAATGAAATATTTGCATACTTTTAAAAAAATACGAAAGAAAACTTTCTAACTTTAGGATGTCACATCATTTCTTTAAAAGTTTGAGGTAAAATATTTATTAAAAATTAAATTAAATTTCATTTTGAATTAATGAAACTAATTGTTGCAAATAAAACAGTAATTTAATTTTTAATTAAATATTAGATAAACATTGGTTTTATAATTAAAGACATGGCACCATCAAGGAATTTTACATTTTTAAAATGTTGTGTCAAACACAAGATGATTGTTGTCAAACAAAAGAAAGCAACCGCAATTCCTGATGAATATTTTGTTAAAAATATTGTGGTCATATCAAAATTCTTTTTAACAGACTGGATGACTTAATTTTTGAGTCTTTTTAGCAGTTAATAAATTTGATAACATGCGTTCATATTTGATATTCAAGTGTCAAATGTGTTTTTATTATGGGACTACAATCGTTTTGTAGACAGGGGTTTAAGTGCAGATAAAAATTATATTTCACGCCCGGTTGGTCGATAAATGATTCTAATGCACTGTTTTGAAGAACGTATAATAGAAATGTTTATACAGGCAACTAAAGTGAAACGAACTATAATAGACGGGTTTAACCCGAGTAATAACACAATTAGAATTAATCAAATTGCATTGAGGACGGTAAAAAGACTACTGCCTTGAAGTTCTACTCATTCCCGAGGGTGGTCTATTATGAACTGATTTTAACTAAAAACTGTGTCTAAGATTGTAATACTTTTAAAGCTTGAAGAGAATAACACACTCACTTATCTAATGTAAAAATTACGACATAATATTTTTGAAAGAATTTTCAAAATTTTGAATATAACTTGAATGTAACTGTTTAATAAAGGACAACTTGTATTCGCCCGCCATTATACATCTTGGGGGTTCTTGAAAACCGAATGGATACCGAGCACGCGCCTATCGATCACCTTGACGGTATCCGCATTGGTTTGAATCCTGCTGTGGCAGATTCTAGTGTGAGAAAGTTTGTCAGTTTGTTTGCCGAAGGTAGGTTGTTTCTACTGGGTACTCCGGTTTCCTTCATCATCCCAAAATTATCCGCCTAGATAAATGTGATAAATCGTGATTAGAGCGTAAACGCTATAATTTCCTTTTCTAATCGTCCTGCCACAGGACTCGTGTTTTTCTTTCAATTTTACGCATGGCAAACCTTCTTCAGCAAAATAAAAAGAAAAAGAATTATATTAAAAAAACTAATAAAAAATATGTACTTTTGAAACCAAAAATTCAAAATAAATAATTTAATTAATAAAATAAAACGAATACCAACCCCCCCCCTCTCTCTCTCTCTCTCTCTCTCTCTCTCTCTCTCTCTCTCTCTCTCTCTCTCTCTCTCTCTCTCTCTCTCTCATAAAAGAAAACTCATATTAATTAGTATAGAAATAACATTATCATCTCATAGTTTTAGTTAAAAGTGCATTTTTTCATTTTTTTTTAGTTTTATAAATTACTTCAATATTCTCTCTCTCTCTCTCTCTCTCTCTCTCTCACACACACACACACACACACACACACACACACACACACACACACACACACACACACTTCATTTGGCAACTTTTTTAACATTGTTTGATTTTATTTTTATGACCATTTCCACAAACAGGTGCTCGTTCACGTATAACATTTTTCAAGAAAAAATCTGGATATGTACATAGCAGCTGAGGTTTTGACCACACCAACCGTTGTACCAAACTTAAAATATGTATGTTGTGTTTCAGCGGATGAACACTTGCCTCCTTGAATTATTTACATATGGTGGGAAGGATACGTTGCTAAGATAAATATTTTTAGAGAAGCTATGTAAACATATTTAGTTTTGTGTCTAAACTTTTCGTAGTAAATATCTTCAGAGGTAGTATTTCAGTCAAAGTTTGGAAACTTTATAGTGAAACAAGTGTGCTTATTTAAACAAAGACTTAACACAATCTGTCATCACATAAATCTATTAAATAAAGAAATTCTCGCAGTTACACTGCTTGCTTAAATCCTTGACTCTGACTATAATTATGCCATCTCAGTAAGAAATGATCTTTTTTTCTTCTTTTTCTTTTAAAACCTGTAACGGCAGCTAAGACAATCAATTACTAGTTTTAATTGAACAAATTTTGAATTTTTTAAAAGTTGGATGTTTTATTGAAATTGATTGAGAAAATTACTGTTCTCCAAATAAAACGCTTGGATCAGAGCGGTGTTTTTCTTGGCACTCCGGTTTCCTCCGATATCCCAGAACTGACCGGCCCGATATACGTGAAGAAACTCCCAATTCTTTGTCAGAAAGATAATTAAGCACTGCCGTTTTTTTCGGAGTATTATTTATCTTAAAATATTGTGATACATGGTTTAACTTCCAGGAACATATTATGATTTCCTTGAATAGGTGCTTGAGTTACTATGCTGAGCTTAAGGACAGTCGGTATAGTTGAAATATCGTAACTTTAATATTTATATTACTGAAGAGATCTACAATCGTCAACAACTCCTTTACTTATGATGCACTTATGCATACAATGTCATAAAGCATTTTTTAAATTACCCATATACATTTACTTGCATTCAAACAAAATAGTGCTTTATGACAGCAGGATGCATAATTATATTTCACCAAAACGTAATAAAAAAAATATTCAAAATTTTGCACATGACAATATTCTTAAAAATAAAAAAGTTTGAATATGCCGAGTAAACTAAAATTAATATTGAAAAAAGGCATAATAATAGTTTATATTCTACATATACATATAACATTGATTGCGTATTTTTGAATCAGAACCCCTATTTCAATACTGTTTTAAAAGTTCTTTCGCCCCTCGAGTAGGGGTTAAAAACAATGTTTAAGCTGGTAAGCACCCTGTATTTTTGCCTCGATGAACATGGCATTTCGGATGATTTAGCCCTCCTGCAGATGTAATGTTAATTTCAAAATAGATCATGACCAAAGAGGAAGAAAAATTCCCCCTCCTTGCCAACAGTTCACGGATCAAAGACTTCCGTGTTTAGCTATGGCCCACTTCAAAATATTTCCATATTTCTTCGGAAATTGATCGCAAAGAATAAGACGTCTGGCATCAAAAGAAAGTAGTTCCGAAATGCCAGATGTGCTGATTTTATACACCAGATGGCGTAACCACCAAGATCTGGTAGTGTATGATTGATGCTGGTTATATATAAATGTATGCAGGTGCGCGTTTGTATTTTCGATCATGAAAATATGATATTCTTCTATTTATCATTAAAACAATAACTGTATCGAAAATTCTGTTAAAGATTGTAAAATAAAAAATAAGGTAACAAGAAATGACTTCTTGTTAAAACTTTCGAGTTTTGTTTTCGGAAAAATGTTAAATAGGATAAAATAATAATATATATTAATGTTTCATTTTTTTTAAAGTGTCACAGCCATAGAAACATTATCTAAAACAGGTATCATCACAGTGTAAAAAAATATAGCATCCCGTCTAAAAGACTTATGAGAGACTGTAAAACACAATTAATAGACATAGATATATACAAGCGTATAAAAAAACTATTTATATTAAAACTCATATTAAAACATCTGTTAGAGAATTAAAACATGTTATCCTGCGGGATTTTGAAAAAAAAAAACTGAATGGTAAAAGGAATAAATGAACTTGAAAAGTCAAGAAATTTTGGTACTAGCCATATAGAATACTGGTAAAACAGTATATACTCATTGTAAAAAAGATCCTTGTAATAAGTTTTACGTCTTTGGTATAGAAAGGATTTTTCAGTTTATTGGTCTATTGCTAAACGGAGAGAGAGAGAGAGAGAGAGAGAGAGAGAGAGAGAGAGAGAGAGAGAGAGAGAGAGAGAATTGAAGTAATTGAGAGAGTATGTGTATGTGTGTGTGTCCCATTGTATATCGATTTTATATCAGATTACAATAATGATATAATATTCTTTTAAATGTTCTTTTAAATTCTTTTAATATTCTTTTCAACACAAAATGTTTCTTTATTATTTCAATCTTGTATAAATAAAATATATCTCTTTATTTTTCAGGAGATTTGCAGTGAAGAGATGCGCGCGATGCATGATGGGTATATCGGCAAATGAACTCGTGATGAAGGCCCGAGACATGGTTTATCATATTTCTTGTTTTACATGTGCCTCGTGCAATAAAACTTTAGCCACTGGAGATCAATTTGGCATGAAGGAAAATCTTGTGTATTGTCGAACAGATTATGAAATTATTTTTCAAGAGGAATATTTTCATGGAGTAGATCCGGGTTTATCGTGTCCACCGGTTCCGATTCCGTATTATAATGGAGTAGGTGCAGTGCAAAAAGGTCGACCAAGAAAGCGGAAGAATCACATGATTGATGCAGATGCGTGCACACAGGGAATGGGTAAGTTCCGGTTTTATAAAGTTTCCTTTTTTAAAAATTTATCTTGCAATGGACGAACAACAATAATATTTTATATAATCCGTTGCTATTCTACGGCAAAAAGCTGTCTTTATAACAGAAAATCTTCTAATCCTGAAAGGTTTGCATGCATGCAATGAAATGCCCTGAATAAATAGTGTGATAAACTAGACGAACATCCCTAATGAAACCAAGAACAGTTAGCTCGCTGGATCACTGAGTTTTATAACTTTGACCCATCACATATTTTTCAGAATCTATTCATTTCAACATCCGAACCGTTATTCATTAAACGCTTGAAAGTTTTGATGTTTTGAGAGAGAGAGAGAGAGAGAGAGAGAGAGAGAGAGAGAGAGAGAGGGGGGAGAGAGAGAGAGCTCTTCTTGATGATACAGTTTATATTTGTCAGTATTTTTTTATGTTGTCAATAACGATAACTCGTCAAAAATTTGTAAAGTATTTTAACAGGTTCAGGTAATTTTCTACCTTTGTATATACGTCGTATCGGGATCGAAGGTTTTTTTTTTATAAATTGGTTTTTTTTTTTTTTTAATATACTGCCACAATTACAATTGACCATGATTTAACATTAAATAAGGTTATAAAAATAACCATGTTACAGAGTTACAATCACGAAACCCCAGTCTTAAAAAAGGTGGAAATTGTAACATATTAACATTGCATGTCGTACTAAAATTTTCCTTAAAGTAATAAAAATATGTCGGCTCTCATGTGTGATAACTCTTAATATAGACATCGCCAATTGTGTGGATCTGTCAACCCGTGAATCGTCATGAGAAAACGTATAAAAGTCTGGAGACATTGTTTTGTACAAGACATGAAGGGCCCTGTGGAGCTTTTGTTAAGATATGTCATCTTGAGAGCAATTAATCCCGGCTGTGACCACGAACAAAACAAAACTGATTTTTATATCTGTTCCGTTTGTATAAACAGATTTATTTCTGTCCGTCGAAGGTTTAGTAGAGTAACCGTAAGGATGAAAGCATGCAACATTAAAAACATCTGCATTTATTCTTTAGTTTGGCTAATTAAATAATTAAATGTTGTTTTACGTCGTTCCGACATCTTTCAGCTATTTCGGTCGAGTTATAATTATTTTTTGTAATTTTATAAATTAATTTAATTTTAATTAAGTTTATATAGGTGTATATGCTTTGTGCGAGTTTTTCAGTTAAGTCGTCCATTTAAATAAATAAACAAACAAACTGATAAATAAATAAATAAATAAATAAATAAATAAATAACTATCATACTATCAGGCATAAACACAATAAATAAATGAATAAATAAATAACTATCATACTATCAGGCATAAACAAACACATTTTGAAAACACATTTATAAACATCTAGAACAACTGAACTCTGAAATGTAAAATGAAACAGCTACATCACATAGCTGGTATAACCTATTGATGGCTTGTACAAGATGTTTAAATCGTACCCGGATATGCCGCAGTGTTGCCAACAATTTCATGCCAGAGTACTTGCGTTGCTATGATCAATTGTGTGGTGACGTCATTTGACGCAATTTCAAATCACGTCTTTTATTCTTATAACTGGAAATCCTAAATTCACGCTGGTCACCTGACAAGATTAATAGTGATGTCATTTCACACAATTTCAAATCAAGTCTTTTATTCTTATACCCGGAATTACCAAATTCACTATGGTCACGTGACAATACTTACAGTAACGTCATTTCACGCGATTTCAAGACTTACAGAACCTATTGGGACCATTGGTAATTAAACTTCCGACGTTAGTCTAAACAAAAGAGTGAAAATGACGAGGTTGAGTTCAAAATCAGCACCTGACAAAAGTACTATTTGAGAACCAACCCCTACATATTTACAACATGGCCGTTAAATATGCATAATTATCATTAGAATATCTAAAATGACTTTATTCACTTATATTTACCACCATGTTTAAAATTTGTTCAAAGAAAAAAAACATAAAAAAGGAAATAAAACATGGTTTCCGTGCCACATTTTCGGAATTAAAAACACGAAAATGTAATTACAAAAAACAACATTGCCGGGATAAGATCTGAACTAAACATATTCTATATCATGTTTTTTCATATTCAATATCCGTGTATAAAATTCGCATCAGACTGAGCTCACGTCTCTTATCAGAATATACCGCTATGTACTGATACAAATAACAACTTACTCGGGTTAAATTAGCTATGTTAGGTATCACAAGCACCGGTGTTACTCGGGTTATGTTATGATAGGGATTACGTCACTTTAGTTGGCGGTGTTTTGTTTTCGACAAGACGATACAATTTTAAGATAATCGGTCAGATTCTTTTATTGATAAACTGTTTTCATCAACATTGTTGTTTATTTTTCTTTTGACAAAAAGTATATTTAAGATATAAATTATCATTAAACATGGTCTTTTGGGTTTCTCAAACTCGCCGCTACGTGAAATGAAAAAAAAAATTGTCTAAAGAAGAATAACACAAAAGGCGTTTTAAACTTGTATGGAAATGTAGCCATATTCACTGAATGAGAGGTCGGAATGCTCTGGTATGTGATTTTGCACTCTTGCAATACTGTCTAAATTTGAATTAAAAATACGAAACTCGGTCAAGATTAACCGATTATTTAATGCATACCACGCATTCATGAAACAAATTTCCTATAAGTAAAAGAATAAAGACAATAGCTGTTTTTGCAATGAATCCACAGAATAATAATAATAATAATAATAATAATAATAATAATAAAAGCTTCCCTTTTTAAGGCCCTGTTTGTAATTTAGGTCAAAATTAAATACAGCACGCCGAATTATTTTAGCGGGGCTAAGAGTCCTCCCTCAAGACGCCAAAAAAAAAAAAAAAAAAAAAAAATAACGAACAAACTAAAGATGCTTACTGTTCGGAAAAAAAATCAGATTAATAATTTATAAATTTTCAATTAAGCTTTTTTTTTGAAGAATTAATACATAATTGAACAAAAGCAAGAGACATTTTTGTACACATTTAAAAAATTAATTTCTAATAAATCATCGCTTTTAAAAATCCCTGTTTGTCATAAGACTGTTTATATCAGGATATGTAAAATCATGGCGGATTTGTATTTTCCGTTTCGTAATTTTATATTACATTGAGTGTTTAAGGGGTGTCAGTTGTAGTTAGATAAGATTCTTCAAAAACATAATTATCTAAGTTTTACATTAGCCCTATATATAACCTGTGTCAATCGCTGTAGGAAATTTTCCACCTGTTGGTAATCGTGATTTCGTCGTGATTACGTCAAAAAATAAGCCGCGTATCTGATTGTTTACCGTGACACGGCGAAACATTTTGACTTTTATTGTCCTAAAAGAAAATTAAAAAAATGTTTTCATGTATTCTTAATCCACGATAAAACTTTAGACCTACATCAACACAAAAAGTAATAAAAAGTAAAAGAATGCTGTTAATATTTATGTTCCCTTATATCTGTTGAAAAATGAAAATAAAAAAAATCAGCTGATTAGTGGGGTTGTTAAATAGACCGTTTTTCTGTCCGTGGACGAAGACTTAAGCTTTCCGAAATAGCAGCGCAACTTCTCGTTTAAGATCGAGTCCTACTTGGGCATTGTGTAAAAAGAAAGGTCACTTTTTTAACTGTCATGTGCTGATTTTGAATTTCTATTAAAATAATGCATTCAAAATTGACACGTTGTCATGTGCTGATTTTGAATGCATTATTTTAATAGAAATTCAAAATCAGCATATGACATAACTAAAAGAAGTAATTTTCTCCAAGTATTCCCGATTCCGTGGTCAATGCAAAACTGATAGTTCAGTCATCTCTATTTTGGCAAAACGAGATATTTCCAATTGACTAACAACATAGACTTGTTTGAGCCTTCGATTGCCCTAATTGTTTTCCCGCTATGGATTTTGGTTGAGGATTGGGCTCTGTAGTTTGTTTCTGTACCAGTAAAATATGGACTGAACGTTTATTTGCGACATTATCACCAATGTGAAATAACACTCTTAAAGTCGAAAACAAATAACTAATAGAAACACTATATTAGATAAGAGACAATGATAAAATTATGTCTTCTACTATTGAAATCGTTGCGGTGCTTCGAAAAAAGTGAAGCAAGCCCCTCACAGACCACGATAAGTGGGGATTGATATCTTTTACAAGTGTGGAGGGGCAAACTTACATTACATCGGCCACTCTTTTGTAAATCATTATTAAAACATTAAAATATACAAATGCATTTCTCTTCTGTACATTTTTTTTAACTAAAACAGCTATATCTAAATTATCTCCCTTTATTTTTGAGCCTCATGCGCACTTGTAATCACATTGTCAATGATTCTTGATAACTCTTCGCGCTTAAGTATTTTCTAGTCGAAGATTTGATTCCCTGATGCTTCATCGTATTACAGGAGCACCAAAGTACCTGTCAAATCATCAAGTACGAAACTATCCAAAAACCATATCATCGAGTACGAAAACTATGCCAAAATCATAGAGCTATTTTAATGTAGCGAGTTCAGAGAAAATTTCATCAACATGTGTCCGATTCATTCTTATTGAATGGCAGAGAAAATCTGCAAAATCGATAAAAAAAATTTTTTGTCTAAACATTGGAGTGTTGAAAAAATGTAGTTTCAATTTTCTGTGCGATTTGAATGGAAAATGGTTGACCAGCGGATCGATTCAAAAGCACTCCTTGCCATTTGTTGAAATTCATTTTCCACCACAGTTAAAAGATAATATAATAATCTGTTTAACATACACTAGTATGTTAACATTACAGAAGTTAAAAGTTCGTTTCAAATATCAGTATAAGTTTAATAAATAAGGAACGCACTAGGGATTTGGTCGTTGGACTTGTCAGCAAAAAAGGATGATGCTTATTGTTCAGCTAACTTACAAAGACTAGGTGGAGCGAAGCTCAGGTGTGTAATATTTTTAATTTTGTTCTGACGGACAGGTTTTTTGGTCGGTAAAGGGAAACCTAAATGTCTAAATATTCGTTGAAAACTGTTATCGACCTTCGGAAAGTCAAATAACAAACGTTTTTCATTCTAGGATCTTCCAGAATGGATATCAAACGAGGTGTCGTGAGCTGTTAACGCAAGTTTTTTTTTTCACTTAGCCACTGTGGTATACATGAGAGAGACTTGTTTTAGTGCTTTGGATTTTGCACATTGATATTACTAGTTAAAATTGAGATAATTTTTTTTTTCTAATTCAAGGTGGTTCTCTTGGTTTGTCCAATGCACCATCGTGTTGAGAGAGAGAGAGAGAGAGAGAGAGAGAGAGAGAGAGAGAGAGAGAGAGAGAGAGAGCTTTTAAAATGTTGCAGCGTATCAGCATTAGGGAAAAATCAGTGATAAATATCGATAATACGTACCGTTTTACGTTTGGTTAATCTATAATTTCACGTGAACCGTGAAATAACCGTCCGCAACGTAAAATAATCCAAACTAATGAACCAATTAGGAGCTGTCAGTGTCATGCCGTATAAAATGAAATTGACAAATAAAGGAATGAATTTATGATAAAAATGTGAAATATGACCCAAAAAAGTTGCTGACGGAAAGTAATGTTTTTTCGGGATAAGATGCAGTCTCTTGTATGCTGCATGCAAGATTGTGACTTTTTGAGAAAAATAAATAAATAAAATAATTAAATAACAAAAAATAATAATAATAATAAATAATGATGAGGATGAGGATGATTATTTTATGAGAGCGTAAACAATTGTTAATTTTTAATGGTTTATAAAATTTAAAAAATGTTACATACCACTTTTTGAATTTTTATAAATAATACATTCTGTAATTTTTTCTCATCAAGTTTTAGTTCAATTTTCTGCCAAATCTTGCAATGATGTTTTAAATAGGCGTTGCTTTTATTTACATTAATGGTGTATCTTGTAATAATTTTACACCGTTTTAACAGTCTCTTATGTATAATTCTGCCATGTACTTCTTTTGAATGTGTTATTTTATAAAAATTCAAAAGTAGCACATGACAATTCAAAGGTAACAATTAACAATTTAAAGGTAGCAATTGACATTTCTTTAATTAAAGAATGATATAGATGCATTTTACCTATGTTTTGTTGTTATTATATTTTTTACTAGTGTATACATGATGAGACTTCAAATAAAATATCCCTATCCATATTGTGGTATATGACAAAAATAAAACATTCAAAAACTGGTATATAACAATAATAATAACAGATATATAATTTATGTTTTTTCCTGTACCATTACACCTGATTTTTCTCTATAGGGTACCTATTTAAGACATAATTTAAATGTCATTTAATAAATACGCTTAAACAGGCGTTTATTTTAAAATTTCTCCTTTTTCTGATTATTTTCAACATTACATAATGTATTTTTATCTTTTTTTTAAATTTATTTTTATGTATTTGTTTATTTATATAAATATTTTGTTTTTTTGTTTCCTCAACTAAAAAGATATTGTAACTGACTTGAAAATTTTTATAAGAAATTAAAATTAAAAACTTTGGAGTTTGACTAAAATTATAGAGTTTGTTAAAACCTTTATGCTTTTAATTAGATAATTAATTAAAACGAAAAGTAATAATTATAATAAAATAAAATAAAATAATTATTATAATTGTCATGTGCTGAATGCATTATTTTGATAGAAATTCAAAATCAGCACATGACATAATCATCATCTTTATTATTATTATTATTATTATTTACAAATTATTTCGAATTTAAGTACTAATATAAAGACGTGGAAAGAAATTTCATACATGTTTAGAATTGAATTGTTATTCTTTAATGGTATATATAGGCCAAGGTCATGACATGGTATAATTTGATAATTTAAATTTTGGTAATTCCAATCTTGTCTAAAACTTTGTTAATCATATACTTTAAATTTTCAACGAGATCCAAAAACATTTTAATAGATAGCAAATGAAGGGTTCATGGAATGAAATTATCTCGACAAATCATTTAATTTAGAACAAATAGTCATTAATTTGTGTCATTCTCCCCGAACCGGAGATACGCGTGTATCGACTGCACACGGATACACGATAAATGTGTACAGATATCTGCAATTACAGATTTTTTTCTTGAAATAAGTCGGAATCCATCATGACAGTGGACACGTGGCGTCTGAGGGACAAAGTTTGACCGTTAAGATATTGACTATATTGACCAAATGACCAGCACCTGCAGCTGATAAAAAGCCATATGTAGTCTGTCAAAAGAAAATGTTTCTGCAAGACATTGGACACAAAATACTGAAATCCCGTTTATTTTTATGAACAATGACGTCAAGATAAAAAGAGATTTTTTTTAAAATTTCTTAATTTTTTTTTTTCAAAATTGAAAATTAAAAGTTTTTCATTGTATTTGCAGATTAAGTTTCCGTACATATAAATATAAATAATTTCATATGTAAAAGACAATTTTGTTAACGGATCTAAAACAATTGGAAAAAATAATAATATAAATAATAGCAAAAAATAATAAAAATAATAATAATAATGGAAACCCTTTAATAATTTTTTTTAGCTCATTTTCAATTTGCAAAATTTTGAATTTTTGACAATAAGAAATATTCAAAACTCTACACATGACATTAATATTCTATATTTTTACATAATGTATTCAAGATATCTAAAATGCAAATCTTACTCCATTGTAAATTTTTACTTGAGGGTTTTATTTTTCTAAAATCATTTTTCATAAGTGAACTGGTATTAAAACTAAATTATTTCATTTATAAACCATAAAAATTTCAGAAGCAGTTGTAAAATATTAAACCTTAAAGAAATTTTGATGTCAAACGAAATTAATTTGCCGAAAAGACCTAAATTTGTGCACTTTTAATTAGTTAATTTATTATAATCAACAGTATACATTTATAGGTATGTAAATACAATATACATTTACGTTAATGGCGGCAAGTCATTGTGATATCGAAAAGTAAGAGTGAAATAAAACAAAAATTAATTATTATTAAGTAAATAAACTATAAAGAATTCGAAGTTTGGCATGTTCAA
The DNA here is from genome assembly GCA_029721355.1 of Tegillarca granosa. NCBI lineage: Eukaryota > Metazoa > Mollusca > Bivalvia > Arcoida > Arcidae > Tegillarca > Tegillarca granosa. The sequence goes on along the minus strand of CM056606.1, from coordinate 11,741,272 downwards.
AATTTTGAATATTTTCTTTTTGTAAAAATTGGCATGGCGGTGGCAGATGGACAGGTAGTTACTTAGTATCCATCTGTAGATTTCTAACGTAGTCTTAGTGATGTAGCATGAAAAAGAGTCTGAGGTTGCGAAGTTCCTTCAAATTTTGAACGCTGAAAAGTTGTATGAGCTAGTAGACGGATAGCTTTTTCCAATAATATTTTTTGATTTATTTTTTGTCTTAGATGGGAATAAGGAGGACATTTTTTTTAAAGTGTTAAAAAAAGTAAAAATTCATCTTCAACTTTAGAGCTAGTACATTTTTCACAAGAGTCTCGTCTCTTTGGATTTATAATTTTTCATAATTTTTGTATTTATGATTGTCATAACTTGTGTATTTGTAATTTTGACATGAATTTCACATTTCTTATTTTACATGACTTAATTGTTTATTTGAAAATTTTACATAATTTGCCCATTTTAATATTTTACATAACTCGCGCGTTGATAATTTTTACGACACTTGTACATTTGTAACTTTATTTGCGCCTTTATATTTACATGAAAAGGTGACATGATAACGTATATCAAAAAATAAATCATTGTAAATAAAAACGGCAAAGTCAAAGAAAAAAATATATATTTATGATAAAAGGAATGCCTAGTATTAGTTGTTCAATATTTTCATATTCCTCTGACATCATTTCCGAAAATAATTACCTTGGTGAGTGGCGAAGGTGTGATGATGATGATGATGATGATGATGATGATGATGATGGTGATGATGATGATGATGATTATTATTATTATTTTTTTTTTGTTGTTGTTGTTATTATTATTATTATTATTATTATTATTTATTATTATTATTATTATTATTATTATTATTAATTTTTACGCGAAATGCCAATTAAAAAAGTATTTATAAATAAATTTTAAAAAACAATAAACACACAGACATTGTGCATAGGAACCATCGTTATTTATTCAAGCTCGAGGTTCAACTTTTTTTCAGACACCATGGAATATGCGAAAATCAATAAAATTATTCTTGAGTGTGCATTAGTAATTTACATGAGAGGATTTTGATTTAATCCAATGAAAACATCTCGGTATCAATATAAACAGTTTATGTCATCTTGATAAGGCATAATGCAATATCTTCTGAATTTATTGACTGGTAAAATAAAGAATTAGACCAATCTGGAATACGGATTCATAGAGCGACAATCCGTTGTCAGTAATTGTAAATTTCCTTCAACAATTGAAATTATCAATGGTGACAAGTTAGTATGTTTGATGAACCGGTTTGTAATGTCATTTACAGTGCTATTGTAGCTAATTAAATGAAACAAATTTGTTTAATTTAGCCAAAATAGTCATGTCGCAAGAGTTGACAAAAGAGGGTTTTTCTTTAAATTTTAAAATTAAATTTACCAAATATTTTTTTACTAGTGTCAATGGAAATTATTTAAATGTGGCTATTGTTTAGTTATTTTAATTAATTCAATTATTACAATAAAAAATTCAAGGTCT
>CM056606.1:11615142-11739657 GCA_029721355.1 Tegillarca granosa | reverse complement strand
ACCCTATTGTATCTGGTCCGATTTTACAATCACCCCTTATAGAGCTGAACCAATAACCTATGTATCATGGTCCGAGTTCTACAGTCACCCCTTATAGAGCTGAACCGATACACTTATGTATCATGTCCGAGTTTTACAATCACCCCTTATAGAGCTGAACCGATACACCTAGGTATCATGGTCCTAGTTTTACAATCACCCCTTATAGAGCTGAACCGATACACTATGTATCATGGTCCGAGTTTTCAATCACCCTTATAGAGCTGAACCGATACACCTATGTATCATGGTCCGAGTTTACATCACCTTATAAAGCTGAATCGATACACCTATGTATCATGGTGCACGTTTACAATCATCCCTTATAGAGCTGAATCGATACACTATGAATCAAGGTCCAAGTTTTACAATCACCCCTTATAGAGCTGAATCGATACACCTATGTATCATGGTCCAAGTTTTACAATCATCCCTTATAGAGCTGAACCGATACACCTATGTATCATGGTGCAAGTTTTACATCATCCCTTATAGAGCTGAACCAATACACCTATGTATCATGGTCCAAGTTTTACAATCACCCCTTATAGAGCTGAACCAATACACCTATGTATCATTGTCCGAGTTTTACAATCACCCATAATAGAGCTGAACCAATACACCTGTATCATGGTCCTTTTATAATCACCCCTTATAGAGCTGAATTGATACACCTTTGGTATCATGGTCCAAGTTTTACAATCACCCCTTATAGAGCTTAAACCGATACACCTATGAATCCGGTCCAAGTTTTACAATCACCCCTTATAAAGCTGAATTGATACACCTTTGTATCATGGTCCAAGTTTTACAATCACCACTTATAAAGCTGAATTGATACACCTTTGTATCATGGTCCAAGTTTTATATTCACCCCTTATAGAGCTGAATTGATACACCTTTGTATCATGGTCCAAGTTTTACAATCACCCCTTATAAAGCTGAATTGATACACCTTTGTATCATGGTCCAAGTTTTACAATCACCCCTATAAAGCTGAATGATACACCTTTGTATCATGGTCCAAGTTTAACAATCACCCCTTATAAGCTGAATTGATAAACCTTTGTATCATGGTCCAAGTTTTATAATCACCCCTTATAGAGCTGAATTGATACACCTTTGTATCATGGTCCAAGTTTTACAATCATCCCTTATACAGCTGAACCAATACACCTATGTATCATGGTCCAAGTTTTACAATCACCCCTTATAAAGCTGAACCGATACACCTATGTATCATGGTCCGATTTTACAATCACCCCTTATAGAGCTGAACCAATACACCTATGTATCATTGTCCGAGTTTTACAATCACCCCTAATAGAGCTGAACCAATACACCTTTGTATCATGGTCCGAGTTTTATAATCACCCCTATAGAGCTGAACGATACACCTATGTATCATGGTCCGAGTTTTACAATCACCCCTTATACAGCTGAACCAATACACCTATGTATCATGGTCCGAGTTTTACAATCACCCCTTATAGAGCTGAACCAATGCACCTTTGTATCATGGTCCGAGTTTTAACAATCATCCCTAATAGAGCTGAACCGATACACCTATGTATCATGGTCTAAGTTTTACAATCACCCCTTATAGAGCTGAACCGATACACCTATGTATCATTGTCCGAGTTTTACAATCACCCTTATAAGCTGAACCGATACACCTATGTATCATTGTCCGAGTTTTACAATCACCCCTAATAGAGCTGAACCAATACACCTTTGTATCATGGTCCGAGTTTTACAATCACCCCTTATAGAGCTGAACCGATACACTTATGTATCATTGTCCGAGTTCTACAGTCACCCCTTATAGAGCTGAACCAATACACCTATGTATCATGGTCCGAGTTCTACAGTCACCCCTTATAGCGCTGAACCGATACACCTTTGTATCATTGTCCGAGTTCTACAGTCACCCCTTATAGAGCTGAACCAATACACCTATGTATCATGGTCCGAGTTCTACAGTCACCCCTTATAGAGCTGAACCGATACACCTATGTATCATGGTCCGAGTTCTACAGTCACCCCTTATAGAGCTGAACCGATACACCTATGTATCATTGTCCCGAGTTCTACAGTCACCCCTTATAGAGCTGAACCAATACACCTATGTATCATGGTCCAAGTTTTACAATCACCCCTTATAAAGCTGAAACGATACACCTATGTATCATTGTCCAAGTTTGACAATCACCCCTTATACAGCTGAAGCAATACACCTATGTATCATGGTCCGAGTTTTACAATCACCCCTTATAGAGCTGAACCGATACACCTATGTATCATGGTCCAAGTTTTACAATCACCCCTTATAAAGCTGAACCAATACACCTATGTATCATGGTCAAAGTTTTACAATCACCCCTTATAGAGCTGAACCGATACACCTATGTATCATGGTCCAAGTTTTACAATCACCCCTTATAAAGCTGAACCGATACACCTATGTATCATGGTCCGAGTTTTACAATCACCCCTTATAAAGCTGAACCGATACACCTATGTATCATGGTCCGAGTTTTACAATCACCCCTTATAAAGCTGAACCGATACACCTATGTATCATGGCTCGAGTTTACAATCACCCCTTATAAAGCTGAACCGATACACCTATGTATCATGGTCAAAGTTTTACAATCACCCCTTATAAAGCTGAACCGATACACCTATGTATCATGGTCCGAGTTTTACAATCACCCCTTATAAAGCGGAACCGATACACCTATGTATCATGGTCGAGTTTTACAATCACCCCTTATAAGCTGAACCGATACACCTATGTATCATGGTCCGAGTTTTACAATCACCCCTTATAAGCGAACCGATACACCTATGTATCATGGTCCGAGTTTTACAATCACCCCTTATAAAGCTGAACCGATACACCTATGTATCATGGTCCGAGTTTTACAATCACCCCTTATAAAGCTGAACCGATACACCTATGTATCATGGTCCGAGTTTTACAATCACCCCTTATAAAGCTGAACCGATACACCTATGTATCATGGTCAAAGTTTACAATCACCCCTGATAAAGCTGAACCGATACACCTATGTATCATGGTCCGAGTTTTACAATCACCCCTTATAAAGCTGAACCGATACACCTATGTATCATGGTCAAAGTTTAACAATCACCCCTTATAAAGCTGAAACCGATACACCTAGGTATGATGGCTCGAGTTTTACAATCACCCCTTATAAAGCTGAACCAATACACCTATGTATCATGGTCAAAGTTTTACAATCACCCCTTATAAAGCTGAACCAATACACCTATGTATCATGGTCTGAGTTTTACAATCACCCCTTATAAAGCTGAACCGATACACCTATGTATCATGGTCAAAGTTTTACAATCACCCCTTATAAAGCTGAACCGATACACCTATGTATCATGGTCCGAGTTTTACAATCACCCCTTATAAAGCTGAACCGATACACCTATGTATCATGGTCCGAGTTTTACAATCACCCCCTTATAAAGCTGAACCGATACACCTATGTATCATGGCTCGAGTTTTACAATCACCCCTTATAAAGCTGAACCGATACACCTATGTATCATGGTCAAAGTGTTACAATCACCCCTTATAAAGCTGACCGATACACCTATGTATCATGGTCCGAGTTTTACAATCACCCCTTATAAAGCTGACCGATACACCTATGTATCATGGTCCGAGTTTTAACAATCACCCCTTATAAAGCTGAACCGATACACCTATGTATCATGGTCCGAGTTTTACAATCACCCCTATAAAGCTGAACCGATACACCTATGTATCATGGTCCGAGTTTTACAATCACCCCTATAAAGCTGAACCGATACACCTATGTATCATGGTCCGAGTTTTACAATCACCCTTATAAAGCTGAACCGATACCCTATGTATCATGGTCCGAGTTTTACAATCACCCCTTATAAAGCTGAACCGATACACCTATGTATCATGGCTCCGAGTTTTACAATCACCCCTTATAAAGCTGAAACGATACACCTATGTATCATGGTCAAAGTTTTACAATCACCCCTTATAAAGCTGAACCGATACACCTATGTATCATGGTCCGAGTTTTTACAATCACCCCTTATAAAGCTGAACCGATACACCTATGTATCATGGTCCAAAGTTTTACAATCACCCCTTATAAAGCTGAACCGATACACCTATGTATCATGGTCACGAGTTTTACAATCACCCCCTTATAAAGCTGAACCGATACACCTATGTATCATGGTCCGAGTTTTACAATCACCCCTTATAAAGCTGAACCGATACACCTATGTATCATGGTCCGATTTTACAATCACCCCTTATAAAGCTGAACCGATACACCTATGTATCATGGTCCCGAGTTTTACAATCACCCCTTATAAAGCTAACCGATACACCTATGGATCATGGTCCGAGAGTTTACAAGCACCCCTTAGGAAAAGCTGAACCGATACACCTATATCATGGTCCGAGTTTTACAATCACCCCTTATAAAGCTGAACCGATCACCTATGTATCAGGTCCGAGTTTTACAATCACCCCTTATAAAGCTGAACCGATACACCTATGTATCATGGCTCGAGTTTTACAATCACCCCTTATAAAGCTGAACCGATACACCTATGTATCATGGTCCAAAGTTTTACAATCACCCCTTATAAAGCTGAACCGATACCACCTATGTATCATGGTCCGAGTTTACAATCACCCCTTATAAAAGCTGAACCGATACACCTATGATCATGGTCCGAGTTTTACAATCACCCTTATAAAGCTGAACCGATACACCTATGTATCATGGTCCGAGTTTTACAATCACCCCTTATAGAGCTGAACCGATACACCTATGTATCATGGTCCGAGTTTTACAATCACCCTTATAAAGCTGAACCGATACACCTATGTATCATGGTCCTTGTTTTACAATCACCCCTTAACTAAAATTTTCCCTAACTTAAATTTTTGTTATTTTTGTCAATGTCTTATAAAACTATTACTTAATTGTTTTAGACAATGTTAAATACAGATGTTATAAAACTAAAATAATCTTCAATCTGATGCCTTAAGTCCTTAATAGTTTAATAGTTAACAAAATTGTAAAAATTTCAAATTTGCAAGATTTAAGTTAAGGAACTATTATGAAACTTGGCCATGAGTTATACGCTGTGATAAACTACCAACAAGAGGCCCATGGGCCTTAGCGTTCACCTGAGGAAATGTCCAAAAACTTGCAAAAAACTTAATTACAAAAAACTTTACAAGATCCTCAGTTTGGTAATCCCGCAATAATCAATCAAAAATATCTAGTCACATTTCTTTTATGAATAGCTCATATGCATGATTTAACTATAGTACAATGAATTATTTCCAAATCATTGACCATACAGCTATGCAGTCATAATTTTGACCTTTGAACATATGAACTTTAACCTTGTATCAAAATGGTTGTAATATCAATACCTACAATATTCTAATATACATTTACATGCTTGTATAAAAAGTTAACGGTTTTCAAGCTAACTCCCAATTTTAGTACACTTATGCAGATATGACCTTGATCTTTCAAGATATGACCTTGAACCATATATCAAAATGATTGTCATATCAATACTTACAATATTCTAATATATATGCCTATACAAAAAGCTAATCGCTTTTAAGATAATTCGCAATTTAAGTACACTTTGCAGCTATGACCTTGACCTTTGAACATATGTCCTTGAACCATATATCAAAATGACTGTCATATCAATACTTACAATATTCTCATATAGATATGCCTATACAAATGTTAACAGTTTTCAAGATAATTCACAATTTAGTCTTTTTCTAATGTTATGATCTTGAACATATGACCTTGAACAATATATCAAAACGATCGTCTTATCAATACTTACAATATTCTAATATACATGCCTATACAAAAAGTTAATGATTTTCAAGATGATTAACAATTTCAGTCTTCTTCTACAGCTATGACCTTGACCTTTCAAGATATGACCTGGAACCATATATCAAAATGATTGTCATATCAATACCTACAATATTCTAATATACATACCTATACAAAATGTTAATAGTTTTCAAGCTAATGCACAATTTTAGTATTTTTAAGCCAAAAATAACATTTTAGTGACAATTCCTACATGGATTATCATATAGTTATAAAACTTGGTACCTTGTTAAATTTTGTCATGCTGAACATTTTTACAATGTTTTGAAATTCATATATTTCTTAATATTTGCAAGAAAACTGCCTAAAACTGCATAGGTCACAAATTAGGTCATGACTTTGATTTGTGACCTTGACCCTATTTTAAAGGTCATTTCAAGAAAAAGTCAAAACTGAAAACCTTATGTCATTATCTGTTCAAATAGTCAAGTTATAACAATTTGAAGCCATTTTACGATTTTTTTTTTTAATTTAACGCAAAAAACGCGTTACCCACTTTTCAACCAAATTTCACAAAATGAACGAACTATAGGCTAAAGACCCTAGAGAAGCCAAATATCACATCAGATTTTTTCCTCCCATCATTGGTTTCGGAGAATAAGATTTTTTAAGATTTTTGCACCCCTAGGTCACCTTGACCTAGTTTTGGTAGCAATGGCAATGCCACGAACAAATCTAAATTGCACCAACCCAGACATACTTCTGACCAAGTCTCATTGAAATCAGTCCAGTACTTTCAGATAAGAAGTCGAAAATGTGTGTTAACGACGCACACACGCAAGCACGTGTATTTTTATTATAAAAAGAGTGTTTTTCAATTAAGCTTTGTTTGTTTTAAAAACATATATACTACAGCCACACAGAAAAAATAACAAAATTGCTATTTGACAAAATTCGATATTCTTGTTAAAAACAGAGAGGCTAACTTTTTTCTCTTTTGACAGACAGGTAAAAAAATGCGGTCAGAAGAAAGTTATGTGGTTATATACGGTAACATGCTAAAGAATAATTTTTCCGGACGAAGAAACAATTCACTTTGTACAAGAGCTTATCGAGACGTGCGTCTACTCACCTGATTAATAGCCATGTCTACTTGATTAAATTATAGTCACACTGAACAAGTCAGTTCACTTCAAGGCCTAGAAAAGGCAGACAGATTCTTTGAATACGATAAACGGGATAAAACCAACCACCTATATTAATAATGTATTTTTAATGATTATAAACTTAAGTTGACATAGAGGTGAAGAGTTGAGATTAAAAAAATTGTGTTGGATTCAAAGTGATAAAAAGAATGATTCACAATAAGCCGTGGCATCCGCCTATAGAATTCAAAATTATAAATTTGTTGCAATAATACTTACACTTTAAGCATCCAAAAGAAAGTACCAAAACGAAATGGTTTTATATATTCAAAGTTTGATAAAACATTACATTAGATGTTTAAACTACTACATTCCGTATACTTCCATACCAATACGAAAATCTTGATGAAAATCACCGTGTTTTTCAATTAATACACATGGAGCGCATTCCTCTCCATCAAAGATATTTTGACTACCGAAATTTCTATATTTTATCTTCTGTTTGGCAAATTTTGGTTGATGGAGAGAGATGGTATTAAAATTTGGGGATAAAGATAAAACATATTACCCCTTAATCGCCCCAAACAATATACATACTTGATATTAGCTAGCATACGATTCCCATAACATCTACACTGGCTGTGTGGTAGGGCGTAGGAAATGATAACCTCAAAGTCTTGAGTTCGAATCTTATATGTCGTCCATTTTTATTTGTTTTTGTATATTTTATAGTAATATTTTTCATTTTTACAATTTTTTTTCTCCTTTAAACGCAGTGTATATGCTTCCTCAACAAATAACCCAATTAACGCACTGCTCATCTGAACACATTGAAACTGGTTTCAGTACATGCCCTATAGATCTAACAACGTTATCATATATCATCAGACCACTGGCCAATACACGTGCGTTTGTAGTACTACTATCCCACAAAAGCGACTATCTTTAAAATTTGAAAGTTAGTCGCTTCAAATAATCAGCGCTTAACTTTCAAAATATAGATATCGTGAATTGATATATTGCAGATAGTTTAATTGATGTTAAGAATGGAAATACGTTTTAAGTATTGTAGAAACTATTTTTTCTATTCATTTCCTCTCCTATAGTTTTGTATAAGTTGAAATATTTACATTTTTTCGGAATTTCGGAGCAGCAATTGTTTGTTACTAAACGGTGAAGGCAGAAGAAAATCCATTGTAAAATTGTTCTTTTTAAGATTATAATAATAATCGTAAATCAACAGATCGTTCGCTTACAGTTCAGCTAGTCCCGGGTTTGACATAAGTAAAGTAAGATACTAGTAGCTGGCAACATGTAGACGAAAAGTTAGCTAGTAACCAGTTACCTGTGAGAGAAAAGTAAGCTACTTGTAGTTAGTTACTTGTGGGAAAGAAGTCAGTTACATTTGTCCTAGCAATCCGTTTGAGAAATATGTAAGCTATTTGTAGTTATGATATTTGGTCAAATGTCATAAAAATGATAGAAATCTTTACCTACCCCCATCCCTATTAATATTGTGTAAGCGTTTGTGTGCGTATGAAAAGGTATGTATATGAATGCTTGCCATCATTATTGGGAAATTTTCATGACATTAAAAACAATTAATTTTCAAAATGTTTATACATGTAGTTGATTGGTTTATTTACGTTTATTTACATGCACTTCATTCATGAGACATACCATAGCGATTTTTGAAAAAGTTGTTTTATAGTGACCAAATATAATATGTAAAGTTTTTTTTAGTAAACAATTAAAAATAACTTTCATTTGTTTTTATAATAACGGACTGCTAGGACTTATGTAACTTACTTTCCAAAAGTAACTGGCTATAAGTTGCTAACTTTTCTCCCACAGTAACTGGCAACTTGTAGCTAACTTTTCTTCCACAAGTAACTGGCTACTCGTAGCTAACTTTTCTCCGACAAGTAACTGGCAACTTGAAGCTAACTTTTCTCCCACAAGTAACTGGCAACTTGTAGTTAACTTTTCTCCCACAAGTAACTGGCAACTTGTATCTATCTTTTCTCCCACAAGTAACTGGCAACTTGTAGCTAACTTTTCTCCCACAAGTAACTGGCAACTTGTAGCTAACTTTTCTCCAACAAGTACCTGGGAAACTTGTAGCTAACTTTTCTCTCACAAGTAACTGGCAACTTGTGGCTAACTTTTCTCCCACAAGTAACTGGCAACTTGTAGCTTACTTCTCTTACATAAGTAACTGGCTACTAGTTGCCAACTTTTCTTCCACCAGTAACTGGCTACAAGTCGCAAACTTTTTTCCCACCAGTAACTGGTACTAGTAGCCAACTTTTCCTCAGAAAGTAACTGGCTACTAGTAGCCAACTTTTCTCCCACAAGTAACTGGCTAATAGTAGCCAACTTTTCTTTCACAAGAAACTGGCTAATAGTAGCCAACTTTCTCCCACAAGTAACTGGCTACTTGTAGCTAATTTTTCTCCCACAAGTAACTGGCTACTTGTAGTTAATTTTTCTCCCCCAAGTAACTGGCGTATAGTAGCCAACTTTTCTCCCACAAGTAACCAGCTACTAGTAGCTAACTTTTCTTCTACAAGTAACTGGCTACTTGTAGCTAACTTTTCTCCCACAAGTAACCGGCTACTTGTAGCTAACTTTTCTTCTACAAGTAACTGACTAATAGTAACCAACTATTCTCCCACAAGTACATAACTGGCTACTTGTAGCTAATTTTTCTCCTACAAGTAACTGGCTACTTGTAGCTAATTTTTCTCCCACAAGTAACTGGCTACTTGTAGCTAACTTTTCTCCCTCAAGTAACTGGCTTTCAGTACCTTACTTTTTCCACAAGTAACTGGCTACTTGTAACTCGTACCTGAAACCTGAATCAAGAAAATGGGCATGTTGACATTGTTGTTGTTTCTTTCGAACTCGCGACTGTTTTGTTTTTTCGATATCATGAGAATATGATGTTATTAAACCAACGTTAAACCATCGTGTTTCTGATTTTTGTTGGGAGTTAACGTATTTTATTTTGCATTTGTGTCTGATATAGTTACTTTGAACGACTGTGCCACAAAAAAACATGGGTTCCTTAATTGATCTCCCACCTCTTTTAACTCGTTTGTCTTTTCCAATATTTTTAATCAAACTTTATCTCCAATGTGGTATTTGCTAGGCGGTTTTTTCTTTAAATTTGATTTGACCATGTTTTGGCTGCTTAAACAAGATGATGAATGAGCTTTGGATCGCACTGCATTCGTTTTATCTAGGTGTAACTGAATGTCTTCTTGAGTAACCGATGTGACGATATCTAACGGTCCTTCGATTGTATCAATATTCACTTCAACACCAGAATTAGAATGGCGATTTAAAATGTGATTGGACTTTATACCAAACATGCACTCATACGGCGTCATTTGAATAGACCTATGCCATCCTTCATTATGAATGCGTTGAAGAACAGGTAAACCAGTCACCCAATCACAATCTCTGCGTGTTTTTATCGACAAAATATCTCTTCGAAGTTTTTCTTTCCACGTGCGATGTGATCTCTCAGATTTACCCTGGCTTTGTGGATGACCACTACTGCTATAAATTAATTTTGTGTTCAATTCCGAACATAGCTTTATTACCGACCCCTTGAACTCGGAACCCTGATCACTTTGTAAAATTTTAGGTGGTCCGAATTCAATGTAAATTTTGTATAATTCATTAGCCAAACACAGTCTAACAAACCCCCCCCCCCCCCCGTTCTACATATCCTCGAACACGATGATGAGATGCCTTGAATTTGAAAGTTGTACCTGCCACTGCTTACTGTATTCGAAAGATAAACTTGTTGAAGAAATACAATATAATATAGTGTTTTCTCTTGTAAAAAATTAAAAATCATTTTGTAAGAAAACTCTATACATATTTTTCTGCATTTTAAAATCAAATGATTAAATTTAAAACTGGCTTTTTAACTTTCCTGTGCTCACAGTACAGCGTAAAATAGACATCGGTCCGGTTTATTTTCCATAGGAACATATTCCATTGACACCGCTTGTGCAATTTCAAAAACACCTGTTTTAATTTGTTAAACTATTTTGACAGTGAAACAAAACTCTTAGGTATAATATAAAACCCGAACTGTTGTGACCTTGTTTTGTTTAGTTTGGTCTCGGTATGTGTTGGGACAGAAAATCTTTTCTTCTTAGTGTTTAAGCCGAGTTTGGTGTGACACTTTTTCAAATAAGATTCTATATGAAACTCACTGATGATTCACATATCGATAACAAGTAAATGTTCTTATCGTAAAATTGCGCAATTAATACAACCCGCACAAATGTTTTAATTATTAATTATATACTACTATAGGCCGAGTTAATGAAATAATAAATTAGAACAATTCGCATAAAAATTCAGAAGTATCGCATGACAAAGTCATTTTAAAAATTAGCAAAAATAGAAAACATAATGATGCCGCTCCAGCTTTTAGATAATGCCGCTGTTGAGTATCGAATGACATTTATATATTTTTTAAATCTTAATTTCCTTTTGTTTATTTTCTGTAAAACAATGATATAATTTAACAATATGATAATACACATGTATTTGGAATATACGATTTAATCATAATTCTTTTTTTTCGGACTTCTGGTCTGGTCTATCGATAATTCTAACGTATATTAGATAAAGAATGATGATAATTATGAGATGAGAGAGAGAGAGAGAGAGAGAGAGAGAGAGAGAGAGAGAGAGTGTGTGTGTGTGTGTGTGTTATCTCTTTAATAGCTTCGTCTTTTTCGTTATTTACTTTTATTTGGTATGTTATCCGGCATACAATACAGATCAAAATCACTTTTAGCAGCATCTTCATGTTTTTTTAATCCCCAAAACACGTGTTGTAGTCAAAATATTGAAACCGCGCGAAAAATAGGGAGTTAACATTATTTAATTTAATGTCATTTTGTTCAGTTTAGGTAATATGCTCATTTTTTACCGGAGAAAAAAAATGTATCTTTGTGTGTGTGTGCGTGTGTGTGTGTACATGTTCACAAAATACATTTTACATTTACTTATATCAAATTTAAAGAAAGTTTTTGCAAGATTCAGTTTTTGAAAGTTAGTTGCACTTTCTATCTTGCGCTTAACTCACAAATTTGAAGGTTAGTCGCTTTTGTGACTTAGTAGTACTACATGCGTTTCCTATACAAGTTTAAGGTATACAAACAACATTATAAAGCATGTAAAACATGGAACTTTTACCATTGCAACGTAGGCGCTGCATTAGTTCACAGGCGAAAATCACTTATTGTGAATTTTGCTCTCCATAATCACGGGTAATAATAGTGAGAAAACGACCGATGACACATTTTCATATTAGGTTTTTTCCTAGTAACAATTTTGAGGTGTTTATATTACGTTATGTTTTATATGGACACGTTAGGCTAAAATTAATTTACATTTTACCTCGAGTCGATATTGGATATAGAGGTTTTCCAAAGGTGTAACCTTGTTTCTTGGCATTTTTCCTATAGGCGGATCGCTCGGCTTTTTGAGACACATTCTTTAAAGCCTGTATAATAAATAAGACAAGGTGAAGGTCACAATGTTTACGTGTGAAATTGATCTTACATAGGCGTGGCCTAATGCCGTCATTCTGCGGTGAAATGAACTTAGATTTGCACAAATTAGCCCAACACTGAACAAATAGATAATAAAACAATAAGATTATTAATTAGATTTTATAAGTTTATTTCCCGTACGAAAAAAAAGTCATCTCGCTGCTTTTCTGTGTGCTTAATTGAGAGTAAAATAAAATTTGTCCTAAATTCGCAAAATTTTGACCGCTCAATTTTTAAAATTAGATTTTACTGAGTCAGTGGCATTAAATCCGATTAATTAATTATAAATAAATTTAATAAATCAAATTTTCAAATCAACTAAACGGCCTGTTACTTTCCACATAAAAAATTGTATCGCTTTTTTTTTCCTCAAAACAAATACATTTGCACGTTTATTGATTGCGTAATGGCTAGTTTCTAAAACTTCTAAATTATGCGAAACGAAGAACTCTGTGGCATTTTCAAAGCCCCAACCGGTCCCTAAACCAGCTGAGGGTTTTGATGACATACTGCAAGGGAGACAATTAAACATACTAGCAGCATACAAATAACCAGCAACGATGTCACCTTGATTGTTTCTATGGAAACTGCTAACATTTGGTTCAACAACCATTATGATACCGTCAGGTTTCAAAATTCGTTTTACTTCTGTAATGGCAGCATCAGGTGCACTTAAATCATGTAAAATGTCAAACAGAAAAATCACATCATATGAATCGGCCCAAACTTCCGGTGTTGACGTAATATCCGCTTTAACGATTTCCACATTGTTGATTTCACTTTTCTGAACATGCACGTTAGCTCTGGCCAATGCTTCTTCGCTGTATTCCATACCAATAACTTTACAGGAAGGATATCGACGTGCAAATGCAACCGATGTAATTCCAGATCCACAGCCAGCATCCAGAACAAGTTTGAAATCATCTGTAAATTGAACAACAAGTATTGTGCCAAAACATCAAGCTTTTCCACTTGAATTTTAATATTTCACAAGTCAACGAATTCAGCTTTTATTTTATCTATTCAATTTTGCAGTTTTTTCAATCGAATAAAGAGAACGTATTCTTTTTTTTTTTTTTGGCGTGTAACACACGTTTTTTAAGCTTTCAATATTTGGCTGTAACAGAAACAGTTACCCGATTCATTGATTGTTTGGTTAATTGATAATATCACTGATCTTAAGCTGCATTAAGTTTTCCTAGGGAAAAAATTGAAACGTGCTAATCCAATTAATGATGTTCCTGATGAACAATGTTACATTTGGTTCAACGATAAAAGCTCGAATAAATACAGAAATTACAGTATTTACCCAGCGAGATGCAGCATTTGGAATCTAATATTAGAACATGGTTACGTCATCAAAACCCGGGTCATTTAAACACAACTTTCAAAACGGTGAAATACGATAAATTAAACACAGAACTTCGTTGAATTTGCCATTCGTGACTTAGTAAGGGATACATATCACCATTTCAAATACATCTGGATATTAATGAAGGACATTTAATGCAATCCGTCATGTTTCACCTTCGATTCTAGGGTTTTCCGTACATCCGTGCGCATGCTCCAAGCTCATAATTACCATCGTAAAACACTGACCAACGGGTCAGAGGATTCCGTTTATTTACAGCTAAAAGAAATGAAATTTTAGAAAATGAATGTCACGAATCTTGGTTAGAAGATATCTATTTTTAAAAAAAAAAACCAATTTTTAGAAAATCAAAAAAAAAAAAAAAAAAAAAAAAAAAAAAAAAAAAAAAAAATTCAGAAAATTGAAAAACTTTATGCAGCTCTAAAACTATATCAGAACTATAAGTCTAAAAGGCAAGCCTAGAAAATTCAGTTTCACAATCAGACTGGACGCCGCGGTACTTGAATGTCTCATCACCAAGGTTCGAAACCCTAAAAAGAATTATCCTAAGTGTGATTCAGTTTACCAGTTTTGCTTGCCGAAGATAGGTAGTTTTCTCCTGGTACTCCGGTTACCTACCCGGCCCAAGATATTGCCAACACGGTATAAATGACAAATTCATGACTTGGACGTAGAATACAACTGTCCGATTGTTAATTTGACTTGTTGATATACAAACTTGTACACTTATCATACTACGTATTTCTACACAGAAAAAAATTCTGTCATATTCAACAAAAATTCAAAACCCGTTTAATTTATCCTTTTCTCCACATAATCACGTGATATCCAGTAGGCAAAAAATATAGTTTCCATAACCTTAGACAAAAGAATCGCGGAAAATAATATGTTTATCGTCCAATCGACGTGTTTCCGGAATCTGTAATTCCCATGTCTTTTCGACACACATGGGTAGTGATCGAGCTATTGAACGCTACTTATTTAACTTGCAAGGCTAGTTACTTTGTATGGGAAAAACGTTTCCAGTTGGTTGGTCGGTTGAATGTTGTTTATGGCTCATCAGCAAGTTTTCAGCTATTCGTGACGAGATAATTTTCATTAATCACGAGAATTATTCTTAATACCAGTTCATGTGGCACATGATTGTGCAAGTGTTTTTGATCAGCATTGTACTAGTGTGCAGTTATGGAAAGCCTCAGATTGCTATTACATCCGTCCGCAATATCACAGATAAACATCGTGGACCGCTCAGTACATTATTCTGGTACAAATAAAACCAGTGAAATCCTACGACAAGGACAACTTTTCTTACTTGCGATCAACCGGGTCAAGGACACAACGCTAAGACGCCTTGGGTTAAAATTCTACCAACTTAACCAACCGGAAACCGCGCCCCAATTACCCAATTATGCCTTTTTTATTACATAACTTGTATCATTGCATTAGTTGTATAGATCTATTTCATATATATATACATATATATATATATATATATATATATATATATATATATATATTTATATATATATATATTTACCCTCAGATTTATATTTCTTTAATGTTGGTATAATACTTTTATCGAGCCGTTCGTCAATAAACACCAGGCGTTCTTTATCCTGGAAGTCGAAAAACGCCTTTCCGTATTCTCCGAAATAAACATCTTGTCCTGAAATGACATGAGAGCAAATGTAAGAAAATCTTAAAGACATCTGTGAAATGTTTATAAAAATTATAAATGAAAAAATCGGTCCTCCGGAGTGGAGTTGAGTAATGGTGTTTTACGCCCAACTCCAGACTCTTTCACTTATTTCAAAGCGGTCAGTTCTGGGATGGTGGAGAAAACCCGAGTGTCCGCAGAAAACCACCGACTTCCGGCAAGCGAACTGACACGCTTTCTCACAATAGGATCTGTCCCGTGTGGAATTCGAACCCAGGCGGTGAGAGGCGCTTTGATCCGTAAGCGAATCTGTCCTCCGAGTTTAGATATTTGTATAAATATGTAATGTTGATACTCTCTCAGTTTGTAAGAAATTGCAATTTGAGAAAAAAAGGAACTTGAAACTTAAAATTTGAAAATGGTTGGTTGTTAGGTTGAACTTAGTTGAGTAATGGTGTGTAACGTCCAAGTCAAGAATATTTCACTTAAATCGAGACTCCGCTAGCTATAGACGACTATGCAGAAATTTTTTCTGTAAGTTGCGCTGATGGCATTATACAGCAGGATTCTTTATCGTGCTTACCGTGTCACGGGACCTCGTTTATTATAAGAACCGTGACTTTCATTCCGAATGGGGAGTGCTTGCCGAAAGATCTGTCACTAAACACTTTCAAGTATTTGATCAGACCCGGTCTGGGTTCGAACCTACGAACTCTCACTAACGGTGCGAGCACTCTACCAACTGAGTTACCACAGTAGTAGATCGGTTGTTAGGATTTACTGGCATGGAATAGTAAATTTTACACCAAGGTAAACTTTCCTTCATTTTTATCGAGGCGGCCAGTCTTGGGATGGGGGATGAAGTCGGATTTCTTGAGAAAAACCACCGAATTCCGCAAACAAATTGACACATATCTGCCCGCTTTGAACCTAGTCTGTAAAAGGCGGCGTGACGGCAGAACGCCGCTATAGACGACAAAGAATTTTGGCATTGTTGGATTTGGATGTATTGCGCGGGCAGACAAGATTATTTCTTTTTTATATCGCCAATTAAACGTTTTGAGTAACAGATTTTTATTCTTATTATATATATATATATATATATATATATATATATATATATATATATATATATATATATATATATATATATATATATATAACAAAACCCGGCGTCATTTCTGAAACAATTAAGGAAACCAGAGTAACGGAGAAAACGTCTGCGCTTCTGTAAGTGATATTGAATTCCACTCGAATGTCATCCGAATATAGGCGGTTAGAAATATTGTGACCTCCCCCTTCCTAATATAATGAAAATGTAAAAAAAAGGTCTGTTTAAAAACATCTTCACTTTTTTATCATAATTTGAAAACTTTGCTATAGATGAAATTGAATACACTTCCACGTGAAACCGAAGAGAGGCACTGTCATTATTACAAATATGCCGAGTTCTGAAAATAAATGACAAAGGCAAAAAACTCGTCATGAAGGATGCAAATTTGATTGGAAAGTAAATCCTCATTAATATTTATACATTTAACTACATTTTACCTCGATTAGTCGTTTCCTTAAAAAGACCTTCAATGATTGGCTGACGAGGTGCCATCACGGATACAAGCGGTGAAAACAGTGACATTCCAAGACAGTTTTTAAACTTCTCAGGAATAAAATACTTGTCTTCTCCCTGCATAAAGACAATGTTTGCAGCCACCATACACCCAAGCCATTCTTTAACGTATCTATAAAAGTAAAAGCGTTAGAATTTAATCACTATCAATATGAACATTTTCGCGCCAGTAATATTATCGAGAACAGAGTTTGATGGAGAAATTGTGTTTTACCTCCAAGTCAAATTTATATTATCGAGAACAGCGCGGGATGGAGAAATTGTGTTTTTCTTCCAAATCAAATTAATATTAGCGAGAACAGAGATGGGACAGAGAAATTGTGTTTTACCTCCAAGTCAAATTAACATTATAGAGAACAGAGTGGGACGGAGAAATTGTGTTTTTAACCTCCCAATCAAGATCGTTTCACTTTTATCGAGAATTTTTATAAATCAACCAACCTTGTTTAGTTTTTTTAACAACATTCTCATACCGATACCAGCACCCCTTTGCCCGTGTTATCTAGAGCAGGAATTTACGGATCAAGCGCCTCTCATCACCTCGTTTGGGAAGATCATATCCATGGATGGAAAATTTCCTGCTCGGCCGGTTTGCCAGAGGTCGGCTGTTTTCCCTTGGTTTCCTTCTTCTAACATAGAACTGATTGCCTTTATGATATGAGTAAAAGAGTCTTCACTCGTAGTTTAAAGTTCAGAAGTACTTGATATCATACCTTTCATTTAGTTTAGCGGTCCTGGCTATTGTAGGGATATCTTTTGGTTCCTTTAGGGACTTCATCACATCAATCAGCCCCAAGCTATTGCCTAAACTTATGGCTAAGGCAATCATACCACTATGGACATAATTGTCAAAATTCGTCTTGTAGTCTTCTACCGCCATGTTGTCCGCCATCTTGTTCGCCCTTGTAGTAGTTTCCGGTGATTTATATCTGCTCATGCAAGTAAAGAAGAAATAAAATGACACGGATAAGATATCATAATCATTGCATCATTTGGATTTTCCTGAAATTAAATCTGGTAATTATTGGCAGTTTTTTTTGGTACTAGTAGACTTTTTCACCACTTAAAAATTTCCCCACAATGTCAAATCATTTGGATATTTGATTCTATTCCCCTAGAAAAGTGACAGCTAAATATTTACTGACATTTGTAACACTGTTACTAATTTTTATTTCAACTGTTTGTGAATTACCCGTAGTTTAATTGACTGTAATAATCCCTATCCATCAAGGCAATAAATAAATAAGCATTTGAATGAAAGAATAATACGTCGTTTCGCCGATGTATTAATTCCTTGCCAATTCGGATTTTAGTATCTACCTGAATCATGTGACCGGCCTTGAATTTAGGGCATAACAAAAATGTCATCAATGATGGCGACTGCATGGTGATAGTAATTGGTCGTAATTTGTACTTTTTTACGTATATTCGAGCTTAAACCTATATTAAATAATTGAATTGTTTTAAATGATTAGATTAAATGGCATTTCAAGATCAAAATTAAAGTTTATAAAGATTTTTTGGTTATTTTTTATCGAGAGCAATAACGTGAAGGTTCTTACTAGGGAAATCCATTTTAACTGTATTTGGACTGCTTGTTTTTAATTTTATTTGTACTATTTTATCTTATATTACACAAAATATACAAAAAATAAATTTTATAAATGACGAAAATCTTAAATTTCTGTCACTTGGATTCACTGTGCAGCCATTTCAACCATGATGTTTCTGGCGATTTTTTTAATTGAATAAAATAAATTTATAATGTTTTTTTAATCGTCTCTATAATTGAAAAACGTAAAAAAAATATAAAATGACATTGTTGGTGAAAAACTTTTCAATTTACCATCAAAAACGTGACCTAGCAGTTCATTGTATATAAGTATGTAAACAAGGCGGTAAAAATGCCTAACTGTGATGAAAGTCACGTGACACATCGTCCGGAACATTGTATCTGAGAAACGCCGTATAGACAAAGATGCTGACATCCGGCCGACTCATTGTACCAAGTCCACAGTCACACCATTAACAAATGAGAAACAACATTATTTATTTTATCCGATATTAAATTAAACATGACATGAGAAAACACAATCGGAAGACAGTCACCTGCAGCAGGTTGACCTCCTAATTTGCATATACAAACTTTATCTTCCCATATTGCAAGTGTAAAGAGTGAGGAAGCATAACACGAAGTACAAACTTTGTCAACTTCCGCCGAATTTTAAAAATTCGCTCTGTATGAAGGGGGGAGGGAAAGCATGTTTATATGTTTAAAAAATTGAAAACAATGTAATTACTTCTCACAATTTCTTTTTTTATCACAAATGATGTCTAAAAATTAAAGATCAGTTCGCAATATGTACAACAAGACCATAAGAGTGGTAAATGAAATATTGAAACGATCGTGGAAAATTGCCAGTTTGCATATAGGATGGACTCATGACTCTGTAACGGCACATATCCATATAGCAAAGCCGTTAAGAGTCATGATTTTTCAGGACTAGAAATATGGGTGCATAACACTTAAGGTGTTTTGACCAAAATCCGAGGTCTGTAGTGATGCAAGAGAGATAACTCTATGACGTACATTGTATGCTATACTTGACATTAACCAGGTCAAAAGATGTTCTATATATTGGCACGCATGTATACCGACCAGACATATATTATACATGCTTCATATATTATACATGCTATATAGATAAGACCATAATTTACTTTATATCGGCAATATTGCCATTGAGTAACAATTTCGTGTTATAAATACCTATGAAGATTTTCCCCGCTGATTTAATCACAACCATGCACATCGGTAAACTCGTATGATAAATGTTGACGTATGCTGATTTAATGGATCACATACCTTATACGGGATTCGTTTACGTTGTGTAAATATAGTAAAGGGGGAGGGGTTAAACTACCACTCCGGATGAAATTTTATGAGGTGCTGAATAATTTTTTTCAGAATTTTGTGGTTTTACGCATTTAAAAATTAATAGCAATAAATAATAAATAAATAAATAAATAAATAAATAAATAATATATTAAAACAACATAGATAAATAAATGAATTTAAAAAAATGGATTGGTGATATCACAAATCGTTGAGCTTCATTACATTTTTTGGTCAAAAAATAAAAATTAAACCGGCTTATTTTTGATTATTGATATTGATAATAAAAATAAGAATATCATTAAATAAAACTAGTGCTATAAAAAGTAAATATAAATAAATAAATAAATAAATAAATAACATTTCTTTCAAAAACAGCATAAATAAAGCTTGATACGTATTCTCAAAAAGGAATTTATAAAAACCATAAGCTTGGGATCTTGTTTTCAAGATATGGGAAGGATTATCCCCCTTACCCCTTATTTTTTAAGTTGCTATTATAAATTTCAAACCAACAAAATGACATATTTAAAGACCTATTTGAATTAAAAGTTTGTAAAACTTTACCAAGACTTATTTTGTATATTCAAAAAACCAAATATTTTTATAACGTTTGATAATTAACTTTTTAGTGTATTTTTACACCTTAAAGAACGAATTACGATTTCGAAATTTGACTCAACCGTTTTCCGTTTTTGAAATTCTATTTTTGACACACAACATTCTTCCAAAAACCACAAAATTCTGAAAAAATCAGTCATTTCAATTTATTGCTCGATTTGCCATGAATGAAATCGATCTATTTGATATTTTGGACTTTTTACAAGCTCATTCTGTATGCTTTTATAAGTATCATCATCGAAATTTGTTGCTATCCTCTATCAGTTAAACCGGAGAACCGTGTTTGCATCAAGTACTGGCTGATGAGATCAGAGGTAAACCATATGCATTTTTTTCTTTGTCGTTAAACAAAAGCGATATAACCAATAAAAGATTATGTCCAAAATACATGCAGATATTTTATGAAAGACCCATAAACTCAAAAAAGTATCTAATCCTGTGTATGAGACCCACAAATTGAGCAAAAGATCGTGTAACATTGCCAAATTATTTGCCAAACTAAAAGACAAGTTTAAAATATTTTCATGATCTTAAATGGTTAAAATAAATAAAACATTCAATAATAATTTGAAACAGAAAATATTTAAATCATGGTATGTTGACTGTAGACTTGACGGGAAAGTTTTGTATTTTTCAAAAATACATTATTACAGATCGGTTATTTTGTCTTGTTGAACAGAGTTATTTCCCTTGGTGCGACACTAACCTTAAGCTGGCTAGATGGAGTTAATCCATAGCAACATGTGTTAATTTTTATAATGGTGATTATCTAACACGCTCAACAAAGTTCAGTTTATAACTCCACTCCACTCTATTGAACTCGAGGTCGACCGTTGCCTGGAACCACACATCGGTAAAACGATTTGCGTTTGAAGTAAATTGAGTAATGGTGTTTTACGTCCCATTAAAGAATATTTCACTTCTATCTTTAGGCGAAAGTCCAGAAATTTTGCCTGTGCGTTGCGCGGATAGCATTATACAGCAGGGTTCTTTATCGTGTCACGTCTACCATGACACGGGACATCATTTATTTTAAGTTCCCATCTAAAAGAACCTTGACTTTTATTTCGTAATGTCGAGTGCTTGGCGAAAGAACAATCACTTCCCACTTTCAAGTCTTGGGTCAGACCCGATCGAGGTTCACATCCAAGACCTTCCACTACTGCAGCCCCTTGAAGATTAACCAGCTATTATCAACCCTTTATTAGAGAAAAACGACAAATAAAAAAAAACACCCTCTATAAATCTCCAGTACCTCATATGTTTTTATTTAATGTCAAAATTCTTAATAAGCCACCAAAACTGTATAAATAACGTTTTTAGTACCAAGTCAGTTAAAATCATTACCAAATCACAATCTCGGTTTGTTAAGTACACTAATAAAAATGAGCATTGTCATTTATTTTCTATAACATTCATATACTAGTACTCAGTATAAGTTATATAATCTAATTAATAATCTCATGATGGTACAATTTTGTTCAAAATTAAAATCATTTCTTTTCTGTTTTCTTCTTGTCCCGTTTAAATATAACTTTTTCGAGTCCCATCATTGGAGATTCAAAAGTCAGCGAAGCAACAAAAGCAACGGCCATCGATGCCACAAGGAATGACAGGAAAAGAACAATCTGAAAGAGAAACAATACATTTTGTTAAAATTTATGCAATTAAATACCCAACATACATAATGGTACCAAACAAATGTTATGCGATATCACGTGGCACAGCGGCGGGTCTGATTGGATAAATATCAGTATTATCCTAAACGTTGCTGAATCCAACCCTATTGAAGGATAAAAGTAAGTATGGGATAAAGCATAGTTTACGAGCCGTGAAAAAATTCATTTAAGAATTTCAGTTTCCTTTGCAAAATAAGTTCATTTTCCCTTAATTTTGTTTGTGTGTAATAAATATTTCCAAAAAAAAAATAAATAAATAAAAAAAAAAAAATAAAAAAATAAATAAATAAATAAAAGTGTT
Source organism: Tegillarca granosa (assembly GCA_029721355.1). Taxonomy (NCBI): domain Eukaryota; kingdom Metazoa; phylum Mollusca; class Bivalvia; order Arcoida; family Arcidae; genus Tegillarca; species Tegillarca granosa. Next base: position 11,716,820 of record CM056606.1, on the reverse strand, counting down.
ATAACAACTTAATTAGGAAGTCCAATGGTAATGTTATCCAAGTGAGAGTACGTCGGTTCGAACCTAATGCTTACATAAATTTCCTTGAAGGGGAAAATAATTCTTTAAAAATTATCATAACTTCATAAGTATAGATTTAGGTGAACGTTTGGAATTGATTACAAAACAAAATAAAATACAGATGTATGTTGTCAATAAAAGTTTAAATAATTTAATTAAAGACTGTGTGTGTGTGTGTGTGTGTGTGTGTGGTGTGTGAGAGAGAGAGAGAGAGAGAGAGAGAGAGAGAGAGAGAGAGAGAGAGAGAGAGAGTAAACTTACCAATTCCATATCAGTGAAGTATATTGGCTTTCTTAGACTTTGGAAATATGTGTACATTAAAATTGGATGAACTAAGTAGGCACAATAAGTAAGTCTACTCAGGGGACTGAATCCCTCCCATGACAGCAGGGTGTTAATATATCCTGAAAAAATAAAAAGTTATACAAATAATATTTTGAGGAAATTAAAATTGGACCATACCGCATAGTTGATGTTCATACAATCACATTTTCAAATTAGATATGTTCATTTTATATTTCTATCCAATAAAAAATGCGAGTCTCGTCATCTGATATGAGGGAATTAGCAATTTCAGAATCAGGCACCGTGTCAAATGACGTCACTTAAGGTAGTTCCCGGAAAAAAATTTCCGAATGGAAATTTTCTTAATATTTGCATACAGATTCCTTATAATGTGCTTTGTTGAATAAAATAAAACTACATACGGTTGGGTTTTCGTTTTTTTTTCTTATAGAGTGTGTTAAACCTACCCCACTTATCGACAATCTAATGCTCATTTCTAAATATCCATGATTGTTAATTTCATGTTTGTTCTTAATTAAAAAATGACCAGATATACTGAAAACAATTTTAATTTTAATTAATATTTTAACAAAAGATTGCCACGAAGTGATATACACAACATTCAAATAATAAAGCATAAGTTGTTATAGCAGAATGTGCAAAAATATACTCATTTTCGTTGACAGTTTACCACAAAAATCCAAATGTCATAAAATCTGTGAAATACGTTTCAATGAAAAAGTACGCAAATAAAGTGTATTTTATTCCTTATGGAACGATTACGATTTCCGAAATATGTCTTAAGCGTTTTCCGGTTTCAAAATTCGGTTTTAAAATTCTTATTATTTGACACACGGCATTCTTCCTGTGCGACCGGTTTTTCAATTTATTGAAGGATTTTTTATGAATTAAACCGATACTTTTTTTTATAATTTGGACTTTTTGTGAGCTTTTTCTGGTATTCTTAAACTCATTTTATCATAAACCATCGCTATCCTTGTTCAAATTACACCAGAAAACCGTGTGTGCATCCAGTGCTGGCCGGTAGGATCAGAGGTAAATCATATGCCTATTTTTCTATATTTTTCACAAAAGTCATTTAATTTGTTGAAAGGTGTATTCAGAATTCATGTAAATATTTTATGAAAGCCACAAAAACTCTTGAGATCATCAAATCCTGTGTATAGGACCCCCAAAAAAATTAGCGAAAGAAAGAACTATTTGCCAAAATAAACGATAGATTTGAAAAAAATTACTGTGCCAAATGATTAAAATGAATGAAACAACAGTAAATTATTTAAATCAGAACAATATTTTAAAAAATGGTTTTACAGTTGTAGACTTGACTGAAAAATTTGTAATTTTTTTTATAAATATTATTACTGTTCGGTTATTTTGTCCTGTTGAAAAGAGTTACTTCCCTTGGTGTCGGCACTTACCTTATTTAACAAGCGATTATTTACGTAACCTATGACAGCGTCTGTTTAAAACGCAAAATTGCGAAGTACATTTTTTCAACACAAAACGTCCGTTATGCGGGTGATCGTACTGGGAATTTTACAAATCCGCTACATTAAGTTTATGGAACGTCTCGTTGTGACAATTTCACGTTATCGATTGTTCAAATAGCTTAAACTCGGTGTTTTAACTTTTTTTCAGCAAGAAGTTAAAAACTAAAAATTATTTTACTAAACGAGATGGAGCCACTTTTTTAAAGTTAACCTTCAAATCTTTCTTTTATTCAAGTTTCTTGGTTTAAATCTGATTGTGTTATTGAATTCGAAAAAGTAGGGTTCAAATTTAGACCCTGCTTAATCACTCCTAACGCTTTTTATTTTAACCACCGTTTATATCTAACGCGACTAAATCTTTTCCTTTAAATGTATCATTAGGAAAAAATTGAAATTAAATTTTGTAATAAATATGATAATGATTTAACGGCAAAGTTGCTAATTACCTCCATTTCCGGTGGCACAGGCGATCACTACCCAACACACGCATGCTCCCCAAACCGTTCTGTGCGTGGCATTATACAGAGCTGCAACTTCTATACTCAAAGGATTTCCATTGATGGCATCATGTAGTCCATACAGAACTGTCACAGAAAGCGCTGTAGCTACCGCCCAGCCAAGTAAGTTCAAAGCCTAAAATTACAAAAATTCTGCGAATAGGTAAGAGGTGTCCACGCCATAGATATATCTTACTTGACGTTTTGTTAAGTAAAATGAAATAAGTTTGTCTTACACGTTTATCTTCTCTATTTTCTTCTTCAATAGGAATTAAAATATATTAATGAAATCAATTATAATCTTCATAAACAAACATCTGTTTTAGCTTGCACCATAATCAATTACAGCCTGTGGCTAAAATCAGAGCTAAATGCATACAATATAAAATTACTGTGTTACCCAATGTATCTTTATTCTTCCATTTGCCTTATACAAACAATACCCGGCGACCACGCCTATGACATAAGGCCCTATTCTACACCAAGGCACAAAATAATAATCCGTCATGTAGTCACCCCTGAAAGAACAAAACAACTATAATCAAATATATACAACTGGATAAACTCAAAATTTATGAAATTTCAATCTCGACTACAAGTTACCAAGATGTTACAATTATCTAATTAAAATGATGGTTGGTTGGTTGAATGTTTGTCGTCACGTTAGCAAAATTTTAGTTATTTCAAACAATTGTTTTTATTAGCCTAAAAAATTAATCTAAAGTGTTTTTTCAGTATTTTATTTATAAAATACCCTGTTCTTGTGCGCACTAATGGCGACCTTTAAATGTTAGTAAATTATCCTGCATTGTCACAAATGAACATCACAGTAAAAGCCTGTGTTAAGATTTTTTTTTTCACTTGTGGTCGATCGGATTCCAACATATTCGGATATACATTTGGGTTCAAAGGTTAACATTTTCACTAGATGAAGCAATACTTTATTATCAATACTGTTTTTCCCCATTCACGCGACCTTTTGTGATAGGCGGTAATTTATTCTTTACTTACGTTTCCTGATTCATCTTGAATTTTCGATATTAATGAAATTAGTAAAATCCGTTTTCTGGCAGATAAAACATTATTTATTTTGTTCAAAAAGATGAAGCACTGATTATTTTTATCCACGCTTTCTATCGAGGTAGTCTTTTTCTTTTTCTTTTTTGGAACTTCTGCTTTCTCCTCATAACGGGCATTTTCGAGTGAAATTAGTGAAATACTTTTCAGCTAGTTAAGACATTATTCATATTGTTAAAAAGATAAAGTAATACTTACGACGTTTTTTCATCAACGCCACCTATCGTGGTAGGCGGTAATTTATATTTCTCAGACACAAAATATGTTGCTACACCATTTCCTATAAGGAAAACCGCCGACGAAATTAAACCCCATCCATTGAAACTAAAAATGAAAAAAATATGAATAAGTCAGAAGGCTTTTAAAATTATTTAGTAAACCTGTAACTTCAAATAATTGAGTGAGTAAGTGAGCGAGTGAGTTTTTGTTTAGAGCCGTATCATAAAAATATAAACCAATTAGCGTACCATCTATTTAAATTGACCGGTGTATTTAGTTGGTCAATCTGCAATCTTATATATCTTGCAGTGCATGACGCCCTCAAGCCTTACAAGTTGATCAGCATTTTAAGCGATAAAGCTAAATATACAGTCTCATAATATAATCTTAATTGGAATACCATCTTACATAAAAACGCTATACGGTACATATATGATGCAATAGTGTTCACGTACGTTTAAGTATTTAAACCAATGTTTTCTTATAAATATAAAGGAACAAACACTAACGGACTCAGTATATAAAACTGCATATCATTGGCTAGATACCATAACTAATGTTTACGTACAAATATAAAGGGACAAATATCAACGGACTCGGTATATAAAACTGCATATTATTGGCTAGATACCATAACTAATGTTTACGTACAAATATAAAGGGACAAATATCAACGGACTCAGTATATAAAACTGCATATTATTGGCTAGATACCATAGCCATTATTAACTTACAAATACAAAGGGACAAACATCAACGGACTCAGTATATAAAACTGCATATCATTGGCTAGATACCACGCCCATCCAAAACACTGAAATATAATATAAATTATCAAAGAATAGTCAAAAAATGTTTGTTCAAAATGTACGGATAACGAGATTTCTTAACAATAATTATAAATGTCATTACTTGCAAACAATGATACTGATCATCCTATGGACACTAGCCATCAAAGAGTTAATTATAATCTAAGTTTGCCATTTTTGTACGTTTAAATGGAAAGAAACTTATTTCACATTTAAAATGAGTATTTTAATGCCATGTTTAACCACTTTATAAATAAATAATAATGTTTTATATCCGACGGCTGGTTCTTTATTTTTTGATGAAACCGGAGAGTCCTGGAAAAACCATCGACTTTTGATAAGAAAATCAACAAACGCAGTCGTGGTAGAGTCCGCATATACCAATATACAATACATTCAAAAAAGTATATGACAGGTCTGCCCGAGTAAAAAAAAAACTTACTGTTTGAGTTATTGTAATTGTGACAGTTTATATAATTATTATGAAAAACTTTCATAGAAAATTCGATAATTTTGAATAAGTTTGGTATTTTTGCACTTACTTGAGTCTAGTAATAAATAAAATCGCTATGCAATCCGCAATTACCATAGAATGTTTCTGTAGAAAGGAAACTCTTGCTGCTACTTGAATTTTACATTTCAAAAATGGCGATGTCACATCGGAAGTGATGTTGTTTGCGCAAAGGAATCCACAGTTTGCTTTGTTTTTCAACATGACACAAAAAGTGAACGATTAAAACAATCAAGGAGAACATAAATAAATAAAAAATAATAATTGAATAATAATAACAATTATTATTAACCCCTCGTCCTTTTGCTTACTTGGTTATCTCTGTCCACAATATTATTGATATAAAGCAGATTTTTCCACCAAGTATCTTTACAAAAATCCTTCTCCATTCCGTTTTCGGGCCATAGTGGTCCATCACTCCAGTAACGGTTGAGACTAACGTATACTCCGAGAATTAGCATGTAAGGAGGAGTAAGTCTAAATAAAGATAAAAATAGTGATTATATTCAGATAAAAGTTGCTCAATATATGTTAAGCTGATCAAACAATACCCACTTATGTGTTCAAAGGAGATTTACTCAAAGTTCGGGCAAAAATTTCAAGTGGTCATTTGTTTTTTCAACTGATACTTATATTATTATCATATCAAATTTCCTTTTTCTATACTTTAATTAATTTTGTTAATTTTGCTTTTAGTACATGAAATTATTAAATTATTAAGGTTAAGTTTTAATAAACGAAGAAGAATTAGAATAATAAATAAATAAATAAATAAATAAATACCGATGGCTGCTTATTATGTGACGCTTTAAACGCAGTTTCTTATATCGCCGTTTGTTCATGAACCCGCAAATTCACATAGCCACAAGACGAAACAAATATTGTTATCGTGATTTAGTATAAATATATAAAGAATTACCTCCAAAATCTATGAAAGTAAAACATTCCCCAGTTTAATCTTCCATTATTTTTCTTCATCTCCTTCAACGCCAGATAGGATACCAGAAGTCCACTAGAATGACAAGTTACAAAAAGGTTATTCCGCATACATGTACTTACAATTGTTAATAATATTTAAAAGAAACCTTTACATATTAACTCTATACAAAGATAACTCCGTGGCCGAGTGGTCTTAAAAGCTTCTGCTTGCCATTGACCGCTAGGATCAATCCGATAGTGAGAGAGTTGCCAGTTCCTTTGCAAATGGTCGATAGTTTTTTCCGACACTCCAGTTTTCCCAATATCCTAAATTTATTTGGCTCGATATAGATTAAACAATCTTCACTGGAGCGTAAAAGGCAATCTTCTATATATGCGCTCTTTACTTATCTTATGAAATTTATATTTACCCTTTATATGTTATTCTCAAAAGGCTAAACGTAAACCATATCTCTCGAAACTGAGTTTTAGCTTTTTAAAATTGATATTCAACGCAGAACGTTTTCAACGTTAACATGTTCTTAACAATGGGGAAAACAAAGAAGACCTAAACATTGAACAATTCTAAAACTCAAGTCAACGCGTTTGCGGAGCTAATTAAGTGTTTTTGAGATAGTTTTCACCAATATAGTCTGCAAATCGAAAGTTATAAGCCGTTTTCCCTATCTTATGTGGTTTTAATTTTATGTCAATTATGGATGATAACATTTTCTAAAAATTAAAGTTAAAAAAAGGATAGTACATATACTACGCAACTGTAGAATAGAAATGGAACGCAAAGATTGTTTTTAAAAAATCAATCATGAAAAAATTAAAATTAAAATCGTTCTGAAGAAAAATATCCAATAACGTAGCTACTGTGGGAAAATTCCTAGAGTGATTGAGCATTTAGTCGAAATTTATTACCAAGTCTTGGCTACAACTGACATACTGGGCGTAGTAAAACACACAGTTGAGCTGCATCTTGTGTAACGTTTGATTTCGTGGAAAATTTACTTCAAGTTTATCGAGGAATATACTTTCGGGAATTTCGAGTTTTACAAACTGATTAAATTAAAATAACAAAAACATTATGAGACTTTTTTTAACATTTAGATTGGTAACTTTTTTGTATTATTTAGAACTCTATTGATCTACCAACCTGAGTGCAAAAAACGTATCCACTGAAACCAAAGCATTGGCGATAGCCTGGAATGTCCATCTTCCGATCATTTTGGGAAAAAAAGAATTCAAATTTGCTGTAGAAATAAACAAAATCAATCTTAGTGATGTATGGTAGAGCGAATAAATGCTTGTCCGAAATTTGACAAATTTCTTTAAAAGTATTTGAATGGTTTTATGGTGTTTAGATTAACTTGTCAAGAGGTTAATGTAAGGAACAGTTGTCTTAAGGTTACTAGTATTTAGCAAAAGATAATTAGTAGGCTGGATCTTACATACAAAACTATTGGAAAATAAAAAAATAAATAAATATTTAAGTTCAAAATATGTCTTCTGAAAGACTGTTACGAGAGAGAGAGAGAGAGAAAGAGAGAGAGAGAGAGAGAGAGAGAGAGAGAGAGTTACTTTTGTGTGTGCGTGTGTTATTTTGTTTTTGTTATGCAGCTTACATCCTGTTCCAAGTCCGAACGCAACAGCGTGGCCCAGAATTACCCAGGACATGCTGATAAATCTGATTCCATTGATACAGGTTAAAGTTCCGGCACTGTGTGTGGTATTTAGAAGTTTAGCACCATTAGTGTACACAGAAAATGACAACAGCAATTGACCCGGTATTCCTAAAAAATTAAAATACCCATAAATTATAGGAGGCACCTGGTCTTTTGGAAACAGTCATTGACTTTTAATTCAGTAGTTATGAATTCAAGATCAAGCCGAGATTGTGTGGTAAGTGTATGTCCGGTAGCAAGATTAATATAATTTCAGATTTAGTTTATCTAGCTGCCGGACGGTTGCGAACTTGCATCAAAGTTGCTTGGACTAAACCTTGCTTTGGACCGATATGCAATTAAGTGCATTATAATACTACAGTATTATATGTTGCTTATAGTCCTTGAAACGGGGATAAACACTGAAATTGCTGAAGCGACGTAAATTGACAACAACCGGAAAACTACATATAAATAACTAACCGATAAATCATTGACGATTGGTTGTTTGTGACAAGAAAAAATTTTAATTTCGGGTCGTATTATTAAAACAAGACCATGTGGTGCGTGAGTGCGCAAATGTGTCTGATCTGCATTGTACTAGTCTGCACTTATAAGTCATGACGAAGAGCTAGAGCTTGTACAATCGTCCTTAATGTACCAAAATAACGTCACAGACAACTCAACCTATTGAACTGGCACCAATCAACTTGTAAGGACCTTCGACAGGGCGACAGGGGAAATTCTTTGTCACTGATAGTCAGTCGACAGAGGTTGAACCAACAGCCGTAAGACACCTTGAGTTTGAAGGCTGACGCTCTAACAATTCGGTCACCGCGACCAAATAAATGATTGAACTAAGCCAAATACGTACCTGGCGTGTAGATATCCGACACTACTGGTTTATTTAACAATGGTCTTTTTTCCATGCTATTGCTTTCTAAATCCATCGTATTTTTCATGACTTTTTCTTCCTCATGTTTTTGACGTTTGCTGTACCAACGTACAATTATGACGTCATAGGCGGTTCCGCATAAAATCAATAGTCCGAAAAAGCTGCAGAGCACACTACAAAACAAAATTATGATATTTATATGGTCAAGAGTATAGGTTTCTCGTTTATCGAGGCTAGCATTCAGGAAAACCGAACAAAAACTGAGAATTTTTTACACTCTAAGATTCGCTATGTAGAGTGGAGTGAAGTAAGGGTGTTTTACGCCACAGTATGATACAAAACTAGGCTGCTAACGACACGATGTGGCTGAGTTAGATCGCTTGGCCAGTGGTGCCTCCAGTTATTTAAAAAGATAAATCTAGTGTTTTTTTTTATGAAATCCAACATATTTTTTCTGTAAGAAATAGTATTACTGGAAATTTTGTTTTCAAAGCGATGTGCTTTTATACTGCTTATTGTGATTGTCGAAGTAAAATGAAAACAATTTAGGTATGTTTCAAAATTCAAATTTTGGAATGAGTAAAAAGTACTTAATTGCTAAATAAACATATACATATACATCTAATATTCATAACCATGCATTAAGCTTTGGATGATCCTGCCTAGACTGGTTTAGAGTGGAGTAATGTTGTGGAGTGGAGAAGGGATGTTTTACTCCTCAGTTAAAATTCTTTCGCTTATATCTAGCCTGTTATTTCAGAGATGTTAGAGGGAACCAGAGTGCATTTAGAAAACCACAGATCTTCGCAAACAAATTGAAAAACTTTCTTAAACTCAAATCTGTCCAATTAGCATTCAAACCTAGGCTGTGAGAACTAAGAAGCACTATATTCTATAAGCACGGACTAGCTCTAGATCGCTTTAGATGACTTTAGAATATTGAAAACAGATTATGAATTTTTGCATCCCTTTTCCCTTTAACATAAGAACTGCTGAAACTGAGAGATTTACGTTAAAAAACGAAAGAAATCAAATCTTACATCATTAGAATCGCTCTTGTGTCCAAATCCCCGACATCTTCTTTACACACGACTCCGTCGGAATACAGAGGCACGTTTCCAATTCTAATGTTAGGTAATACTTAAAATACAAGTAAACATCATATAATGGAAACAGTAATAAACAGAGACATTTATTACACTTATCCAAACATTAATAAAAGAAGAAGAAGAAGAAGAAGAAGAAGAAGAAGTTCGTAAATTGTTTTTTATGATATTTGGTTAAAATCAGTAATCAATATATGTCACCTGTCTGTTTATTTGCATATGTCTTCATTTCCTGTATTAATGAAAGTCTGATGTATGACAAAATAAAATGCAAAATAATTCGCAAAACATATCTTTACGACGTTAAATACGGTTTTGCGATCGCGATTGACGACGTAAATTTAGGTGTTGTAAATTATTGTGTATTCGCAAATACTTAATGTTGCATAAAATTTCATTTCAACTTGAAAACTTACATTTACGGTTGCTAATCCAAGTTTAATGACGCAATTTACACATGAAATCATTAAACCTGTCTTTATGATCTTAAAATGTGATTATAAGATCGTTAGAATAGGTTTTGCGTTGGTAAAACCAGGTTTTACGGTGTAAATATAGGTTTAACGATTTCTTAAGCATTTTGCTTGCTAAAAAAGATTTATTATCCCTCTGTAGGTTTGGACTCAAATCACTTGGGCAGATCCTATTGTCATTTTACTTGCCCTGACTCAGTTGTTTTCCCCGTTTTCTTTGGGTAATAAAAATATTTTAAAGAATCTTGACTTGGACGTTAAACACAACAACTCCCCTCAAATGCATGTAAAGTTCGATACACTTGTTCAAATTAGCTGATGTTTCTTTAATTAAATGCTAGACATGTATTTAATTTGTACTTACACGTATTTAAGATCTGTAAAGTGTCATTATAACTGCAAGTATCAGGCATACAGATCCCCATATCCAACTTCAGTTGATAGCCAGGCTAAATTAAAAATAAACATGCTTCTGTAGCTAAATCAGAAACCGTTATCAAATTCTACCTTAAAAAATAATGATAATAAATAAATTAATTATAAGTGAAAGATTTCTGACTCGCAATACTCCACTCCATTCCTAACGAATCGAGCCAAATGAAAACGACTGAACATTGCGCACGGAGCAATGCTATTATTTTCGTATTTTTTTCTGATAATTTACAAAGTCTTCTCTTGTTATATCGAGGGAAATTGCAAGATTTAAGTACACAATCAAACAACAAGCAATTAGTTCGCATTTAACTTACAAATATGTTTATTGGAATCTCTGTCCAACAGTATTGTCCATTATATTGAGGCAGGATGACGTCACTTCCTGTGTTGTCAATCTCGGAAGTTATTGCCAGACATGCATCGTACGATCCCATCAATTTTGTGTTTCCATCTAAAATTCCACTTGGAAGTTTGTCAACTGCATCGAACACTAAATAAAAGATTAACATAAAGGACTATTAACATCCTACTTAGTAACAAATTTCCATAGTAACAGAGGAAAATCTGAAATTTTAAACTTAATACATGCATTTTGTTAACAGCCAGCGCAATAAGCACACGAATCATTTGAATAAAAGATAATGCTGATAAATAGAAAAAGGACAAGGTTAGTGTCACCCTGCTTTAAAACTGATCGTTCGTCAATTCCTTGAGCAATAAGAACAATAATAAATTAATAAATAGAAATGGATGCTTAAAAGCAAAAGGACTAAGAAAAAAAGACATACACATGTTGGATCACTGATTATAAAACTTTCCACTATGGAAAGATTACAGAATATCCAGTGGTGTGGTAAAAATTCTCCGGTTTATTCGATTTTCTTAGAAATGTTTTCATTATACAATGTGTCATATGCATGACTTTGATTTTTTACCATAAGAACTATTCAAAATTCTGCATATGGCAACAAAAAAGAAAGATTTGAAATTCTGCACAATATTTAAAATTCTGGACACCTACTATACACACGTGGGTAGCTGTTTTCAGATTACAAAATTAAATAGGTCGTTTGTTTTTGTCTAAAGAGACCTAGTCCATTATAAGTAACAACTTATTATATTTAGATTTGAAGTAGATACAAATTAGCAAAACTACAATATAAAATGTAAACGTCATTCTTGTGTCGCCTCACTAGGCGACATATAGGGATTACTTTCGTCGGCGGCGTCCGGATTTCCTTGTCCGGAGCATAGCATTGGTGTTGTACGTTCAAATGACTCCAAACTTGGTTTGCATGTTTCTGGCAATGACTCGAAGTGCAGTGCACAAGAACCGCAACTCTATCTTTTTCCGTTTTTGAATTATTTCCCTTTGATTGATTTTTATAGAGCATTTCTTGTCCGGAGAATAACTTTGGTGTAGTATGTTCAAATGACTCCAAACTTGGTGTACATGTTTCTGGCAATGACTCGAAGTGCAGTGCACAAGAACCACAACTCTTTCTTGTTCCATTTTTGAATTATTTCCCTTTGATTGATTTTTATGCAGTGTCAGGCGACACAGCTGTTTCAAAGAAACATATCTAGTTTATTTTAAGTCTCTATACATTGCTTATTTTTCCCCCTACTATTATTTAAAACTTTATGAATAATAATACGTTCGGAATCACTGTTGTTGTTGACGACCCTTCCTAATCAACTAAGCAGATATTTGTCGTCTTCTTCGTCGTCGTCATTATCATCATCATCACCACCACCACCACCACCACCAACAACAACAACAACAACACCGCCCCCATCATCATCATCATCATCATCATCATCATCATTAACATCAATTGATTGTGAAAACAAACTCAATTTACTGGGTGAAGGTCATTAAATAATTATAATGTGATCATATTGATCTTATATCATCATTTTAATGATAACTGCTGATAAAGGTTAAATTAAAACTTGTACTTATATTATATTGATACATGTATTTCACAATATCGAATGACAGTGACGTGATTGTTAAATAGTAAATACATCAAAGGGATGGGGATTGCAACTCCTGCATTACCCCCTGTAATCTGCCGATGTCGTATTGCTTTCTTAACATCTGTATTCTCGCTTCGGCATTACAGAACGTTTTAGGAAAAGTGGCACTCGTTTCATATGGCAAAGTAAAGACATAATATTTTGGTAAATTATTTGTTGCTATACGTTAACGTTCATTCTTGGTGTCTTCACGTGTTTGTTAATTTCAATATCTAAAAATATAATATTCTGTTTCATGACAGGAAAGGTTAAGTGCTCTTTGTTGAATGGAAGGGTTTCTAGAAAAAATAATTGAGCAAAATATATTATTCCAAGCCCTTAATTATTCCTGTTTGAATAAAGATGCTTATTCAATCGGTCTTAATTAAGTCTTTAAAATCACGTTCACCACAGGTAACTAGACGCGACCAAGTTCTTCAGTTTTTATTGAAAACAAGAAAATATTGTTTAATCTTCAAGCAGTTGTTAGGTAATTCAAAACTATATTAGTGTTGTCACAAATATACTTTCAGCTTTACTTTTTTCCACACAGCATACGAAAATCGTGCTCTGGTCGTGATTTGTGATTTTATTTTAAAAATTTATAAAAAGGACAAAAATTACTCCTTTTTTAACAATTAACTCTTTATTAAAATCAGTCCAAGAATAAATTCGGAATAGTATTTTATTAAATAAAATAGATTTATCATAAAGGGCAAAGAGATTCGGGTTCGGGAGGGGGAATAATGAAATGAAAGGATTTCGACTCGGTTCTGTCATTTTCAGAATATACGCGCATTAGCAGTTTATCCTCAGAAGTTAAAGTTACATAATTCAATATTGTAAAAATGTTTGGTTGATCAAAACTGTTTCTGATAACAAAATATGTTTTAAATTTTCCAAATTTTCTTCTCATATTTTTCCAAAATAAAACTTACTTTTTATAGCCCAATATTGTCCTTGCATAATTCCCATGACAGTTGCTAAAGATTGATTAAAACATATTTCTGACGAGGATGCTGTAATGGCGCTGTATTTAAGGTTCTTTATTTTCTCAGCCGTTGATTGCAAAAATGTCGTTTGTGTTAATTCAGGATCCAAATTGAACGTTGTTAAAACTTTTTTATTTTTAGGAATTTCGTCTTTAATCGCATTTTGTATCCTTAATTGTGCTTGCTTCAAAAGTTTTGTATATGGTAAATTATCCGAACCAACATTTTGAGCCTGGGTTATTTGTAATATCCCGAAACAAAGAACAAAGGTAAAAAATAAAAACGTTATTTTAAACATGGTGTCCTTACGGATATTTTGATAATTGTGCAACTTATTCACTTAGAATTATTATATATATATTTATATACATAAAGTTGAGATATATGTGTCCTTTATCGCTATTATTTGTTTGTTTTATGACGTCATATCATATGATATCAATTTTGGAGTAAAGTGCATAATATATATATATATATATATATATATATATATATATATATATATATATATATATATATATATATATATATATATAATTACTGTCGATGAAGCGTGACTGCATCCCCACCACCGGAGAGTTTACCTGTGCAGGGGTGACATGTACAATCGACATCGTCTAATTTATTTCTGTTTCACTTGCAGCTAAAAAGAGCACACGAAAAACGTATTCCTAATTTAGGAAAAGAGAAAGAATAAGTTTTAAGTCATCCAGATTTTGATATTTTAAGAACGTCTTCTAAGGGGGGAAATGTCGGAAGCATAAACTAGATTTCACTGACGACAATGTTGACGAGTTGCTACCGAGTTTTAATGCTGCTGAATTGTTGCGGTTTGACCCTTAGATTGACATTTTTGTTTCAAATAATTACGAGTACTAGACGTTTTTAAATGTAAATTCGATTCTTTTAAATTTCTTAATTAAATTGTGTCCCCCACCGAGTTTTCCTTTTTCTGTCAGTCTGTCCGTCAGTCCATCTGTCTGTCTGCCGCTTGTCTTATCTGCACTTCTCCTCCTAAACGGATGCTTTGATTTTTTTAATAATCTTTTATCTGCGCCAACTAGTAAAAGCCTTCCATGAGAAATAATAAAATACATAATTTAATTAACGAGGATTACCTTTCTAACTTAAGCTGGTTCGGTTGCCAAATGGTGCGTTCATGGGTCACAGTTCCTATCACCGCATAGGTTCGAAAACCCGCGCGACAGATCCTAGCGTAAGAAGTTTGTCCTTTTTCTTACCGAGGTTTGGTAGTTTTTTTCCGGATACTCCAGTTTCCTCCACCATTAAAAATGACCACCTCGATGTTACTGAAAGAATCATGACTGGGGCGTTATACACAATTTTTTACTTCATGTAAAAATCTAGATATTTGATTCGTCAATAACCGTTTGTTTTTTAAATTTTCAACAACACATTACCTAAACCACACCCATCTTGCCGACGAAAGTTCATCCATGGCAACACGTGTTAAATTTTTCCGAGGGCGAACACGCCCAATGTTTATGTTTATATTACTGCTACTGCATCCCATTTATTAGAGACAAACGACAAATGAATATATAAATTTAAAAAACTCTAAATACTTCAGTTCCTCAAATGTTTTAATTAATTTTCTAATATTTTTTTCACCAAAACTGTACAAATAACGTTTTAGTACTCAGTCTTACCACAGGTACTTGTTTCAGATAATAAGATAAAGTATATCTTTAGTAGTTTATAATGTAAGAAATACGTCAGAAATATAATACTACAAATTTTGCAATAGCTGTGAAACACATGTATCAAGCACTGCTGTTTTACCGAATGTTCTCCCAACCTCAGGTATGATATTTACTGACCATGTATAAACCATGTAATGATTAATCATACCAATTTGGTTTTAAAATTAAAGTTTTGAATCATAAAACTTAACTTTCACATTTGTTTCAAGCGATTCCCGGTTGCCATTTCGTTGTGAGAATATATAAGAAGTAAGAACGAGCATAGTAGTCACATGAACCTTGCATAAAAACAGTCTAGATAGTATTTTTTAGGCTGGGTGAGTTTCACAACTATTGTAGAATTAGCAAAAAGGCAAGGTAGTTTGTGTTATCCTTTGATAAAACTCATATTTACAACTCCGTATACAAGTGTGATTAATTTTATTAATTGTTCCAAATTACAATATGTAAATATACAAAGAAAATAAAATGTGGGAATTACAAAAATCAAGCCTTTTTTAAATAAAGACCGATTTCTTAATTTATGAAATGACAATTGGCACATTAAAAGATATAATGGCATAAAATTACTTTGTCAATCCAAAGTAAGTACATTTATAATCAGTGTTTAAATATGCGTTATTCTTTACATATTGCCTGTTGTTGCCTCAACAATAATGATGTATCATGTTCTTGTGTTGTTGCTAAGTACATTTTTTCATTTACAAACTACTATTTTTTAACTTCCATACTTTGACAAAATGAGTTTAACTGCTCATTTATTTTTATGTGATTTTATAAATGCACATACAGCTGCATTATCAAATTTATACATGTATATAAAAACATGTGTTTAATGAATTACACAAACTATGCACCGTTCATATGATTTTTATGTAAATTGTTCAAGTTCTATATGCATTAATTGTACAAAAATGTCACCAAAATAGGAGGTGCACATCCCTGATGTGTACAAAACAACTGGATGAAATTTATTCAATCTAGATAAAGTTCGTAGGAGTTAATAGTGATTACACAATCTAAGCACCGTTCATATGATATGTTTTTCTGTGAAATTTTATTTAATTTGAAAAATGTTTATAGGAGTTATGGATTACACAAACCATTCACAGTTGGGATGTGACGGACTGACGAACGGAGTCGAACTATTACTAGACCTGCTTTCCCTTCCGTCGATGCAGGTAATTGTCTAATTTATAATCTCATGATATTTATAATCTCAGTTCTGTTCATTATAAAAATCATTTCTTTTCTGTTATCTTCTTGTTCCGTTTAAATATAACTTTTTGAGTCCCATCATTGGAGATTCAAAAGTTAGGGAAGCAACAAAAGCAACGGCCATCGATGCCATAAGGAATGATAGGAACCGAACAATCTGAAAAAGAAAAAAATCATTGTTACAACTCTAACAAAGAATTACTATATTTTTAACAAGAGGCCCATGGGCCTGAACGCTCGCCTGATATGTGCAAAATGCAATAGGCAATATATTTATATACAAGGAATGATAGGAACCGAAAATCTGAAAAAGAAAAAAATCATTGTTACAAATAAACCACTCTAACAAAGAATTACTATATTTTTAACAAGAGGCCCATGGGCCTTAACGCTCGCCTGATATGTACAAAATGCAATAGGCAATATATTTATATACAGAAACTTTCAAAGTTTCCTCAAGTTAAGAACTGTCACAATTATTTACCAGAAATACCTAGTCTAATGCATTTATAAGAAGCTTAAATGCATATAGATACTATAGTACAGGTAACAATTTCCAAATCATTAACAATTTCAGTCTTCTTATGCAGTTATTACCATGACCTTGAATAATATATCAAAGTGATCGCCATATCAATACCTTCAATATTCTAATATATATGTATGCAAAAAGTTTTCAAGATAATTAACTATTTCAGTCTTCTTATGCAGCTATGACCTTGACCTATGAACTTATGACCCTGAATCAAAATGATTGTCATATCTAAGCTAAATCTCTTGAATGTTTAGAGGAGAATATTTTTAAAAGATTTTCACTATTACCCCCTTTATGAGGCCCCAAGGGGACATAACCCCTTTATTTGCGCTAATCTAAAAGGCCTTCACCTAGGCATGATTACTGCCACATATTATTAAATTTGGCCCAGTAGTTTTGGAGGAGAAGAAGTTTACCCACGACACACTACGGACGACGCACGAACAGACGACGGACGGGGATAGATTGCTCAGGTGAGGTAAAAAGTCTCAAGTTTCAGAAATAACTTTTTTATGGAAGAACGTCAACTTTTTCGATTCCATTCTCAAAAAATCAAATTGTATCGCACAAACGCGATGGAGTATTATATAATAAGCTGGAGCATAAGTAGAATATAACCTTTAATTAATAATTCTAGCTTCTCTAAACTTGTACGCTATGTGAATTTATGCATTAATAGCATTGGTGAAACAAACTTACAATAAACGTCTAAAGGACACTTAAAGGTGCATTAAGTTATTAGACAAGACGCCCAATAGGGCTTGTGATGCTCAACTGGCTGCATATGTAAGACAATGTTTGTTTTTTATTGTAATGCTGTTTACGTTCAACTCAAGAATATTTCACTTATACGGAGACTGTCAGTTTTGGAGTATCGGAGAAAACCATGACCAAGTAGCAAGTTAACTGACAAACTTTCAAAGATGAAGTGCTAGCCCCACTGGGACGTTAATGTGCAATGTCAGTGGTGAGAGGCACTGTGATCCGTAACATCGAATGCTTGAGACCACTCGCCCACTGTGGCCCCTGTAAGACAATGTGATGTGGTTACCATAATTGGTTCATCAGCTAAGGATGGGAAATAAATTGATCATATGACCATTTTTGCTTAAATAAAGTCTACTTTGCAACAAACACATGCAGGCATGCTTCGCTATGCCATAAACTCAGCTGGGTTTAGCCAGTTGAGCTTAGAATGGATCCACAAGGCTATTTTTCTTTTTGTTTTTGTTTTTTATATTTATCTAGTAAAGACGGGCATCTTGGACCGGTACAACTTTTTACAGGCCAATGTAGGAACCTTCCACAAGAAATTTGGTTCCACTTCGCCCAGTCGTTTTAGAGGAAAATATTTTTTACTAAATAATACACCTAATTTGCATATTTCTTGAAAATTTAGTCCATACAAGTTTTCACAGAAAAAATCCATTATATATTTTGAATCCCACACAGTATACTTTTTATATTTCAAATTTGAGCTTAATTGGTTGAAAAATGGATCCACAATGGCCATTTTAGTGTTTTTTTCTATTTATAGTAACAGCAGCCATCTTGGATGTTTGGCTGGGTTGTCTGGTACAAACTTTAGTCAGGCCAATATAGGGACCTTCCACACCAAACTTGGTTCCAGTTGTCCCAGTGGTTTCAGAGGAGAAGATTTTCAAAGAATTGATTAAATATTACACCTCATTTGCATAATTCGTAAAAATCGGGTTAGCGAAAAAATTCTCAGAAAAACCTGTGATATATGTTGAATGCCCCGCTATCTACTCTCTACATTTCAAATTTGAACAAAAACGGTTAAAATGACTCAATAATGGTTATTTATGTGTTTTTGCTTTTAATAGTAACAGCGGCCATCTTGGATGTCGGGCGGAGTCGACTGGTACAAACTTTGGTCTACCCCACCTAGGGACCTTCCACACCAAATATGGTTCTAGTTGGCCCAGTGGTTTTAGAGGAGAAGATTTTTAAAGAATTGATTAAATATAACACCTCATTTGCAAAATTCGTAAAAATCGGGTCAACGAAATTTTTTTTAGAAAAACCCGTTATATATGTTGAATGCCCCCTACTATCTACTCTCTACAATTCAATTTTGAACAAAAATGGCAATTTATGTGTTTTTGCTATTTATAGTAACAGTGGCCATCTTGGATGTCAGACGGGGTCGCCTGGTACAAACTTTAGTCTACTCCACCTAAGGACCTTCCACACCGAATTTGGTCCCAATTGGCCCAGTGGATTCAGAGGAGAAGATTAAAGTTTACGCACGCACGCACGAACGCACGGACGCATGCATAACCCTGCTATAAGCTCAGCTGGCTATAGCCAGTTGAGCTAAAAATGAATTTTCTAAAAATATTTTGTATCAATATTATATTGGTTGTTATTAGGATATGTGCCATTCGTTTTCCTATTTAAACTCTTATTAGCCCCATAATAATGGATATCCTTAAAGATTGGAGAAACGCGATAATATGTTATTTTTCAGCTTGAAGCATGCACGAAAGGCCGACGTGTAAGTAAACTATGGTGTCGACAAAAAACGTGTTCGTGCAAGAACAACAACTGATTTTGCAAAGAAAAGAATAAGGGGAAATTTGAACAAACTTACAAGGCTCAGATGGAAAAATGGTTGCAAATGAAACAGAGATACGCAGACAAAGTGGCCGTATTGATCTTGAACACAATGCTTCTTTGATGTGCTTTCTGACGTTGTCTCTTTTTAGATAAAAATGGCGTGATCAATTTTCTAATATAAGTCTTTGGTAGATCAAACTAACAGATATGTTTACCCGTGATTTCAACGTATGTAAAGTTTTTTTTGTGGAACCAAGTACATGTATTACATTTTTAATGAGAGGTATAGTTAAGAAAAATGCGCCGTTTTTATATTATGCATAGTAAAAATTAATGCAGCTTTAAAAAACTGATGAGGCACAGGATAAAAGGTAAGTCCATTGACAATACAAGTATTTTGTGATGTTTTAACTTGAGCGATAAGCCAACAGTATGCATAACGTATCCAGACATTCCATGAAAATAGTACAGATTTTAAAGAAAACCTATATACGTATATCCGAGTTCAAGTTATCGAAGGTTTTGTATTCATAAAGTGGATTTAGAGAGAGACACAGAAACAAGTTTACGTTCATCTCAACCAAATACAACAAATAAACAATTTTACTTACCAGTTTCATATCAGTGAAGTATATTGGCTGCCTAAGGTTTTCGAAGTATATGTACATTAAAATTGGATGAACTAAGTAGGCACAGTACGTAAGTCTACTCAGGGGACTGAAACCCTCCCATGACAGCAGAGTGTTAATATATCCTGGAATAATAACAGTTATACAAATCATATTTAAGGGAATTGAAATTGGATCCAACTGCATAGAACTTGTTCATACAATTACATTTTTAATTAAGAAATATTATTTTTATTTATATTTTTATCCAATAAAATCTTCAAGTCCCGTCATGTGACCTGAGTGAATTTGCGATTTCCGGATAAGGCACCGTCGTGTCGAATGACGTCACTTAATTAACAAGTGATTAATAACGTAACCTATGACAGCGTCTATTTTCTAACGTAAAATAGCTGGGAAGATTTTTTCAACCCCAACAAGTCCGAAATACAGATAATTTGTAACTACAAACGTATTGGGAATTTTACACATCAGCTGCTCAAGGATTATGGAACTACTCATTGTACCAATTTAACATTTAAACAGTTGTTCGAATCGTATAATCTCTCAGGGTTTTCTTTTAAAATTGTTTTTAGCAAGAAGTTGTAAAACTGAAAAATGACTTTACTCGACAAGTAATTTTTGACAAAACCTTCTAAGTTTACACTTTTATCTTTCTTTTATTCAACTTTCCTGGTTTCTTTAAATCTTATTATTTTAACAGATTCGAAAAAGTAAAGTTCGATTTTAGACTCTGCTTAATCACTTCTTATGATTTTTATTGTAGCCAACCGATTCAGCTAAAGCGTCTAAATTCTTACCTTTAAACATTTTTTCTCGAAAAAATGCTGAATTTAATGATACTAAAATCAGCAATCAAATTGTGTAATTAACATGATGATTTAACAGAAAATTCGCTAATTACCTCCATTTCCGGTGGCACCGGCGACAACTACCCAGCAAACGCATGCTCCCCAGACCGTTCTGTGTGTGGCATTGTACAGAGCTGCGACTTCTATACTCAAAGGATTTCCATTGATGACATCATGTAGTCCATACAGAACTGTGACGGAAAGCGCTGTAGCTACCGCCCAGCCGAGTAAGTTCAAAGCCTAAAAATTACACAAATTCTGTAGAGTTGTCATAGATATATATTACTTGTTATGTTGTTATTTTTAATACTTTGGATTTTTTAACATAAAGAAATATTTAAAATTATGTACAAGAAAATATTATGGTAAATATTTGGAATTCTAAAACATAAAAATACAACAAATACACACAGGCGCACGCAATTCAAACTTGTGCTTAGCTAAATGATAAGATTAACGTTGCAAATATTGTTTGAAAAATGCTGATGCGACTAAGAGAATTTAAAATAAAAATTAATGTAGATAACGGTTACTGAAAATTTTTTCAAATCAAAAGATAGCGAAAAAAACAGAAGCCTGACTTGGTCCACTTTTAAGGTCATTTGATATTTACTTTTGAAACAAGGGTGTTTATAAATTGTGAAAGTTAATATATTTCGAATGACATTAATAAAACCAAGAATTTTTAATCCAAAAACTCTTAAATCATATGTTGCTATATTTACGTTCCTTAAGACCATTTAATCCAATGCTTCTGTCAGACAGTTATCGCACACACTAATGAGAACTTAATATTTTTACTGTGTGTTCTGCTACACAGTCCTGCAGACATTTTCGTTGTATGAAAAAAGAATTTATTACTTTAAAAAAATGAAACAATTTTTTTTAACAGAACACGCGATTTTTCTTCTAAAATAGGAATTAAAATATACTGATCAAATTTAATATATCTCTTAATAAACAAACATCTGTTTTTAACATACAACATAATCAATTACAGCTTGTGGCATAAAAAATATCAGAGCTGAATCATACAATATAAAACTACTGTGTTACCCGATGTATCTTTATTCTTCCATTTGTGTTATACAAACAATACCCGGCGACCACGCCTATGACATAAGGTCCTATTCTACACCACGGCACACAATAGTAATTAATCGTGTAGTCAAACCTAAAAAAACACATTAAACAACTTTAATTAAATATAATGCTTTGATAAATTTAAAGATAATGAAAATTTAATCTCGACTTTAAGTTACCAAGGTGTTACAGTTATCTATTTAAAATGTTGGTTGGTTAGTTGATTGTTGTCGTCACATCAGCAAATCTTAAAGTTATTTCAAACATTTGCTCTTATTTATCTCAAAAGTTCATCTAAACACAAGTTAATGAAGCGTTTTCAGTATTTTATAAATAATCTTCTCTGTTCTAGTGCACTCTATTAGTGACCTTAAAATGTTAGTAAATTATCCCGAATTGTCAAAGATATACATTACAGTGAATGCCTATAATAGGAAAAACTGTTTTGACTTGCGGTCGATCGGGCCCCAGTTTCACAATCTTTCACTCAACTGAGTGTACACTCAACTCAAATTAGGGAATATTTCAATGTCAGTTTTTAAGACATTACACAGTTAAAATTTAATATCTATTGTTTTATTTAAATTGTTTAGAGTAGCTTTGTTGAACAAAACAAAACATTGTCTTATAGAACTTAATTTTTTAAAGATATTAATGAAAGAAAAATGGGAATATTTGAGTTGAGTGTACACTCAGTTGAGTGAATGATTGTGAAACTGGGGCCTGATCTCAACATATATGGATGTTCATTTGGGTTCGAGTGTTTAACGTCTGCACTAGATGAAGCAATACTTGCGATCTTTTTTCATTCACGCCACCTATCGTAGTAGACAGTAATTTGTTCTTCACTCCCTTTTCCCGATTCATCGGGCATTTTCGATATTAGTGAAATTAGTGAAATACTTTTCAGGAGGTTAAAACGTATATATTTTGTTCAAAAAGATAAAGTCATACTTACGTTGTTTTTTCATCCACGACACCAAGCGTGGAAGGCGGTAATTTGTATTTCACAGACACAAAATACGTCGCTACACCATTTCCTATAAGGAAAACCGCCGACGAAATTAAACCCCATCCATTGAAACTAAATATTATGAAAAATAGAATTAAGTCAGAAGGCTTTTAAATTATTTAGTAAAGCGAGCTGTATCTACAAATAATTGGGTGAGTGAGTGAGTGAGTTTTTGTCTAGAGCCGCATCAGCGTTATTGCAGCTATTTGCGGCTAGCTGAAACTCTCATGTAAACCAATTAGCGTACCATCTCCTATTTGAAATGAACGGTTTATTTAGTCGGTCAAGGTGCGAACTTTTATACCTTGCAGTCTACTATGCCTTCAGTCTAACAAGCTGATCAGTATTGTAAGCGATAAAGCTAAATATACAGTCTTATATTATCTTACATACATGCACTATATACAGTTCATATCTGATGCAATAATGTTCTCGTACATTTAAGTATTTCAACCAATGTTTACTTACAAATATAAAGGAACAAACATCAAAAGACTTAGTATATAAAACTGCATATCATTGGCTAGATACCATAACCAAAATTAACTTACAAATACAAAGGGACAAACATCAACGGACTCAGTATATAAAACTGCATATCATTGGCTAGATACCATAACCAATATTAACTTACATATACAAAGGGACAAACATCAACGGACTCAGTATATAAAACTGCATATCATTGGCTAGATACCATAACCAATATTAACTTACATATACAAAGGGACAAACATCAACGGACTCAGTATATAAAACTGCATATCATTGGCTAGAAACCACGCCCATCCAAAACACTGAAATATAAAAAATTACAACAGCCCCGCAAATGATAAAACTGCATATCATTTGCCTGATACCACGCCCATCCAAAACACTGAAATATAATAAAAATTACAACGGAATCAGTATATAACACCGCATATCATTGGCTAGATACTACGCCTATCCAAAACACTGAAAAATAAAGGATAATTTTTTAAAAAATGTTTGTTTGAAATTAACGGATAACGAAATGTGTTTAAGGAGAATTATGATGCAATTATTTGTAAACAACGATACTGACCAACCGTTGGACACTGACCAACCTTTGGGCACTGCCTACCGTTGGACACTGACTATCAAAAAATTAATTTTTATTGAATTTCGTCATTCTTTGACGTTTAAATGTCCAAGGAAGCTTGTTTCACATTTTAATGATTATTTTAATGCCATGTTTAACCACTTTTCCAAATAAATAAAAGTGTTTTATTACAGGCAGTTAGTTTTCTTTTTTAAGGAAACGGGAGAGTCTTGAAAAAACCACCGACTTTTGGTAAGAGAACTAACAAACTCGTAATAGGATCTGCCTGAGTAGAAAAAGAAACTAAGCGATAAGGGGCACAGTGAATCGTCAGCCACAGCTATTGTTTTCTTGGTCACCGAATAACCCATATATAAAATAATTTATCTGGAATAAAAGGAAAATATTATTATAATTGTATTCCATCCAGTTTCAGACGACTTAAATGCTACTGGTTTCTGATTTATGATATAAGACTTCTTTGTCAACCTTTTTTTTTCGTTTTTCCCCAAATACAAATTTTTCCATATATTTATTTTCAAATGTTGCTTAGGGATATACTGGTATCCGACAATGTTTTACTTAGAAAACATGCCAAACTAAACACAAAATGCCATTAATCAGCAATGACCTTTGCATATTTGCTTACTTGGTTATCACTGTCAACTATATTGTTGATATAAAGTAGATTTTTCCACCAAGTATCTTTACAAAAATCCTTCTCAATTCCGTTTTCTGGCCATAGTGGTCCATCATCTCAGTAACGGTTGAGACTAACGTACACTCCGAGAATTAGCATGTAAGGGGGAGTAAGTCTAAATAAAGATAAAAGAGGGATCATAATACGATTTACTAACACAATGTATTATTAACCGAACTTGGCAAAACATGCCCAATTAAGTGTTCAAAGGGAGTTAACTCAAAGATCGGTCAACAATTGCAAATGCTTAAAAGTTTGGGTTTTTTTTTTTTAGATAAAACCTATAATGTAATTATTCTAATGTAATTTTTTTTTTGATAATTAATATATCCGGAAATCGCAAATTAGGCTAATCACGTGACGAGACTATAACACCACTATTGCAATCATAAATCTTATCTATATCTGTACCTCTAAAATCTGTGAAAGTAAAACATTCCTCAGTTTAATTTTCCGTTATTTTTCTTCAACTCCTTTAACACCAGATAGGATACCAGAAGTCCGCTAGAATGATAAAAAACAATAAGGATATTCCGTATACATGTATAAAATACTTACAATAGTTTATAACATTTAAAGGAAACATTAACCTGTTAACTCTATAGGAAGAAACCTCCGTGTACGAGTGGTCTAAAAGGCGTCTGCTTGTCCTTGACCGCTAGGGTTGATCCGATAGTGAGAGAGTTCAGTTTCCTTGCCAATGGTCTATAATTTTTTTCGGCACTCTAGTTCCCTATGCATCCTTAATTTATTCATCTTCTGCCTGATGCTCGTCATTAGGGGACAGAGTATCTGCTTGTTTAACCGGTGCAAGGATAATGTGACTGAGAAAGTGGTTTTCATGTCTGTGGCATACTAACTCGTTGAGCTTGCATTTCAACAATAGATGACCTGAGTGCGCGCGACTGATAATGATACAAACTTGTGCATCTTGCACACGCGATTTTTTTCTTTGATTAATCCTTTGAAATAAATAACCTTGGTCTCATATCGAATAGCTGGAAGTTAGCTGATGCATCTTTAGAAAGCATAACAACCAATTAACCTACCAACAAACAATAAATTTAAAACCACAGTATAAAAAATTAAGTTTGGTTCATATTGGTATATTTACAATTGCTGTCATCTTTCTTTCTATGACTCTATTACTCTCTCTTTTTGCGGTCATATGCTATGATCGCTGATGACGTTTCTGAACTTTCTGACGCTTATCAATGAAGGCCGTTGGGATATTCCGTTTTGACGATGTGGAGGTTGGTAGTAAACTGATATATTAAAAAGGTGATTTTTATGATAATCATCTGAAATTGAACTGGAATAGTTAAAGAAATTGTAAATATATAAAATGACATCACAAACTTCACAAACAATTTTTTATTATTACATCAAACTCTTCTGCTCTACAAACCTGAGTGCGAAAAATGTATCCACTGATACATAAGCATTGGCGATAGCCTGAAATGTCCATCTTCCGATCATTTTGGGAAAGAATAAATTCATATTTGCTGTAGAAATATATAAAAAATCTTAGTGAAATATATATGTGTCTATATGGTCAAGCGAATAAACAGTTGTCTGAAAATGACTAAGTATTTGAAAATGAAAATATTAAGAATGGTTTTAAAGTGTTTAGATACCATTCATAAAAGACTACGGTTTGTAAAAAGTTGTCTTTAGGTTACTAGTATTTAGCAAAAGATTATTAGTTGTTTGGAACTTACATACAAAACTATTAGAAAAAAATCAAAATTAACGATAAATAAATTAAAGTTTAAAACATGTCTTCTGATAGACTTTGTAACTATTAAAAAAATTACAAATACTTCAGAGAGAGAGAGAGAGAGAGAGAGAGAGAGAGAGAGAGAGAGAAGAATATGATGATGGATGATGGTAAGATTGAAAAGAGAATGTGTGGATGACGAAAGAGAAAAATGGGTGACGGGTAGATGGAAAAGAGAGGAGGTTGGAAGTTAAGAGAGAGAGAGAGAGAGAGAGAGAGAGAGAGAGAGAGAGAGAGAGAGATGATGATGATGATGATGATAAGATGTTCTAATGATAGAACTTTTATGAATCTTTCTAAGTGCAAATTCTATATTCCGCACAAGACACAGACTTCGTTGTTTTCCTTTTCAAACATTAGACAGGGTAGACATTTACATGCGCGATTAATTTCTAAAAGGCAAAATTCAAATAAGTATAAATTCAAATTGCATTTGTAATATCCAGTTACGTTTGTGTGTTTTTTTGTTTTTTTTTTTATGAAACTTACATCCTAGAATTACCCACGACATGCTGAAAAATCTAATTCCATTGATACAAGTTAAAGTTCTGGCACTGTTTGTGGTATTTAGAAGTTTGGCACCATTTGTGTACACAGAGAATGACAATAACAGTTGACCCGGTACCCCTGAAATGAATAGATAATACAGTAAATACAGTAAAACCTGTTTACAAAGGCCACTTGAGAGACTGGCTAAAAGTGGCCTTTGTTGACAGGTGACCTTTGTAGAGAGGATCGATATCCTGAGGACCAGTTATATCCCTTGACTTCCATTTGACTGATAACTTCTCCAATTTGACAGTTATAAAATGAGTGCACAAAGCACCAATATTAATGTATAGTTATCAAAATGGACAATTGTTTTTATTTTAATATTTTCGGAAATTTTAAAATGCAAGAAAAATTATTAGTTTTGTACGGAAGCGTATTATACGGAAGCGTATTAGGCTCACCTGCGAAAATATTTTTCTCGAGAGTGAAAATATTTTATCTGGCGGCCGCCATTTAATTATCTGGCGGCCGCCACTTAATTATCTGGCGGCCGCCATTTAATTATCTGGCGGCCGCCATTTAATTATCTGGCGGCCGCCACTTAATTATCTGGCGGCCGCCAGATCATTATTTTGATGGCCGCCATATTATTAATTTGATCTAGCCTTCTGTCTCTGATTTGGTGCCATGGAAGTGGCTATAATATTGTTTCACAATCTCGGGCTTTCTCATCAGGAAATGTTACAATATCTTCAGAATTATGTGCTTCGATCAAAATAATGATCTGGCGGCCGCCAGATAATTAAATGGCGGCCGCCAGATAAATATGTGGCGGCCGCCAGATAATTAAATGGCGGCCGCCAGATAAAATATTTTCACTCTCGAGAAAAATATTTTCGCAGGTGAGCCTAATACGCTTCCGTAGTTTTGTGTCATTTATTGATTATATAATTTTCTATGCATTCATATATCTTTTTCAAAATATTTCTGACATATCCAGTTTGTCAGGCGAGCTTCAAAAAGCCCTGCATTGGCATTTGTGCCATTCTTAGACTGCCTAAACCCCTATGCTAATAATCTGCATCTCCCATTTCTAGAAGTTGTCCTGACAACTTTTTGTTTTATAAGGGTTGCCAATAAGGGGAAATTTTTGTTTATATAAATTAAAAAATCTGGGCAACTTTCACTTCAAGAATAATTATGACTGACAAAAAAAAATATACTTGTATTTAAGAAACAAGGGGACTAATAAAAAATAAAAAATTGTTTTTATCGGTAATACATGTCCAGGTAACCTAATCCCTTTGTGAGCCCCACTGCGAGGTGATGAAAAAAATCAATACTTCACTTGTTATTGTGGATAATTGATGAACAGACTTTCAGGGAATTTCATGATAAGCTTCTAATTAATGGATTAATAAATGTTAAGTGTTAATTTTATAAAACTGAGTAGAAATCGGCAAAAATGACTACTGTCCTGACTTCTATGTAAAGCAACTTTATTTCCGATTCATAAGTTTTCCATAGAACACATGACATGGATTGACAAACATTTTTGTGTCGCCTGACTAGGCGACATATAGGGATTACTTTCGTCGGCGGCGTCGGCGTCTGCGGCGTCCGGATTTCCTTGTCCGGAGCATAACATTGGTGTTGTACGTTCAAATGACTCCAAACTTGGTGTGCATGTTTCTGGCAATGACTCGAAGTGCAGTGCACAAGAACCGCAACTCTATCTTTTTCCGTTTTTGAATTATTTCCCTTTGATTGATTTTTATAGAGCATTTATTGTCTGGAGCATAACTTTGGTGTAGTATGTTCAAATGACTCCAAACTTGGTGTACATGTTTCAGGCAATGACTCGAAGTGCAGTGCACAAGAACCGCAACTCTATCTTGTTCCGTTTTTGATTTATTTCCCTTTGATTGATTTTTATGCAGTGTCAGGCGACACATCTGTTTCAAAGAAACATATCTAGTTTTTAAAATTTTCGATCATTATGTTTTGAGTTTTACCATTTTGTCAATAAACAGAATATGAGAGGCAACTGACCACATGGAAACGGTCACGGACTCTTTATCCAAAAGTTGTGAGTTTAAGCTTCAGTGTTAAGTCTATGTCCTGAAGCAAGATATATAATTTCAAATTCAGTTTATCTAGCTGAGAAAAGAAAATGTGCTTGGACAAAACCTTGCTTTGGACCGATAATCGATTTAAGTGCAAATTTATACTCTTATGTTGCTTTTAGTTCTTGAAACCGGGATAAGCTTTGAAATTGCTTAAGCGCCCTACAATAACAACGGAAACAACCAAATAACTAACCGATAAATCATTGATGATTGGATGGTTGTGACAAGACAATTTTTATTGATCTCGATCATAAGACATATGGCCGTGTAGTTTCACAATCATTCACTCACTTGAGTGTACACTCAACTCAAATTCGATAATATTTCAATGCCAATTTCCAAGACATTACACAGTTAAAATTGATTATCTTATGTAAAAATTAAATGGTTTAGTGTAGGTTTGTTGAACAAAGCGAAACATTATCTCAAAAAACTTAAAATTTTAAAAATATTGATGAGAGAAAAATGGGAATATTTGATTTGAGTGTACACTCAGCTGAGGAAATGATTGTGAAACTGGGGCCTTGTCTACATTGTACTTGTGCGCACGAGTCATGACAAGCTAGAGCTAGTACACTCGCACTTAGTGTAGCAAAATAACACCGCAGACAACTCAACCTATTGTACTAAACATCCTTCAACAAGGAGATACTTTGTCATTGATAGTCAGTTGACCGGGGTTCAACCAACAGCCGTAAGACACCTTGATTTTGAAGGCAAATGCTTGAACTACTCGGCCACATCAACCAAATAAATCATTGAACTAAGCCAAATACTTACCTGGTGTGTAGATATCCGACACTACTGGTTTATTTAACAATGGTATTTTTTCCATGCTGTTGCTTTCTAAATCCATCGTATTTTTCATGACTTTTTCTTCCTCATGTTTTTGACGTTTGCTGTACCAACGTACAATTATGACGTCATAGGCGGTTCAAGATAAAATCAATAGTTCGAAAAAGCTGCAGAGCACACTACAAAACAAAATTATGGTATTTATTTGGTCAGGAGTAAAAATCTCCCTTTTAACGGGGCTATCATTCAAGAAAACTATAATTTCAATAATAATAATAATAATATAAAAGTTTTAACACCAGGTTGAGTGGAGTGGAGAGGATTGTTTAACTTAGTTCAAATCTAGGCGGCTAACGATACTATGTTGATTTAGATTGCTTGGTCAATAACCGCCCCCCCCCCCTCCGAAACTTAAAAGGGTAATTCCAGTGTGTTTTATGGAATCCAACATTTTAAAATGTCATGTTCGATTTAATAGATAAACGAGTATTTTTGGTTTTATAGGCATCTTTTATAGATTGAGAAATATAAAGTAAAACATATTACATTATGTTTACTTCTGTAAGAAATAGTATTATAGAAAATTTTGTTTTTTAAACCCGTGTGCCCTGAAAACAGCATACTGCTTATTTTGACAGTCAAAGTAAAAAGAAAAAAATTGAAGGATGCTTCAAAATTCAAAATCGGAGATGTGTACAAAATCGATCTGAAAGGTTACGAATACTTAATAACTTGATATTTTCATTTGCCTTGTAAAATTCCCATATCTGCAAGCTGGAGAGCCGTTGCCTTCATTACTGACAATGAACGCCAAAAATTTTGTCACTTCGTGTATGAATACATATAAATCCGGAATTACATTACCATGGGTAAACAAACATGGCTATCAAGTCACTTTTGTTTATATTGGAAACAAGCTTGAAAAACGCTTTTTCTACGAAATTTTACAACGTAAAATCAAAGAAATCAATCGAATAAAATTGTGATAACATATATAGGCAACTGACTTATATTCATCGTAATATTGAAATTGTGAGAGACAGAGTGGTATTTTTGATGGCCTGTTGAAAGAACAGACAACAACAGATCTGTCAAAACAATCAAACCACAAAAAAATTTTGAACAATCGGATCTTAAAAAAATTCTTCCTACCTTGACAAAGCTGCTATATACCCTATTATTTAGAGACAATGTGTAATGGTACAACTTGCTTGTCAATCAATTTTGTGTCTCGCGGGATGTAAATTTCAAGTGATGTAAATTTCAATTGGAATTAGATTCACCTCTGTATGACACATCCAGTAAAAATTTTTCGTTTCACATGCTGTGTTTGTCGATCGGAAAAACTGAAAAAAAAATCTCTCGGTAAATCCCTGTCTACTCGCATATCGCAATTTCAAAACCCACATGCTTGGCCATTGAAAATTATCCCTCTGCTACAGTTTCCCCCCTTCCCGTTTCAGATTCACAAATTTCTCTTCCGACATATAGCCAGCAATCTTTTACTACAAACTTCTTTGCTAATTGAAATGGGGCCACACAGGTGCACCTGATTTTCGACCGAAATGTAGTCCACAAATAACAACACATTTATCGTTGATATTCAATTATATATATATATATGTTATATCCAATATTCTCAAAAATTCATTATGTTAATGAAAAATCGAGAAAATAAGTCTTCGGCAAGCGAACTGACCAACTTTTTCAAATTCAAATCTGCCCGATTGGGATTCCGAAACCCAGGCTTTGAAAAGCGTCTATTAGCTTTACACCACTTGGCCTTAGAATATTAGAAACAGATTATGCATTTTTGCATACCGTTTTCCCCAAAAAAAAGAACTGCTGAAACTGAGAGGTTTACGATAAAAAACGAAAGAAAACAAATCTTAAATCATTAGAATCGCTCTTGTATCCAAATCTCCGACATCTTCTTTACACACGACTCCGTCGGAATACAGAGACACGTTTCCAATTCTAATGTTAGGTAATACTTTAAATACAAGTAATTTAAACATTGATTTAAACAAAACAATTACTGAGGAAATCATTACTTTATCGAAATATTACCAGCTTAGAATAAGTTACAAAATAAATAAATAAATAAATAAATAATTACCTGTATCACTGAAAGTTGGATGTATGAATAAATAAAATGCATAATTATTTGCAAAACCTATATTTACACCGTAAAACCTGGTTTTGCGATCGCTATTTACGGCGTTTATGTAGGTGTTGTAAATTATTGTATATTTGCCAACATACTTAAGCCTGTAATATAATTCATTTCATCTTGAAAACTTACATTTACGGTTGCAAATCCGAGTTTAATGACGCAATTTGCAAAAGGTTTTGCGAGTTATTATGCATTTTGCTTGCCATACTGATAATTTTTTTCAGAACCTTGTTGACCGAGGGTTCAAAGGATTTATCATCGCTCTCTAGATCTGAACCCAAATCGCTGAGCAGATCCTTTTGACAGACTGTTTTCCTCCGTTTACCTCGGTTACCTCAATCATTCAGAGCTAACCACCTCGAAACATTTAAAATTATCTTGACTTGGACGTAAAACACCATTACTCCACTCATTTGCATGTAAACTTCGATACACTTGTTCAAATTACCTGAAGTTTCTTCTTTGTAAATGCTAGACATGTATTTAATTTGTACTTACACGTATTTAAGATCTGTAAGGTGTCGTTATTACTGCAAGTATCAGGCATACAGATCCCTATGTCAAGCTTTAATGGATATCCAGGCTAAATTAAAATGACATAGTTTTGTAAAATCAGTACCATAAAATAATCATAATAAACACTTCGAACATTTACATTTATATAAAAATGACAAATTACTAAATTTACAAATAAAAATCAGATGCTTTGTATTGCATAAATTTTATAGTAATTTAGCATCGATATGAGTAAAAAAATTTTGTCTGAACAGGTGCGTAAAAACAACATTTCTTTATTCCATTATTTAACAAGGGCCCTCGGTGGTCCGAGTGGTCTAAAGAACGGTTCACAGTGTCTCTCATCGCTTAGGTTTGAATCCCGCTCTGCAGATTCTGGTGCGAGATTTTTGCAGTTTGCTTTTGGAATGTCGGTGGTTTCTTCCACCGTCCTATAACTGACCGCCTCGTGAACGAATTTTTACTGTAATGTTAAACATCATCAATCCATTCATTTCTTAACGAATGGAACCAAAACATCAATACATTTGTTTGCGCACGGAGCATTGCATTTGCATTTTTTATCTGATACGTTACAAAGTCTTTTCATGTTATATCGAGGAAACCTTTCAAGATTTTAGAAAACAATCAAACAACAAGCAATTAGTTCGCATTTAATTACAAATATGTTTATTGGAATCCCTGTCCAACAGTATTGCCCTTTATTTGTGGTAGGATGGCGTCACTTCCTGTGTTGTCAATCTCGGAAGTTATTGCCAGACATGCGTCGTACGATCCCATCAGTTTTGTGTTTCCATCTATAATTCCACTTGGAAGTTTGTCAACTGCATCGAACACTAAATAAAAAATTTGGTTACTGAATGAATAAGTAATTTAACATAAAAGACTATTACCACCCTACTTTCAAACAGCCTTGTTTTTAGTTATTCGTCAATTTCATGACAAAAGAAAATATTTGTAACTAAACAAAGCATGTACCTTGCAACTGACAGCGCAATGAGAACACCGATAAATTGAATATTAGAAATTAATAATAAACAGCAAAAGGACAACGTTAATATCACCCTACTTTAAAACAGATTTTCCGTCAACTTCTTGCAATGGGTTATAGAAGAAAACAATTTGTAACTAAAAACACGGAAACCACCAAACCAATAGGATTACAAATACATCAAATTTATTCATTTTCTAAAACATGATATATCTTTTTTGTACAAGTTTTATGTCATTTTCTTACTCCATATTGTGAAATCTCTTTGGAAAGTTTCCATTGTACACTTTTTCATGTGAAGGAAAGAAAACTTAAATTCTGCACTTGAAATTGAAAAGAAATATTCAAATTCTGCTCATGGCAAATTTCCCAATTACACTGATTCTGGAAATTAAGCATTGTAACGATTAGAAGGTCACCTACTTTACAACCAGACACTGCTCAGCTATTCTTAGATTACAAAATCGAATGCATTGTTTGTTTTTTTTCAAATGAAACCTAGTTCATAAAACGTTTTAAAAATTAATATTTGAACAATATCAACTGAAAATATTTAGATTTGAAGTAGATGAAAACTAGCAAAACTACTCAAAATAAAGAACCAAAGATGTAAACAGTATTATTATAAAGTCTATATATGTCTCTCGATGTTTCCCACTATTATTTAATAATTAATAATAATTAATCATGCATGTTCGTTCGGAATCGAGTTCGTATGAAGGAAATCTGGAACATTAAGGTAATAAACTACGACACCAAATTGTTGTTTTTGACGATTCTTACTAATCAACTCGGCACTTATTTGCCGTCGTTGTCATCGTCATCACCGCAACCACCACCAACAACACCACCAACAACACATTCATCTTAATCATCATCACCATCATCGTCATCATCATCACTACCATCACCATCAACAACAACACCTCCATCATCATCATCATCATCAACAACATCACTACCTCTATCATGATGATGATAATGATCACATTATCACTACCATCATCAAAACCAACGCCTCCTTCATCATCATCAACGTCATCATCATCAACACCACTATCATCGTCATCACCATAAACATCAATCCAAGAAAACTAAGAAAAATGTTTTGTTTTTAAAAATTCAATTTTACTGGGTGAAGATCATTAAATGATTATAATGTGTTGAAGATGTGATCAAATTGGCCTTATATTATCATTTTAATGATAACAACTGATAAAGGCTAAAATAAAATTTGTTTCTATATTATATTGATACATGTATTTGACAATTTTGAATGATAGTGACGTGGTTGTTAAATAATAATTATTATTATAATACGCTAATACGCGCCTTGGCAGTTTATCTTCAAGAGTCAAGGCTATATATTCAATCTTGTAATAATTGTTTGGTTGACTGATATCATAATATTTCAATTTAACTTTCTTCTCATGTTTTTCTTCTAAAATAAAACTTTCTTTTTATAGCCCAATATTGTCCTTGCATAATTCCCATGACAGTTGCTAAAGATTGATTAAAACATATTTCTGACGAGGATGCTGTAATGGCGCTTGATTTCAGGTTCTTAATTTTCTCAGCCGTTGATTGCAAAAATGTCGTTTGTGTTAATTCAGGATCCAAATTGAACGTTGTTAAAACTTTTTATTTTTAGGAATTTCGTCTTTAATCACATTTTGAATCCTTAATTGTGCTTGCTTCAAGGGTTTTGTATATGGTAAATTATCCGAACCGACATTTAGAGCTTTGGTTTTATGTAATATCCCGAATCAAAGAACAAAAGTAAAAAATAAAATCATTATTTTAAACATGGTGTCCTTACGGATATTTTGATAATTGTGCAACTTATTCACTTAGAACTATATATATATTATCAGAAGTCCATTAATTACTTAATGGACTTCTGATATTATGTATATATGTACATAAGGTTAAGATATATGTGTCCTTTATCGCTATTATTTATTTTATTTTTTTTTAGTGATGTCATATCATGTGATGTCAGTTTTGGAGTAAAGTGCATATTTCATATATATATAAAATGAATTTCTATGTTTTGGGTACTTCATATTTCTTCATAACCCATGAACTGACCCTCTCAATATAAGTGACATACACATCTAGTTCATAAAATAGCACATTTGGCCTAGTTCATTATTAGGTACGTACATTATATACACATGGATAACGTATCTGAAAAAAAAAAAAACAAAACAACAAATTGATATACATACCATTTGAGAGAATGATGTTACTTCGTACAAAATGCACATTTTTTAAAGTTTGAGCAAATTTAACCCATGTATGTAAAAGTTATGGAGCGGACACGGTTTTACATTGAAAAACATTTGTTCTAAGTTGGTTCAAAATCTATCCATAGATGTTAAAGATATAGAGGGGACAATTCATGATTTTACACGGACGGACAGTCAGACACGGTCATGATTATTTTCGCATACCTTAAAACAATGGGTTTGCAACTTCACGGTGTAAAATACTGAACTACGATAAACATGTAAAATAAACTAAACTAAACTCCATCAAAAATACATGTATAAACTCTCTTCAACTACTAAAATTAACAAATTATGCATTTAATTTATAGAAATAATTAATATCTTTGAATTTGTGGCTTGCCAGTCTCAATAAGTGGCTAAGTAGCTCAACTGGAAAACGTCCCACCGGTATAATTTGACTGAGATCTCTTGATCGAGTCCCAGTTTGGCTGCTACAGTTTTTCCCTTTACTTACTGCATTTTGAGGCTTGTCCGATCCGTTAAAATTGCCAACTTATAGGTTAGTTTCTATGGAGGGTAAAAAGGGTCATAATTCTATTATTCGTTTATGTTCTTAAATACAAGTTTCAAGTCACTGTTGTATTCGTTCATGTCACCTACGGGTATCGTTATTTTTCGTGGTTGTAACTCGCATTCCAATTATGTTAACAAATGAATTAAGTGCTTCATTATGACAACAGAGGGCACATCGAACGCTACAATAAATTCTCCCGTGGAAAAATCCCCGATATTTATCGGTAGTTTGACAGATCTGGAAGTATTCGAAAAGGCCGCATTTTACGATGGCCGATATCAGCCGTCAAGTTTCATTTCTTGTAGAGGAGAAGTGTATTTTGTCATTGTCAAGTTTATGGCAAGCAAATTGCACAATAATTCGAGAAACCTACATTTACGCCGTAAAACCTAGTTTTGCGGTCGTAAAACCTACTTTTACGATCGTAAAACCAGGTTTTGCGCCGTAAATCCTACTTTTGCGATTGCAAAACCTAGTTTTACGAATTATTGTGCAATTTACGCCGTAAAACTAGATTTTACGACCGTAAATTCAGGTTTTCAAGTTATGGCAAGCAAATTGCACAATAATTCGAGAAACCTACATTTACGCCGTAAAACCTAGTTTTGCGGTCGTAAAACCTACTTTTACGGTCGTAAAACCAGGTTTTGCACCGTAAAACCTACTTTTGCGATCGCAAAACCCAGTTTTACGAATTATTGTGCAATTTACGCCGTAAAACTAGGTTTTACGACCGTAAATGTAGGTTTTACGATCGTAAAAGTAGGTTTTGCGATCGCAAATGCATATTTTTTATTTTTTGTGCAATTTGCGTTGTAAAACTAAGTTTTACGGTATAATAACATGTATGAACACCGTAAAACCTACTTTTACGATCGTTAATTTTATTATCAGTCGCAAAACCAAGTTTTACGTCGTAAATGACAATTTACTTTATACTTGTGCACAGTATTAACATTTACGTTATCTGATTGGTTAATAGTTTTTAATGTCATGTAACCCCTTATTTGATTGGATAAAGTGTATGTGTCAACAATAACAGATCAAATTATTAATCGATCTATTGAATAATAAACAATAATTAGTATTAGTATTAGGGTTTGTGTAATTATATATAATAGAGTATTCTATATCTCTGACTGGGTTGTATCAGCGACATTAAAACCGTTTTAAAACCACTGCCGGGTTGTATAAATATTACCTATTAACTACTTTATTTGTATAAGTAATCAGTATTAAAAATATAATAAAATATTTTTAAATAATTATTTGGGTAAAATATAACATTGTTCATTCGTGTGAATTAAAGATATTATCATATTATAAAGATATTGTACAGCATTAATAAATGCAATAACGTGGAATCTTAAGACAAAAGGAAATAATAATGATAATAATTTGACATCGGTAAATATTAGTTAATACTAGTAAATTATGTTATTGTCCCCAATTAATCTGTATTGTTCTACGGCACAAGTAGATACGTGAATATGTCCTCATCCAGCGCCGAGTCTGCCATAATATCGAAGAAGCCATGCATTCGAATTTATATACAAGCTTAACACCTGGCATGTAATATCAAAATTTTAAACACTTCTTTTTATTATTAATGACCTGTTGATGAGTTACATGATGAAGGACCTTGTTAGTGATTCATTTTTCGGATAAGTAATTTTTTATCATTGTTTTAACAGAAAATAGGAATGCCAGTAGAATTTCTATGCTAATCTATTGCACAATCTCTTTCAGCTAAAACTTTTAATTTTATGTTTAAAAGTCGTAAAATATTTATTTTAAATTTTCTCTATTTTCGACGTTGTATTTAAATCAATAATTGTGAAACAAATTGTGTCTCGTATGTGTTTTAGGCAGGGTGTCACTTTTTTAATGTATTTATTTGTAAATACTTTTAAATATCATTAAATTAGATATATGGCACATTAATAAACTATTTTACTGCTACATATTCTCTACTGTATATCGTAAAGTCAAAAAAAATAAATGATTAATAAATTTTAGTGCTAAAATGATTTGCCGAAATCTCTGAAATTCTTACAATTCCCATCGAGTTTACCCGATTGAGCCAAATTATAATAATAATAATGATAATAATAATAATACTATTTCTAACAATTCAAGTTTGTTGTTACAAGGGAAAGAATAATCGTGTTCACTAGGTTCAATTTAAAGCTATATATACTTCATTTCATTTCATTTCATTTCATTTCATTTTATTTTATTTTATTTTATTTTATTTATTTTATTTTTTTTAATTTTATATCCTATTTTTATTTATTTATTTATTTATTTATTTATTTCAAAAATTAAAAATACAACTACAAAGTATTCAGATGGTAATCAGTCAAATAGTTTAATTTTGTACTGATCCATTAACATAAAAACTTTTAAATAATAATATTTCTTTTATTACAATCCGTAAAAAGTATTATTAAAAACGCCATATCATATTATGCGTTCAGAATTTGGAGAAAAAAAAACACGTCGTATCCACCCCTACAAACCAAACTCGTAAATAAGTTTAAGTATATCACACATTTTATATTTTGAATTGTGCATTTTTAATAAACTTTTAATAAAGCATAGCTTTCGAAAATGAATAAGAAGTGTCAGAAATGCGATGTATCTTTAATTGTATTTAATCTTTTTTGCTTCTTGATCGATTTTTTTGTTAATAAATATTGAATGAAGTTTTAATTGTACTGTTATTAAAACATAAATTAATAATGTCTTAAATATTCTACTTATCTTCCTGTTTTTTTTAGTCATAACACACACGCACATGCACTCTCAATTTTTGTTAATTTTTGAACAACACATCAATTAGCGCGCCACGAAGCCATTTGTAACGAGCAATCTCATTGGCTAACTTATTTGATGTTCGTAAAACCAGGTTTTACGATCGTGAATTTTATTAACGGTCGTAAATGTATTTTCTTTAAAAATGCACAATAATTGTGGTAAAACCTGGTTTGCACCGTAAATTAACATTTACGAACGCAAATGCATTTCAACTTGAAAACCTGAATTTACGGTCGTAAAACCTAGTTTTACGGCGTAAATTGCACAATAATTCGTAAAACTAGGTTTTGCGATCGCAAAAGTAGGTTTTACGGCGCAAAACCTGGTTTTACGATCGTTAAAGTAGGTTTTACGACCGCAAAACTAGGTTTTACGGCGTAAATGTAGGTTTCTCGAATTATTGTGCAATTTGCTTGCCATATCAAGTTGAATTGCATTTGCGTTCGTAAATGTTAATTTACGGTGCAAAACCAGGTTTTACCACAATTATTGTGCATTTTTAAAGAAAATACATTTACGACCGTTAATAAAATTTACGATCGTAAAACCTGGTTTTACGAACATCAAATAAGTTAGCAAATGAGATTGCTCGTTACAAATGGCTTCGTGGCGCGCTAATTGATGTGTTGTTCAAAAATTAACAAAAATTTAGAGTGCATGTGCATGTGTGTTATGACTAAAAAAAACAGAAAGATAAGTAGAATATTTAAGCCATTATATATTCATGTTTTAATATCAGTACAATTAAAACTTCATTCAATATTTATTAACAAAAAAATTTATCAAGAAGCAAAAAAGATTAAATACAATTATGAAGATGCATCGCACTTCTGACACTTCTTATTCATTTTCGAAAACTATGCTTCTTTAAAAGTTTATTAAAAATGCACAATTCAAAATATAAAATGTGTGATATACTTAAACTTATGTACGAGTTTGGTTTGTAGGGGGTGGATACGACGTGTTTTTTTTTTCTCCAAATGCTGAACGCATAATATGATATGGCGTTTTTAATAATACTTTTTTACGGATTGTAATAAAAGAAATATTATTATTTAAAAGTTTTTATGTTAATGAATTAGTACAAAATTAAACTATTTGACTGATTACAATCTTAATACTTTGTAGTTGTATTTTATTTTTTGAAATAAATAAATTAAAAAATAAATAAATAAATAAATAAAAATAGGATATAAAATAAAATAAAATATAAAATGAAATGAAGTATGTGTAGCTTTAAATTGAACCTAGTGAACACGAATATTCTTTCCCCTGTAACAACAAACTTGAATTGTTAGAAATAGCTAGTATTATTATTATCATTATTATTATTATTATAATTTGGCTCAATCGGGTAAACTCGATGGGAATTGTAAGAATTTCAGAAATTTCGGCAAATCATTTTAGCACTAAAATTTATTAATCATTTATTTTTATTGACTTTACGATATACAGTAGAGAAAATGTAGCAGTAAAATAGTGTATTAATGTGTCACATATCATAATTAAATGATATTTAAAAGTATTTACAAATAAATACATTAAAATAAGTGTGACACCCTGCCTAAAACACATACGAGACACAATTTGATTGACAATCATTGTTTCAAATACAACGTCGAAAATAGAGAAAATTTAAAAATACATATTTTACTACTTTTAAACATAAAATACAAAATTGTTAGCTAAAAGAGATTGTGCAATAGATTAGCATAGAAATTCTACTGGCATTCCTATTTTCTGTTAAAGCAATGATAAAAAATTACTTATCCGAAAAATGAATCACTAACAAGGTTCTTCATCATGTAACTCATACGAACAGGTCAATAATAAAAAAAGAAGTGTTTAAAATTTTGAAATAACATGACAGGTGTTAAGCTTGTATATAAATTCGAATGCATGGCTTCTTCGATTTTATGGCAGACTCCGCTAGATGAGGACATATTCACGTATCTACTTGTACCGTAGAACAATACAGATTAATTGGAGACAATAACATAATTTACTAGTATTTACTAAAATTTACCGATGTCAAATTATTATCATTATTATTTTCTTTTGTCTTAAGATTCCATGTTATTGTTTTGTTAATGTTATACAATATCTTTATAATATCTTTAATTCACACGAATGAACAATGTTATATTTTACCCAATAATTTTTAAAAAAATATATATATTTTTATTATATTTTTAATACTTTAAAGTAGTTAATATGTAATATTTATACAACCCGGCAGTGATTTTTAAACGGTTTTAATGTCGCTGATACAACCCAGTCAGAGATATGTAATATTCTATAATATATTATTACACAAACCCTAATACTAATAATTTTTATGGCCCTATTCGATTTTTTAAAAATTGCTTTATTTAAAAAATTTGTATATTATTCAATACATCGAATAATGATTTTGATCTTATATTGTTGACACATACACTTTATCCAATCAAATAAGGGGTTACATGGCATTAAAAACTATTAACCAATCAGATAACGTAAATGTTAATACTGTGCACAAGTATTAAGTAAATCTATCATTTACGACGTAAAACTTGGTTTTGCGACTGATAATAAAATTAACGATCGTAAAAGTAGGTTTTACGGTGTTCATACATGTTATGATACCGTAAAACTTAGTTTTACCACGCAAATTGCACAAAAAATAAAAATATGCATTTGCGATCGCAAAACCTAGTTTTACGATCGTAAAACCTACATTTACGGTCGTAAAACCTAGTTTTACGGCGAAATTGCACAATAATTCGTAAAACTAGGTTTTGCGATCGCAAAAGTAGGTTTTACGGTGCAAAACCTGGTTTTAAGACCGTAAAAGTAGGTTTTACGACCGCAAAACTAGGTTTTACGGCGTAAATGAAGGTTTCTCGAATTATTGTGCAATTTGCTTGCCATACAAGTTTCTATTGTCATTTTACATATTTCTCCAACGTTATTCTTACCATTTTAGAAAGTTGACAACAAAATTGTCAATTTTCTTATTGTCACATTCCTTTAGGAAGAGAGTTATCTAGTAGCAAAACTCGAAAAAATTAATTGGATAAATCGTTTCAGAAAGGAATGCGACATTAAGAAAAGTGACAATTTTGTTGTCAACTTTCTAAATTGGTAAGAATAACGTTGGAGAAATATGTAAACTGACAATAGAAACTTAACAACGACAAAATACAATATCAACAAAGGAATGTGACAATAAGAGAAGTGACAACTTTGTTGTCAACTTTCTAAATTGGTAAGAATAACGTTGAAGAAATGTGTAAACCGTCAATAGAAACTTGACAATGACAAAATACACTTCTCCTCTACAATAAATGAAACTTGACGGCTGACATCGTAGCATTTAGGCTAGTTGTCATGTGCTACTTTTGAATTTTTATAAAATAATACAATATAAAAATTCAAAAATTTATAATATGACATAGTACATAATACGCTAGTATAGTAAGTAGGCTATTTTCTATGTGACTGTTTGATTGATTGAAGAATGCGAGATAAAGGTTTTGTGTAATATTTACTTAATCTGTTGAAAAGGATATTGACGGCAAATTTTTGGTCCGGTGATTTTATTGTCCAAGCCCCTCCATCTCTGCCCCGGTGCTGCCTCTCCAATAAAACTTCTAAATGTATATTTGGAGCAAATTAAGGAATGTGGATGTCCTTTTATACCTTGTATAAAAATCAAGTAGGTCAATTAATCTTTCCAGTCGATAGACTCAGTTTATGATGTAGCGGGTCGGGCTTGATAGGTGGCCGGGTAGCTCAGTCGGTAGTATTGGGAAGGTTCGAGTCCCGGTTTGGCCGCTGCATTTGTTCCCCTTTCCTGTTACATTTGGGGACTCGTCCGATCCTGGCCATGGGAAGTGGATAACTAACAGGTTGGTCCCAGAGTGTAACCTGGTAGTCTCGATTCTAAGTGGTTGAATCGAAAAAAAGGAAAGGAGGAATGTAGCGGACCGGGCTTGATAGGTGGCCGGGTAGTTCAGTCGGTAGAACATCCCAGCGCTAGTATAGGGAAGGACCCGAGTTAGAGTCCCCGTTTGGCTGATGCATTTTTTCCCTTTCCTGTTACAATGGCATTAAATTAATAAATAAAAAAATATATCAATGGTACTGAAGACACTAAGCGTCGTTGTTGCAGATACTGCCATTTATTGAAGTAAATTATAACATAATAAATGGGAATGGGACTATAATGACTACTAACCACATAAGACAGGTGACCTTTATAATGAGGTTAAAAGATACAAGATAAGATATTCTTTATTACCAATTTAGGGCCTAACATGAGCATATACAAATACATAAGATAGAGAACCAATAGATACAAGATTAAATACATATAGATTAACATATGACCATTTTGATATCACGCCCTTTATCAGTCCAAAAGTCCTGATATCACCCTGAGGGCCAAAGGCTAGAGTGCTGCTACAGGACTTTAGGGCGATAAGGGCCAGATAACAAAATGGTCATATCATAATCTTTTTATCATATGTTTTTCGCTTCAAATAAACAAAACTTGTTGCCAATTGTAAAATGTCTTCCCCAGTCAGTGCAGTTGTTGTTTACACAGACAACTGATTTGTAATACTAATAAGCGAAACAAAATCAGGAAGCCACACTTTGGTTTGTACATCTATTAAATTACTTTACATGAAACTGTAAATGATGTACTAGC
The DNA here is from genome assembly GCA_029721355.1 of Tegillarca granosa. NCBI lineage: Eukaryota > Metazoa > Mollusca > Bivalvia > Arcoida > Arcidae > Tegillarca > Tegillarca granosa. Next base: position 11,672,739 of record CM056606.1, on the reverse strand, counting down.
CTAAATGCGGCCTTTTCGAATACTTCCAGATCTGTCAAACTAACCGATAAATATCGGGGATTTTTCCACAGGAGAATTTATTGTAGCGTTCGATGCGCCCTCTATTGTCATAATGAAGCACTTAATTCATTTGTTAACATAATTGGAATGCGAGTTACAACCTCGAAAAATAACGATACCCGTAGGTGACATGAACGAATACAACAGTGACTTGAAACTTGTATTTAAGAACATAAACGAATAACGATATGAGTTCGTGAAATGAACTAATAAATGTTAACAGTAAGATTATTTAGAATGCAATTTAGACACATAGAATTATAGACATGGACAAATGAAATTGTCATGATGCGATATAGACGAATTAATAATACTTGATAGCATCAACATACAAGAAGTTAGATGAATTAGCCTCTCACCTACATACATAGAATTATGACCCTTTTCACCCTCCATAAGTTTCAGGGAAGAACCTTGTGGTTTCGATTTAAAGTAAATGAATCGAAAAAAAAGGAATGTGACAGACTGACTTGATAGGTGCCCGCTAGAATTGGGAAGGCTTTGCCTGGTTCTATTCCCTGTTGTGTCGCTTCTTTTTTCTCTTCCTTTTAAATTTTACATATATATAATTAAATTCTGATATTTGAGAACATCGTTTACATTAGATATTTCATATATATATATATATATATATATATATATATATATATATATATATATATATATATATATATATATATATATATATATATATATATATATATATATATATATATGCGCAAATACACATAAAACTTACACATAGAAAAGACATTATAAATGAACGGTTTTATATGACTCTGCACAATGCCGCGCACATACAACACCTAAATCTGTGGCTAGAAAGCTGATAAAATCATAAAGGTCTATTTAAGATAGATCTACTGATTAACCTTATCATGCTAAGAATATTCAAGGTTTAATTAAACAAATAATGTTACACTTATTGTGAAATCAGTAACTATTTAACCAACCTAGCTAGATCTAGTTAAGCCTAATGTACCCATATCAGCGTCAGAAACTACCATAATAGAACAAGAAGACAACCTTCACCTTCACACGTAAACTTTATCTTGTCAACCTACGTCTGCGTTAACGGTTAGGTGTGTTTGATTTAAATTAATTTGACAGGCTTGTACTCCGAATTCTTTGATCAGGTAGGCACGTGCACTTGTATTTACAACGAGCAATGGTCTTTACTAGATATATTTTGTGATGCAACACGAAGAAGAAAAATGCAGGACCGGACTGAGGATCGAACCCGGGACCTGCCGCTCTATAGGCGAGTGCTCTACCAACTGAGCTGTTGAGACTGCTACAGTGGCAAAATTATGAGACACCACTCCTGAGGGCCACACTGGAAGAAAAATCTAGCCTGCAGAGCCAGTCCGGGGATCGAACCTAGGACCTCCAACACTTTCAGCGAGGGCTTTTTCAACTGAGCTTTCAGAACAATGTACTTTTAACTTTTTCTACGTGTTACATGTCTATTCGAAATTTTGATATTCTCTTTTAAAAAATTCTCTTCAAAAACTTTATTTTTGAAAAAGTAATAAAAGCTACCATGATTTTCAAAATATTTTTAAAAACTGCTATTTATTGAGAGGTAAGCATATAGCAATATATTGATCTTAAAACTGATGACAATAGACTTTATTGGATACTGTATTTGTAATTCAGCAGAATTCAATTGAATTTCTTCTGACCTAAACACACTTTATGCCTAAGGCCTATGTAGGGTCAGAACAATTTCTGTATTAAAAACCTGGGATTTCCCTATTTCAACTGATGTCGTATTACAGTAAGGGATGTCACCTCATTTTGCTTTAGACTGCAAATAGTGTAAATGTAGAAACATTACTCACTTTCACCAAATGGTGAATGATTTGTCTTGCAAAATATATATTTAAAGATGTCATCATCGCTGGTTGGAGAATTTGGATCAGTTTCTTCAGTGTTAATGTTTGCTGACATCTTCCATTTTCAAACCAAGATTACATGACTTCATAGAACTCTCATTCAAATATATTGGAAATGAAATCACCCATCTTTCCATTAAGGTTAAGAATTTTGTATATTTCACACTGAAGCCTAATGAGATGTAGCCCCATCTGACACCAGTTGGTATCAGAAAATCCTGTTTTTTTTAAAAAAAAAAAAAAAAAAAGAAATTGTTCTTACCCTTCACACAGCCATCAGACATAGTGCGTTGGGGTCAGAGGAAATTCAGACTAGCCTGGGGGCTGTCTAGGGCCAGAACAATTTTTATATAAAATACTGGTTGGTTAAGGAAAATCCCAAGTTTTTATTCAGAAATTGTTCTGTATTTGATATAGAAATTGTGCTATTAAACCCTACAAACATCCATCAGGCATAAAGTGTGTAATGGTCAGAGAAACTCAGAATGTTTGTTTTTTTTTATTCTTAATTATCAGATTACACTTTTTGATATTATTAGTTATCTAAAAAAATGAAAAAAATTCATATGTTACTCTGACATCCAAATATGTAATTAATTATGTGTTTTGCATTTCTAGAAAATTGGTTTTTGTGGTTAAAGGGCAAAGTAAAGAGCAAACAATATTATCTAAAAGAACACAGCCATAATAATATGTAAAAGAACTGAGTCAGAAAATTATGTAACATAACAGAATCAGGTTATAATGCTTAAACAGAGTGATAATAAAGAAGGTATTCATGACAATGCAGTTTCATTCAAAAGGTGTAAGTTGAAATCTGACCGTTCAATCGTGCATTCATATTTGCATTTTATAAATGACTCTAGCCGCATGGTAGATGTTGTGTGGCTAAACTTTGAAGGTTACAGGGTGAAGTATAAGACTTTAAAACCCAGAGAGTTTGTTGATGTTAATACTTTCGTTGGACATCCTTGGTTGTTTTTTGATTCGGAAACTGGTGATAGACTTGTTGTGCAGTCAAACGAACTGTTTGAGCCACAAAGCAGTGAAAATGGACCACCAAGAAGAACTATAGTCCGTATAACAATACCTGGTAAGTTTTATAGGTACAGGAGTAGATTGGAGTAACAGTTTTTTTATACCTCAGTCAAGATTCTTTTTATCAGTAATGAAATGATCAGTTCTTGGATGGTGGAGGAGTTTTTGCAATTAAAAGATGGTCAGTTCTTGGATGCTAACTCAGTGAGCTAAAAGTTCCCCTGAGTGTGTGCTAGTACATGACGGGCCATTGACATGACATTTAGGGGCAAGTGAACTAGCACTGTAAACTTGGCCTTAAGTGTACACTAGTTCAACGCTGATCAAAAACACTTGCATACTCAGACACTACATGGACTTGTTTTAAGAGAAATTCTTGAGATTAAAAGAAATTGTGATGTTAAAAAATTTAACCAACCAATCCACTGCTTTATGAGAGTCTCAATGTGTATGGTTTCACAAAGTGTTAATTATGATTTCTCTCTCTCTTTTCCACAGTTTATAGTTTGCAAGAAAGGTGTGGTCAAATTCTGAGGACATTTATAACAATAAACAAAGTGGATGAACTGGATTTGCCACAACATCTTAAAGAAGAATTAAAAAATTCCATCAGAACTTCATTGAAATATGTAAGATCCTGATATGAAAGGAAAACAATAGGTTTCGGACCTCTGCTTCTGGTACATAAGTTTTTAGCTAGCTCATCTGGCAGTATACAGCTGAGCTTATGGATTGGCAACGTGTGTGTATGTTGGGTACACCTGTCCTCAAACTTTAACATTCTCCTCTATAACCCCTGGACTGAATTAAACTAAATTTGGTGAGGAAAGTCTTTGGTTGATGAACATTGAAATTATGTCCAACATTGCATTCTGAATTCCAAGATGGCTGTCTGTACTGTAATTAGAAAAACAGATAAAAGGCTATTACAGGTTTGTTTATGAATGGATAAAATCCAAATATGATTTAAAGAATGAAGATGTAATTCCATTTAACATATAGTACCGGTATGTTTTTTTAGAATTTTTTTCATTAATCCAAATTGCACAGATTATGCAAATATAGTTATTTTTTAAGGTAATTCTTTTAAAAAAAATTTAAAAAATAAATGAAAATAAAAGTTTAAAAAGAATTAAATACAAATAAAAATTTAAAAAAAACTGTGCAAAATTGAATGACTTCCATAAGTCTTGTTTGACAATATTCAAAATTGTCTTTGCCATGGTTGTCTGAAATTCAAATGCAAAAAAATGCAAACATAGTGCCAGGTGAGCCATACAGGTCATATTGGGCCTTATCTTAATAATTAAAAAAAATTCAATTGGAACTTGTATGTGTAATATACATAGAATACTTAAAGATTTTAAACAGGGTTTAAAACATAATTTACTGGTACATGGGTTTTAATGGGTCATTGCCTTTGATGCATCTAGGAACATTTTTTTGACTGCATATGCTGCAAGTATTTATGCAAATGATAATTTTTGATGTCAAATACAGTTTCTTTATCAACCCATTCAGATAAAATTGATGGGTTTTTCTAAACAATGAGCCATTGAAAAGTATGCATCTATGAAACAAGGAAAATTATGAGATTTTTAAGAAAAGTGAAAAAAGTTATTACATGTACTTAGAAATTTAACAAACAAATTAACATTAAAAAAATATCAAATTTATGTCCAAAAAAGAACTGTACATGTATTAAGCCAATTGTTTAAATTCATTGGCCATTATTTAGTTATCATAGGGGAATACTATAGCAATCAGAAACTTTATTGGTCATGTTAAAGGTAAGAATCTCGAGCCATACATAATTTTCATTGTTTATTACAGAAATGTAAGCAGCTCAAGGTACTAATAGATACAAGTTGATCTTAGCAATGATTGTGGTGCTTTTGGTGACAGATGATATAACAGCAGGTCCAGCAACAAGGTCTGGTTTTGTATATGTCAGCAGGACTCTATGGATTGTTTTTAGGCAAAGCTGCTGGATAAATTAAGATAATAACTATATTGTTATGTGTTTGAGTTGTAGAAGAATGGAAGAGAATGTCGCCTAAAGTTTATATAAGCTTTCTATGGTGCTTAAAAACTTGCTAAAATTTATACCAAGATTTGTATGGTGCTTGAAAATGCTAATTACTACATGTTTTCTGAGATTTATGAATCTAGCACTGCTGTCATATTAATAAAATATATGACATTATTTTAAGGTTGACATCAGTACATGAAGTACCTATATAGGTACATACACATCTTTTAAACTATTGACACTAAAAAAAATGGTAGATCTCCCCAAAAATGGCTGACCTTGACTTTCAAACTTTTAAATTCTATTAAACCAGGTATTTGAGATTTTTTTTTTTTTTCTTTTTTTTTGGCCATTAGGCCTCTTGTAATCTTGTTAGTTGAGAAAGCCTAGAGTAATATTTTGTAAAACTACAGCCTGTTTAAAGTCAGGTTGGAAAATAGAATTAATTTTAAAAATACATAGACATGTATTTATAGTTATATTGCTTTTTAATCCTAAGTCTTATATAATTAGTTTAACACGCTTTCTTTAAAAATTTTCTAACCTAGGAATTAGTGGTGAGACAATTTAGACTAATAAAGGTGCTTCTTGTATGTATTGACACTGTGTTGCCATGGTGATTTTGGAATCTGAATCTTGTACAGTAATACTGAAAAGTTGAAATTGAAAAGGAAAATTTCTTAGCAATGTTAGTTGTTTTTTTTTTTTTTTTTTTTTTTTTTTTTTTTTTTTTTTTTTTTTTTTTTTTTTTTTTTTTGAAACTTGGTATAAAACTGGACTATTCTGGGTCTCATGGTATTTGTTGAATTTTGCAAGTCTCAATATATTTTTTATAAACTAATTTTTTTTCATGTTTGTTGTTTTAATTCATCTCAACATCATGTGGTATTGAGTGGAGTTTTACATTTATTTAAGGTTTCTACACATACTAGTCAGTATACTAGTACATGTATATATATTAAGACAGTCATTTGTGAGATGGTGGAGGAAAAATGAGTGACTGGAGAAAACCACAGGTCAAGGCTTTCTTTGTGTAGTATAGTTTCTACTATCATCATTGCATTGACCACGTTAAAATATTGAAAAACCTGAGGGCATAAAACACTATTACTTCACTCCACATCTTCCAGTTAGAGTTTGATAATTAGACTATAAATGTATAGTTTTACAAAATGGCAGCTCTTTTTAGAGATATTAATGTAAAAATGTGTACAAATATTGAGGTAAAATGCAGCTGATTGATCTGTATAAATATCATTTATTCATTAAATAAATAAAACATAACTTTATATTAAGATTGTTTCATATCTTGACCAGTCTTCCTAATGTTTTTGTATGCCCTGTCGGGGCTTTCATTTGACCCAACCTCCTGCGTGGATCAGTGGTAGAGAGTCTAATTTGAGAGAGCGGGAAATTAGGGGTTCAAACCATGGCTGGGTCATACATAAGACTTTACAATTTGTGGTACAGCATACTCGCCTGGTGCTGAACATAAGTAGGACAGAGTGACGAAAGGTTCACCCGGTGCTAGGATAATGTGACTAAAGGAATGGATTGCTTTTGTTCGGCATACTGACTCGCTGAACTAACACCTTAACAAAAAGTCACCTTGAGTGTGTACTAGTACAAGGCAGACCGCAATTAACACCTGCACACATACACAAACTTGTTCGTCGATAATTCCTTGAAGATAAATAATCATGCTGCTGTCCAAAAAAAAAAGCTGATTAGAAATAAAAGCCTTGCTCTTTACGCAAAAATCTGAAAAAAAATTGATGACGCGACGATAAACACCATTTCAATAACAACAACACCCCTTTGACCTTTGTATTTTTCCATCTAAAAAAGTCATTTTGGCATTGATCTCTCAAGCCACAACATAACAAACCATGGTCCATTCTCCAGGCATAATTTCAATCGTGACTATATGGTGAATGAATCTTGTTCTACCTTTAAAATATTTTAGTTAAGCTTACATGGAATATATTACAGTAACACATATATTACTATTGGTCCATTATTGTTTGTCACATTTTTTTTTTTTTTTTTTTTTTTTTAAATATTTCTTATATTCAAAAATTTTCTCAAAAAATAGCAGTAAGATTGATTTAAAAAACATGGACCTAACCAAATTCTATTTTTAAATTAGAAAATCATCCCTGAATTCTTCTTTACATAGAGCAGATTTTGGGGAAAAAGCTGAAATTTAATGACTTCAATGATCCAATTGGGCCTCACCCAAGATTACATCAGGGTACTAAAGTATTCTAAGGTTAATAGAGGTCATATGAATTAATAAACAAATCACATTTCCTTACTTCATGGTGTTAAAACATAAAAGAAATATGAAAATGAAATTGATGTCGAAAGATGCAATAGATATAGTTAAAAAAGTTTTGATTTTTTTTTCAATTAGAAAAATGTAGGAAAATGCCATAAGTTAATAACTGAGTGTTATTGTTGTTTGGATTTTTAAGGGGTGATCATCATGAATATTCAAATCATGACAACATATCATATGGTAAACTAGGAAGGTGCATAAGGGATATTTTGGACATACAGTGAATTTGTTATCGTGTTGAAAACATTAAAAAAATGGTTGTATGCACAGAATTAAAGAAACTTTTTGAATAAGTCTGGTTATTTTACCCAATTAGGTCAGTAAATTTTACATGGATTTTTGATATTTCTGAATGATTTTATTTTAATATGAATTTTTTTCTCCAAATATGTGTATGACTAACAATTATGGACTGATAACATTTTTTTCATTATTTTAATTTCAAATTGCAGTATTTAATCCCAGCAACAACTAACCCTTCCTACAGCCTCCGTTTGATTTTTTGAAAAATTCAAATTCATTTTAGCTACTTCACTTAAAACAGTCATATTATCTAAGTTTACAGCTAAATGTATTACCTGTATCTAGAGATTTACTTTTTGCAGTTGTTCAATAAAATGTTGTCAATGTTACTTCGCGTTTTACCAACAAATCATGCATTCCGCGAATTTCTTCATTTTTCGAGTACAAAGGAAAATAATCATATATTTTATTATTCTGATTAACTTGAGTAATATGGTATTTTATTTGTCAAGATTCAGTTTCATTTTAATATCGAGGCGGTCAGTTCTGGGATGGTGGAGAAAACCAGAATGATCGGAAAAACCAATGACCTTCGATACGCGAACTGACCAACTTTCTCACTCTATGATCTGTCCTCCTGGGATGATTCGGGCCTTTCCAGGCAGTGAGAGGTGCGTTGATCTGTAAATGTGCTTTTTGGCCCTGTCCCCTGCCCTCCACCCCCCTAACCCCAAAATAGGGTAAGATGACTGTAAAATTCGGATTTGAATTTTAGGTAATGTAGGATAACATTTGATGTACAACTGTATAAAAATTGAGGGTTTTTGATTCTTATATACCTCATTTTGTCAGTGCTACAGAAGTCCAATTCTTAAATTTATATATACATATATATATCATTGTATTCATTATACAGCAGACAAATGATTTTTTAAGACTTTCATGTTTTCATGTCTCTAAAGTTTGAGCCACCATGCTTTACTTACAGATCCGACCGAGCAGGTTGTTTTTTCTGTATGAGTGAAAATTTAAAAAAAATGTACATTTTGAGAGAAAAGGTTCGTTGTCAATTAAAATTTGTGTTGTGAACATGTAAGTTTTCAAAAGTTATAGTTCAATGGGGAATTCCGGCAAAATTTCCGAAAAGACCTCAGGTTTAGATACTCTGAAGAAATCTTGATAGATTAATACAAATATTTCAGAATGTTTTAAACTAATGACAAATTGTATGACTTGGATCATATAAAGAAATTTACTCGCTTTTTCCTACAAGATATGAACGTTTAAAATACAGAGAAAATCGACCTTTTTTCTATTTTAGTGGGGTATTTTCTATAACTGACGAAAACCGCTACTTTGAAACAAAAATATGTAAATAATCATGTTTTCATTTGTTAATATATAGCTCTATCTTGATTTTATGGGAAAATAATGCAATGGAATTGAACTATTACTGGTTTCTACCTTTGAATTCCCCACAAATTGTATTTGTCGCAAATAGCTGCAAAATTGCTGGTTCTACATCAACTCACTGTTTTTTGCAACATTCAAAGGGAAAGAACCTAGTACTACTTACCATTTTGAGCAAAGAAAATGCATGTGGAAGTTATTGCCCCTTAAACGTCATTTTTTTCCAATCATCGGAATATCTGTATCTACAAGGTTAGTTTACACTATTAAACACTTTGATCCAAATTCCTTAAAAAAATGTAATTTACAAGTCTTTCTAATTCAATATTATTTCCTTCAAATTGTTTTTGTGGCGTTGTTTTTATTACAGTCAATATCCATTCATTAGTTGTATGGTTCCTATTAAATTAGCATATCACTTTGAAGGCTTGACCAAGTATATATGCATGCTTCTGATAAATACAAAGGCTTCGTTCGATAGTGAGCATAGCAGCAACTCGTTGGCAGGAACTGTGACCCAGCCACTTGTCACCCTGTTGTGCTTATTGTTCAACTTGTTACTCATGATTCAAAGAATTTGATAACATTTATCTACCAGAATTGCGATTTCATTACCAAGTACAAAAATTGTGTCGATTCTCGGATGAGCTATAAGATTTCTGGGCCTGTTGTATCTGCCACGCATCTACCTATGTGAAATGCAATAATGTTATCTTATTTAAAAAGCATTTAGCTTGATTTTGATATATTGAACTTGAATTTATATTAAAATCACACTTATTTTGTAATTTGTAACAGAAATCAATAACCGTTTTTTTTTTTTCAATATCAAAATGATCGGTATTAATATATACAAATGCTGCATCCATGTTTTCAGAAGTCCCTTTTCTAAGACCTGTACTGGTTGAACTTCGGGTGATGGTTTTTTCTTTAATGAATAAATAAATAAATAAACTTGAAATAAAAGCTCTAACTTGCAAATCGGAGCGCCCCTCGTCTATTATTTACGAATTTATTTCGCTTTTCAAGAGTCGGGTGTTTTCTGCGATATCCTCCATAATCTAAGAAGTGGCCGTCTTCATATTGTCATTTGCAAAAATTTTGTATTTTTTTTAAAAGAAATATTCAAAATTTTACACATGAAATATTTAAAGGAAACGATCTCAGTACTCCACTCCCCTCGGAAAAACTGAAGGATCTAGTTATTTTTGTCTGGTGAATAATGAATGGAATAATTTTCCACTTAATCGGTAGAAGTCACGCTGGTGTGTGAATAACTAGTTCGCTGTTTTATACCTAGTGAGCCCAGTTATATAACAATATCATAAGAAATAAACAAAGGCACGTAAATACGTTATCTGTGATATAAATAAACGATAAGATACGAGGATAAGACATTTTCCCATTGATCTAACCCGGGTAGATTTACAGTCGGTGACTCTAGGAGCGGATTTTTTTGTTGTTTAGACGTTAATAATCCTGTCTTAACTTTAAACCACTTATCAGATGTCATCACAGGTCAAGCACTAGTAAATACAGAGATGTGGAAATCTATTGGATTGCATTAATAAATTTCATTGGTGATTTATCTCAAAGAATTTGAAGGTTCACTGGGTTATCTGCTCTTGTCGGCAGTATATTATTCTGTAAGATACTATTGTGACGTTCACGCTTGTGATTTTCAACACAATTGGACAATAGTTGATTCCTGTGTGAAAATTTTTCTATCACCGAGTTAAACATTGAGTGGTCGAGTGTGGGTTACTGGTCAAAATAATTACAATATGAAATCCCATGTGAAAAGCTTTAAAAGTTGAATAACCCGAGAATTGCCTCCCCCGCGGGCCAAATTATTTATGATTTTGTTAAACGACTAAGTTTAGTATTTAGAGTGAGAAAAATATCGTGATTCAGTCGAAACTTTTCGCTGATAGAAAAAGCAAAAGATAGATAGATAGATAGAAAGATAAATAAATAAATAAATGAGAAGCAGCGTTTTGCGGAGAGAAAATTAAAAAAATTAATGATAAAAAATAAGTTCCGTTATAAAAAGTTATGATTAACATTATAAATTTCAAAAAATATTTCAAATAATATTGTAAAGATTAACAATAAATAAATAAATAAATAAATAAATAAATAAATAAATAAATAAATAAATACAATCCTGTCAATGTTTTATATAAACAGTTGGGCTTCATAGAAGAATTTGATGTTCGCAATATTTGGTAACTATGATTCTTTGTGAGTCTTTGCGAAGTCGACGCCAACAAATTCAGACAAAATTCTTAAATTTTTAGATTAATTTTGGATAAATGTAGTATTAATATTTGTGATTTACATTTTATGAGTGGTATTTTGTGCTTGTTGGTTCACTGTTTTGGTAAAAAGGCGTTTTTTGAAATTTAAAAAAAAAAATTTCAAAATCGCGAAAATATGATGCTGATGCGATGTATAATAATCATATGTAACTAAACTTCTCCTCTTGAACTTTAGGTCGGAGTGTAAAATGGCGGCGATTTACGCCCCTGACAAGATTATTTCACCTATTTCGAATCGGTCCGAGTTTTGGGATGGTACAGAAAACCGCGCAGTTCATGGAGACCGATTGACCTTTGTCACGAAAACTGACAAATTCCTTTACACTAGAATCTTATCCTAGTAGTACGGAGCCCCGTTAGTATCACAGATAAATAAATATAATAAAATCGAGCGCACGACTTTGAAATCGAGCGCACGACTTTTGAAATCGAGCGCACGGCTTGCGCACGATTTCCAAAGTCGTGCGCTCGATTTAATTATATTTATTTGTCTGTGATACTAACGGGACTCCGTATAGAAGTATTGTAAACTTGACATTAAAAGAATAGTACCGCAATCTTTACCGGACCACTTAATTATATGGTTGGTTGGTTGGTTGAATGCTGTTTTACATCGCATTACCAGTTTTTCAGGAATTCGTAATCTTAACAGATGCTCATGTGGTGCAAGTGTGTTTCTAATGTGTCCTTGTGGCGCCCTTTAAAGTGCTAGCACATTCGTTCGCAATGTCACAGTTGAAAAAAAAAGCAAATGACTCGGTCCATTATATTGTTACCGAGTCAACCAGTAAGGGTCTATGACAAGGATAATTTTTCTCACTTGCGATTGTCTTGGGTGGAAGCGGCGGGGAGAAGCCTTAACCACTTTGCCACCGAGTTATTTTAGACTGAAATGAAGTTGAGGTTTTTAGGTCTCATTCAATTTTCTTTCACTTTTATCCAGTCGGTCAGTTCAGGGATGATGCAGCTGGGAAAACCGCAGTGTCCGGAGAAAAAAAAAACAACCGACTTTTTTGACAAGTTAACTGCCCAATTTTCAAACACTAAGGAAATGAATCTAGAGACACTATGATCCGTAAACGCGCGAGTTAGGGTCACCACATTGTCGATTAATGGTTACTAAAAACGTCATTATTACATAATATAAGCAAACGACCACTTTTGTCACTTGTTCTGGATCAAGAATAAATAAACATTTTATTAAATTTACATTTTCTTGCATGTAGTAAGTCTGAATTAAATTTTTAAAATTTTATCTCATAAATTTTGGCATTACCCCGTCTGGGAAAAATATATTACATGGGGCACTTACGGGGAAATCTATATCTTTTAATATTTTTTAATTGGTTGAAAATTAAATACCATTAAGATTTAGATATGTTTACCGAAATATTGGCTATATCAACTGTTATATACCACAAACAAGTTGTTTTATGGAAACAAAGATAATAACTCCCTGATGAGAACCAGATACGCTTTGTTACCCTCTCATCAAAAAAAAAAAAAAAAAAAAAAAAAAAAAAAAAAAAAAAAAAAAAAAAAAAAAATCGGTGTAATACGCACCCACTAACTGACGAAATAAAGCATTCCTTTTTCACATAGACTACACTTTAGTATAAGGGGTAGCGGGTCATTTCTCACACGTATTATAAAGTATTGGTATATATGATATGTACATAGGGGTCTTTAATACGTTCACAAAACTTGAAATCTAGAACATGGGAACCAGGTCTGTTCAATGCAATTGAAAGGTCAATTGTAAAAATTCGCTATACTATACATTGTAAGTATCTTTGAATTATTGTTGGGCTCGAATAATGGAACGATAATAAAAACGTGTTTCCTTTTAAATAGTTTTAAAATCTTATTATTGTATATAAGTTATCGGCTAGCATCAAGTTATACAAAGTATAATTAATTTAATTAATCTAAAATAAACATTAATTATCTCGTCACAATTTTTTTTCCTAATTACGCCAATCCATAAGCTAACGTAACCGGGAAGTTTTTCTTCAATTAATCTTTAAGCTGTTGGACCAAAAAAAAATTCCTTCCTAAAACGTCCTCAGGTTATTTTATTTATTTATTTATTTATTTATTTATTTATTTATTTATTTATTTATTTATTTATTTATTTATTTATTTATTATTTTTGTTGCTGTTTTATATCCCAAAACACAATCTTAACATTTCGATTTTCCTTCGTTCATCGCTTAAGCTTGCTGCGTCCTGAAATTGACGCGATTAAATCTACATGTATATAACTGGGAATATTTTTTAAAAATAAGTTTTTTTTTCAGAAAAAGGTAATAAAATTTCATGTTTGCTATGAAAGTTTGCCAACTTGTGATATATTGTAATATAAATTTGTATATTATAAAACTTATGTAATTTTAAATCGGATATTTATTTATTTATTTATTTGTTTGTTTATTTATTTAAATGCTTGTTTGTTTGCTCACCTTTTTTTATCTACATTTATTTATTCGCATTTTAGATTCAACACATCATTAAAATATACACAAAAATGCCCTTGTTAAAAATGACATCATAAAATTAATCAAACATTTATTTTAAAAAATATTTAATTTGTTTCAGACAAATTTGGAATACTTTATTATCCTGACATGTGCAGAATTTGGATTTTTTTCTTTTTGTAAAATTTAAAATTCTGCATATGACAACTCTATGCAATATATTACATAATTCATACATATACATTTTTTTATTAAACGACATATTTTAATTTATTTCAGGAAAAATTATTAATAAGTCGTTTTTATGAAATAAACCATTTTTACATAATTTCAGTAATTTATATGTGAAAATTTGTAAGTTAAAGAAATATTCCCGCGTATTTAGTAAGAGAAATTTATCTCCATAAATTATCAGAGCAGCTTTTTAATTTGAAAAATTGAATTTCCCAAGATAAACTATTTTTCCCACATTACCTACAAGTCTAACTCTTACGGACATGGTTACACGTTGTGTACAAAGGCAGGGTGAGAAAAATAGCGATAACGTCTAAAAGCCGTATTTCTGTTACACTGTAATTGACTCTAGAATCAACAAGTGGATTGGTCGTGTTTAACATCAACAGAAGCGGTTTTGATTCGCTCATAAATCTAATTTGTTTATCATCTTTGCGTAACATAAGATTACTCTTTTAAACCCCGACTTGAACTCAGCCATATCAACTTTATATGATTGATTAATTGTTGGATAAGATGACAAATGGCACATTTATTCATCGGCTTAGGAATTAAAATTTTCCATTATGTAAGCTTTTTGAATCCTGATAACCAGTATCGTGTTTGTACTATCAAAAGTATATTACAACTAACAGGGTACAAATTATAGTACTCAAGATATATATTAAGGATGTATACTGATTGACCCCTAAGTACTAACCCTTGTGCTCGCGGTTAAGGAGTTCATGGGATTTTTTTCTTCAAGATTCCGCATGCTAAAACACATAAATGACCTTCATTTCTCTTTGTTTTAACGAAAAAAGAGGGCTCAGTGGCCAAACTGTCTAAAGCTTGCGTTACAGATCACATCGTCTTTCAACCCACGGGTTCGAATTCCAATCGGGTGGATACTAGGGTGAGAAAACTTGTCAGTTCGCTTACCTAAGGTTAGGTCAATAGCTTTTCTTCGCATACTCCGGTCCCCTCTACCTAACCGGTCTTAATCAGTACAAAAATAAGTATAATAATAATAATAATAATAATAATAATAATAATAGTAATTAGAGTTAATTTCAAGATCCCAGACATCTATAAGTTTACACCAAAGAAAGCAAAAACGCTAAAGTCAAGATAGTGCCATTAACGAAAAGTAAGAAATAAATAAATAAAATAATAATAATAATAATAAAAATTTTAAAAAAGTTTCCAATTTATCCTAAAATTGTTATATGCAAAATATAAATTATATAATTTTTATATGACAACACAGCAGCAAGCTAATACCTGTCTTATGGGCACTTTTCGATGGTTAGTTGGCTGTAATATTGTTTAACGTCGCATCCGCAGTATATACATGTATACATATTCAACTAAACTATTCATGAAGACAGTAAGTCTGTGTATCTCTAAGGGTTATTATAAGAACAAGTTTGTGTAAAATGAAATGTGTGTTTTTATTATGGTTCGCCGTGTACTAGGATCTCGGTCCCGAGTTGGATTCGAACTTAAATGACGACAGACGATATGATCCGTATTTACGCACTTTAGACCACTTGGCCACCGGGTTTCTTGTTCAGAAACATAACTTAACGAAAAAAAAATCTTTAATTTACAAAACCGTAAAATACAAATTATTCTTATAAATAATTTATTTTCTACCCCTTACCTTTTTTATTAAAAACTTTTTTATGTGAAAAAAATATGATTTGAACTACTTTTTGTACAAATAAATTACACGCTAAGAAATCTACATTTGTCACTCGTAAATGGCAGTCTGAAACAGTTTTATTTCACTATATGACCTACAGGTTCAAACCACGATATAAAAATCCATTATCCGTGTCAAATATTGGAATTCATGGTTAATAAACAGTCTATTGGTATTTTGTCACGTAATGATTAAAAAAAAAAAAAAAAAAAAAAACATGACGCGGCAAAAATCTCCACTTTGCGATAATTTTTTGTTAATGTAACCCCTTTTTTGGCATTTTCGTAATAGGTTCTTCAATACAGCTTTAGAAGTGCTAAGTATAACACCTTGGTACGTGGTATGCGACAACGAGGACAAAAAGGTGACAGTTTTATAAAACAATACGGAAAATTTGTGATAACCATATTTGGTAAAAGCGTCTAACAACAATTTTAACAAAATGAAATAAAATGAAATGAAACCAAACGAAAATACATGAAATGACATAAAAAGAAACAATACAAAAAATATAAATAAATAAATAGATAAATAAATAAATAAATAAAAATAAAAATTTAAAAAACAAACAAAACTTAGGAGTCGTGATGTCTTAGAGACAATTGCAAGCTTCAGTGTGAAAACTGGTAAAATATATCAGCATGAAAAATAGAATACACAATGCTCTATAATTACAATACATAAGAAGATATTTACAAACTAAAACTAAAACGCCCCTTGTTTATTCATCTCTAGTTCCTCAAAAAAGAAAGTAAAAATTAAGGATTGGGCAAATGTGTCCCCCCCCCCCCCGGTCAAGATTTTTCGAGGCGATCAGTTCTGGGATGATGAAGAAAACCAGAGTGCCCAGACAGAGAAAACCACATACCTGCAACCAGATGTCAATCCCGAGCGGAAGTTCTTTTACGCGAGACGCCTACAAGTGTGTCTTACGGTCTGCCTCATACTAGCGCGAACCCATGGCGTCTTTTTGTTTGTTCTGCACTAAACTGTATTAGTGCTGTAGACAAATATACGACTTCCCAAGTTACATTAACCTGGCGCCGGATAAACTAGTCGACATTTTGTTCGCTGTTGTCAAGCGCCAGGCCACGGAGTAGTATCTCAAATTTTAAGACCCATGTATAACCTTGTTTGGGTTCACCTCAAAACGAGACGTACCGTTCCGGTTTCTTTCTTTTTTCTTTTCTTTTTTTTTCCTGCTCACACGTTTATTTTCAACATTTTCATCGGTGACACCTATATACAATGTAATTTGTTTAAATATTAAAGCGTTCTGTCCTGGTATCTTTTGATTCTGGTAGATATACATTCCAGATTTTAAGTAGATAAAGGATTTGGAACTCTTCATACTTTTAGGTAAAGAAGTTAACAAATCTTATGTTAATCGAATGCCTTTTGCAGACCAAAGGTCCAATTTATCTTATAATAAGAAGTAGGTAAAATACCGGAATATTATTGGTCTCGGCGGAAGGTGAAAGACCCAGGGTCCAGTTTATTTCTCCGGTAGGTAAAAATAGGTGAAAAGACATAAATATGTCAGACAAAGCGTATATTTTCCACATAATAAGTTGACGGGTATATTTGATAAAGATGATTATTGTTTCGTACTCAAATCACAGAATCAGATTTGTAACACATCAGATGACATAATCTTCCACATACTGAAAACACGAGCTGTTCCTGAAGATCTAGACCCAGCGGGATAAAGAGTCAAGAAGGGGATCGTGGTTGTTTCGGAGGTGAACCCGTCGACATTTCGCTAATATCAAGGGCCAGGCCAGGAAGATAAATTGCATATTTTTTAACATGCGTGTCATTTTAAGATGCATGCGTACTTTTCCATCCTTAATTAAGATGACATTACCTTTAACATACAAACTTGGGTTGTCCTCAAAGGCAAAAGAACGGGAGAGGATCGCAGCGTCCTTGGCAACAGCGAATATGCAAAATAAAGTACAAATTATTTCTGACATCGACATAATTTTAGTCGACCTAAAATTATCTCAACATATCGACTTAATATCTTGACTTGTCAAGATAATATCATGGAAAGTTGTGATAATATCATGGAAAGTTGTGATATTAAAACAAAAAGTTGAGATAAGTAACACGACTTGCCGCGTTAAAAAAAATTCAAGATATCGGGATAATTATCGCGACTGGTCAACATAAGTATCGCGACATGTCGTGTTATTTACCTCAACTTATATTTTGGTATCACAACTTTTCGTGATATTTATGGTGGCTTATTTCTGACATCTATGGTGGCTTATTTCTGACATCGACATAATTTTAGTCGACATAAAATTATCACGACATGTCGACTTATTATCTTGGCAAGTCGAGATATTATCATGGAAAGTTGTGATACCAAAATGAAAAGTTGAGATAAGTAACACGACATGCCGCGATACTTATGTTGACCAGTCGTAATAATTATCTTGATATCTCAACTTATTTTTATCGCGGCAAGTCGTGTTACTTATCTCAACTTTTTATTTTGGTATCACAACTTTCCATGATAATATCTTGACTTGTCAAGATAATAAGTCGACATGTCGAATTATTAAGTCGACATGTTGAGATAATTTTATGTCGACTAAAATTATGTCGATGTCAGAAATAAGCCACCATAGACATCGACATAATTTTAGTCGACATAAAATTATCACGACATGTCGACTTATTATCTTGGCAAGTCGAGATATTATCATGGAAAGTTGTGATACCAAAATGAAAAGTTGAGATAAGTAACACGACATGCCGCGATACTTATGTTGACCAGTCGTAATAATTATCTTGATATCTCAACTTATTTTTATCGCGGCAAGTCGTGTTACTTATCTCAACTTTTTATTTTGGTATCACAACTTTCCATGATAATATCTTGACTTGTCAAGATAATAAGTCGACATGTCGAATTATTAAGTCGACATGTTGAGATAATTTCATGTCGACTAAAATTATGTCGATGTCAGAAATAAGCCACCATAGATATTATCTTGACTTGTCAAGATATTAAGTCGACAAGTTGAGAAAATTTTATGTCGACTAAAATTATGTCGATGTCAGAAATAAGCCACCATACAAATTCACCTCGTACTATTTTTTAAATTATGTCAGATGATTACGTTTATAACCTTTTGTAGCATGGCATACCTTTTTTCAAACTGATCTAACTCAAGGCTAGACTCCTCTGCCCTCTTTTTTTTGTATGAGAGAGAGAGGGGGGATTCAATTTAACGGGTCAATACGATATTATGAGGGATTGGATGTATATTATCTCAATAATGAATTGAGTTATTTTAATATAGACAATTACTCTTTCATACTTACGTACATTTAAGATGATAAAATCCATTTTAAGATACCGCCCTGTGACACAAAGGCAGAGCGTCCACCTCGAAAGCGGTAGGTTAATGGTGAAACAGAAAAGAGAAAAAATGCAGTGGCCAAACTGGGACTCAAACCCGGGACTTTCCCAATACTAGCGAGACGCTCTACCGACTAATCTACCCAGTCACCGCTACATTCCTCCCTTCATTTTTTTCGATTCAACCACTTCAAATCGAAAACACTAGGTTCCACCCAGGGGCCAACCTGCTGGTCGGCCTCCTCCCAGGGTCGGACAAGCCCCCACTTGAAGCTGTGACCTTCCCAATACTAGCGGGACGCTCTACCGATAGGGCTACCGTCGGGACAGAGAGTTTTTTTTTTTATTGTGGGGGGGGGGGATGGGGTTGGGGGTGGGGGGTTATAACAGACGTAATCTCTTATTCGACAATCATCCCTTTACCAGATAGGAAAAGCGAGGGTTACGTAGGATAACGTTATCTTTCACAAAAAGGTCCCCTTTGCCAAATTGGACAAAAAGTTGAGTAGGGGATCGCATAATTGTATACTGACCCTTTTCACATGTTTCCCTGTACCAGACGGAGAAGAAATGTGGGGAACGAATTCCTACCCCCCCCCTCCCCATCCCCTTTCACGCAATAAAAAAATAGCTAGAGAGGTTGGAAGGAGATGTAAAGGTTTTGCAACCTTCTACGCACCGTTCCTGGCAGAACACAGCACATTTCGTCCCAAATTCTTGGATTTTCGGCGATACGCATATATATATATATATATATATATATATATATATATATATATATATATATATATATATATATATGTGTGTGTGTGTGTGTGTGTGTGTGTGTGTGTGTGTGTGTGTGTGTGTGTGTGAGAGAGAGAGAGAGAAACATAATATAAACTACATATTTTGCTTACACACATGATTGTATAACTACATGTACATCAAAATGGCATAACCTAATGTAAAAATTAACCGGTGTTTTTGTGACTCTCGGGTTACACGATATATATAAATAAACTAATACAGAGCACCGAATTTCAGGATGAAGTGCATATTTTCTCCTCAATAAAATGTCAGGTATTTTAATAAAGATGATTACTGTTTCACATTTAAATAATGTGACATAATACTTCACACACATACTGAAATCAACGATTATCTGGTTAAAAAATAAAAAAAATTATATAAAAAAAAGCCAGTTGACTTTATCGATTTCGACTGTATCGATCCTGAAAAACAACAACATGGAATTGAGCTACTTGAATAAAATAATGCCTTTGATCATATTGGGACTTTGTTCGCGCTATTTCTACTGTATTTATAAAATACTGTA
This sequence comes from Tegillarca granosa, assembly GCA_029721355.1. Classification (NCBI taxonomy): domain Eukaryota; kingdom Metazoa; phylum Mollusca; class Bivalvia; order Arcoida; family Arcidae; genus Tegillarca; species Tegillarca granosa. Next base: position 11,652,304 of record CM056606.1, on the reverse strand, counting down.
CGACGGTACATAATAACATATATATACCGACATACGGCTTAAAAGAATGACAGTGAATTTTCCCACGGTCTAACTCTGGTGAATTGACTTGTAATAGTTTTAGTACTGGCCCGTAGCCAACCAATCGGAGCGGAGCTTTCTAACTGAAGAATCGTCAGCATTATAAGTTAATCATTTTATTCTAGTTTTCAGCGACACATGAAAGACGAAAGAATGAGTACGTCGGAAAAAATTTATCAAAAATATTTTTTGGAGGCATTTAGAAATGGCGATTTAGAGGAGGTACAGAAATTATTGGAAAACAGAGATGGTAAGATTAATGTTAATTTGTACGATAAAGAGGGACAGACTCCACTTCATATAGGAGCTATGAAAGGGGATTTAAAACTCGTGAAATTGTTAGTAAAAAATGGAGCTGACACGAAATTAGCGAATAGAGACGGATGGAGTGCCCTTCATATCGCTGCATATGGGGGACATCAAGATATTATTTTGTATCTTGTTGCTGCTAGCAGGACTTCCTTAACTCCGAAGCGATGAACTTCAAATTGTTTAAATATTGTGATTCCAAATGAAAAATGCTGTGATGTTTGCATTTCATACAGTGATCAGTTTAAATTCATCAACATTTCATAAGCAAATATTCCATTAGTCGGAATGGGCCGTATTAGTGCCGTACCATTCACCAACTTCATCTTTTCATCACCCCTTGCACGTGCGTTGACAAGGTAACCATCGTTAATTCTACCTCATCATCACACAGCAGGTACATATTTTCTAACCTCATCATCAGAAGAGCGGGTATGTCACGTGTCTATGTTCATTTCATGATAAAAAAATCTTGGGTTTATATATGCCAGTTAATTCATAAATGTGAGTCGGTACATTCAAATAATTCGCATATCTCGGTGAAGACGATTATAATTTGTGATATTGACGCATTTTTATTATTGTCCCGTCTGTACCAGGCAGAAAAAGTGATAAATTTCGTGGAGTAATTAAGGTTCTACATGACCTGGGACGTGTACTCTTAACAAAAAATATTTTATGTGATAAAAACTTGATATATTTAATATATATTGATAGATATGTCATGTAAATAGCTTAAATATATTCATAAAAAGTTAAAGAGTTTTGTGTTCAAGTGCCGTTAAACTTTCACCAAAAAAAACTCTAATATGAAGACGTAGAGAAGAAAAAACGTGAATTATAAAATATGTGGCTTATAAATTCAACGTGTTTGTAGTGCTGTGCAGGGAAATTAGATATCCCCGGTCGTTCAACCGTTGCACAATACTTGAAGAAGAAAATTTAAAATGTGGCAGATTCTGTTGTCAGATTTCAGGGTTATAAAAACCGATCTTGAAGTTGTGAATGAAAAGTTTGTAGAGAATTTGTGAAACCTGAGACTCTCCGTTCTCGAAGTAAACGTCGGCAGACGAAAATAAACGCATAAAAGAGTTTAGCCTTTACACAGTAGAAAAAAAAAAACCCAGCCTATGGTGTTATAGTTTTGTCTGACAGTTTATGAAAGCAGTTTGCAAGTTTACAACATATTTTAGTATTTTTTGTTACAAAAATCAATGCATAATGACACAAATTTTTTTTAGAATTTGAGTGTTATAAATTATTATTTGAAATCCATGTCACCGCTGCTCTGGTTGTTTTTTCTCCAGTGAAATCAATGTTTTTATTTACTTTTTGTAGGTGACGTGGTCTTTATTGTGTGTGTGTGTGTGTGTGTGTGTGTGTGTGTGTGTGTGTGTGTGATATTTGTTGGTATTCGAGTTATTTAGATTTAAAATCAAATTTGGTGATCATTATTATTTTTTTGTTATCATACTTTTGTATTTGTTCAATGTCATTTAAACAGACCAAAACAAACATTAAACATGTATGTTGTTTAATTTTTTTTTATAAAAGTAAAAAATTCACTCCTATAATATGAAAAGTTTAATAACACATTACAATGATATATATAGTGCAACAGTTTTTTATGAAGAGAATGCAATTATTTTGTAATTTTTTAATGCATGTGATTCCACTCCCATAAAATATCAAATTTAACTGAAAAAGCTCTTAAGTTACCTACTAAAAAAAATTTACTTTTTTAAAAAAATATTTTCCAAATTTTTTATTAAGTAAACACAAAATTGGCAAGCAAGAAATTTTTACAAACTTTTGACTTGTTTTTAAAAAATAATATAATCAAATTATGAGGAACCATTCATTCATATGCCCAGTCTGAAAATTGTGCCCCCAGTCTCCCCTTCACTTCTGAAGTCTGTTTTATAAATGTATGAACAAAGATGTAATACGATAGCTATGATATATATATATATATATATATATATATATATATATATATATATATATATATATATATATATATATATATATATATCAAAATTTAAATTAGTTCTACTTTGACAATGATTAAGTTTACATAAAAAAACATCAAATTCAACATTTTCAAGACCTGTAATTGACTGGGGCATAAAATAGATTTTTAATAAACTTACATGTGCTACCAGTTTTAATTTCTTTAAATATTGAAATTAAAAAGTAGCACATAACAGAACAAATCGATAAGTATTTAAAAAAAAAAAAAAAAAAAAGAAATAGTTCATCTAAAATGGGCATCAAAAGAACATATATGAATACATTTATATCCACGTGTCCTGAAAAAATTCTTTGGGTTGAAAAGCAGTAACGCTTTCTGAAAAGACTTTGACGGAATTTGAATTTTTTATTATTATTATTATTATTATTTTTTAAATTTAATGAAATAACGCACATGGCAGGATGAACAAAGTAAGTCAAACACCTTGTTTGAACTGACATAATTACCAGATAAATAATCCTACCTATTAGAGCAGTTGTGATGCTAAGAAGTTTGTCAAACATACATATCTCGCTTATTTGTTCTAATACTCCTTGTTTGGGAAGGAGAGAACGTGTGAACGAAAAATCTTGTGATTTGACACCTTAATTTCCGTTACGTCATTGCTTGGAAAGGAGAGAAAGTGAGGAAGAATTAAACTTTACCTGTGACCTGACTCTTTTGTTAAGTCTTTGGGAAGTAGAGAAAGTAACGTAAGAATAAAAAGTTTACATGTGACTTGAGACTATTTGTTCTATTACGTCTTTGTTTGGGAAGGAGAGAAAGTAAATGGAAGAATTAAAAGTTTACCTGTGACTTGACACTTTGTTTTGAGAAGAACAGAAAGTGAGCGGAAGAATAAAATTTTACATGTGTTCTGACACTTGTTTTATTACGTTTTTGTTTGGGAAGGAGAGAAAGTGAGCGGAAGAATAAAACTTTACCTGCGTTCTGACACTTTGTTTTATTACGTTTTTGTTTGGGAAGGAGAGAAAGTGAGTGGAAAATAAAACTTTACCTGTGTTTTTCTTACGTTTTTGTTTGGGAAGGAGAGAAAGTGAGTGGAAGAATAAAACTTTACCTGTGTTTTGACACTTGTTTTTATTACGTTTTTGTTTGGGATGGAGAGAAAGTGAGCGGAAGATAAAACTTTGCCTGTGTTTTGACACTTGTTTTTATTACGTTTTTGTTTGGGATGGAGAGAAAGTGAGCGGAAGATAAAACTTTACCTGTGTTTTGACACTTGTTTTTATTACGTTTTTGTTTTGGATGGAGAGAAAGTGAGCAGAAGATACAAAAGTTTACCTGTGATTTGACACTTTTTGTTTTGTTACGTCTTTGTTTTGGAAGGAGAGAAAGTGTGTGCTGAAAAACAATTTAAAATTTACCTGTGACTTGACACCTATTGTATGTAAGTGGTGTTGTCAGAAACACTATTATTCGTTGCTTAGTGTCGCTACTAAGATATGACATCAGAGTCAAAACGTGGACAATATTCTCACGTGCGTTTTCAAACTGTTCTGGTCTTCTTGAATGTCAGTTGAGTAAATTTCAGAATGTCGTATTCAATTTATCATTATTGTATAAATGCCAGTATTTTTTCTTTTTAAAATCTGAACAGACATTTTGCTTTTACAGGCGCGTATCAAACAGTAATTTTTTTATTTAAAATTATAAAATGAAAAGTTTGGACAGTCAAACCATCGGATGGGTTATTGGTCGCGTGAAATAACATGAAAATGATCATGAATGTGCTATTTCTGGATAAATTTATTTCACAAATATATTTCAAAAAATAACACATGACATATGTCTCATTTGAAACGAAGAAATGACGTTCAAGATTGAATGCTTGGACTTCTGTGTCCCGAGTCAACAGGACCGGCTTCAAATGTGGGTACACTACTCCCCTAGTGTGGGTTGTCATTCCATCGCAAGGTTTTACCCCTAGCACATTTTTCAGTTTTTCAGTTCTTTTGGCATCTTGGCGAACTGTAGAAATATAAAATTGAATGTTTTGCTGAGAGAAATACATACAACAAACTTGGGTTGAAACCCATGACCTTTAAATCATAATTCCCGACAACCTTAACCTCTAAGCCACACGTGTCTCCGCAACACGGGGTACATGTACTTATTCCTTTCAAATTTTTTGTGCTTGTTTAAACTTAATACAAAATGGTTTAGTAATTGTTAATATGTACAACAATATAATTTTATTTGATATAAGTATATATTCAGAAAAGAATATAAATGTATACTTTTTAAATGCTATGTAAAGATTCGTATTTGATATGTTGAATGTGTTTGGCAGTGTAAAGTTGAGATTTTTCTGTAATGTAATACAGGTTAGGAAAATCCAGTTACTTAAGCTTGACTCATATTTAATGTTATTTGGCTGGTTGTATGGGAAATGCCAGAGTTTGAAAAAAAAATTAAATTTTTATTTTGAGAAAAGTATTTAAAAACATTTGCATAATGGCATGGCAAATTTCTCGTTAGAAAATGAATTGTTTCGAGAATTAATTGTTATTTAAATAAATACATATACTTGTCACCTTTTTTTGTGAAATGACGAAGAATAATTTTAATTGTCATTTTTTTTGCCAAGTCAGCAAAAAAAAAAAAAAAAAAAAATAAAAAAAAAAATAAATAAATAAATAATAAAAAAAAGGTATGATGTCATTGAATATTTTATTCACTTTTAAGAAATGTTTTGTGCAAGTCATCATGTTTGAAATTGAATGTTTTTTAGCATTTAAAAGATAAAACTTTTTTCACCAAAACGTTTTCTTTTTTCTAAGAAAAAAACCTTTTAAGTTTATATATATATATATGGCATATATCACAAAACAGCCAAATGACAAGTTATGTAGCAAATATGTGGATTTTCCTAATCTGTTTAAACATCTCCGTACCTAGTCAAAATAAAAAAAAATCGAGGATTCTTTTGTTGAATATTTTATAGTGGACTATTGGGACTGTTATGGCGATGTGATCTTTTTCGGTAAAAAATTGAAATTCTGCACATAACACCAACTTTAAGCAAATTTGTTAGTCTGGTTTTTTAAGGGATTTAAGGAATACTATCTCAAATAACTAGAGTCCGTCTGTAAGATTTGACTGTTTGTAAACTAATGGGACCTGATCTCCAACAAATTGATCTTGGCCAGAGAGAGAGAGAGAGAGAGAGAGAGAGAGAGAGAGAGAGAGAGAGAGAGAGAGAGAGAGAGAGAGAGAGAGAGAGAGAGAGAGTATTCAGAAGTTTGGACAATGAAAATTATGGTATCCTAAAATGAGTTCTAAATGTAGGCTACTGTTACAAAACGAAGATTATCAACTCCTACTTTTTTTGACCGTCTCCTAAACGGAAGGAAGGAAGGACAAAAAGTAACACGCACGTAGGTGGTAACGAGGTGCTACAAAAACCTTTTTACCCAGGAAACACAATTTGTCACTTCCAACAGTTGATATGAAAATTTTTCACACCGTCGGATTTAATTTATCGCAGTAAACTTAATTTTCCAGACGGAAGTGTAAATTGCACTTTTTAAGAAAGGTAGATTGTCGCATAAGTGGATAATTTTAGTTTTTATCGTAAAATCTTGTAACATTTAAAATTATTTTATTTCCTTGTCCGCAACGTTTCAATTTTTTGTGTGCATTTCCTTATGTTAATGATTTTTTTTTTTTGTAACCGAATCAATTTTTTTAAATTCTGAAATGTTTTTTCCTGAAACTTTATTACATAACTTGATAATCGGCGTCTATCCGAAACATTTTAATTTGGACATAACTTGATAATTAGCATCTATTTGCGATCAAGTGATCCAAGGCTAGTTCATTTAGAATATTCAAAATTTTATAATAATACCATTTTTTTCGATTACCACGGTTTATTCCACTATCCCGTATCTGATCATATTAAATAGTTAAAGAATTTTGAATTTGGCGTAAAACACCACAACCTCTTCCCGTTGTTTTTAATGAGACATTATGAACACGACATGCTTAGAATTTTGTTTTATCAGCTAAAATATTGACAGATTTTTAGTTTTAAATTCATCTTCCTTTTTATGAAAAAATGTCTCTCCTTAGGTCACGATGGGGAAAAAGTCTCCCCTTAGTTCGATTAAATGTTTGGGATAGCCTCCCCTTTGTTCACATGATAAATTATTTTTTTTCGATGAAGATGGTGTTTTGTTTTTAAAGGTGATTTTTTATTTGAGATAGTTTCCCTTAAATTCACGTGATATTTTTGTTGAGGATGGTCTTTCAATAGCTCACATATTTTTGTTAAACATGGTCTAATCCTTAGGTCACGTGGTATTTAATTGTTAAAGATGGTCTACCCTTAGGTCACGTGATATTTTCATTGTGGTGCTTAAGTCAATCTTAGTTCTTTCAATAGACTATTTAATAGAGATAAAGGTCAAATTTGTTTGGTGAAATATATTATTTAAGCTTAAAGTGATACAAGTATATAGAATACCTGATATTATGTCTTATTCTGATGGGAAAACGTGAGTGACGTCACATAATGGTCTTAGGATTGAATGTTCTATCTTTTATATTACTTTCGTTAAAGAACTTTTAATTCGTGGATCTTTACAGTGTTCACCACTGACGTATTTGAAAACAAAAACAAACGAGTGTTTTAATTGTGTTAAGCTCGCTTGAAGTCCCCGATTTCATATCCGAGTATAATTTGATCTTTTAGAAGTCTTAAACAGTTTTAGTGACGTTATTTGACGTGGTTTTTAATCGTATCGATTTTGCAAATTCACGTTGTTCACACGGCAAGACTTTTAGAGTCTATATTACATCTGAGGCTTCTAAAAGACAAAGATAGTTAGTCAAGTGTTTGTTATTCGGCACACCTTGGCAAAAGTTGTAATACTCATTAGATAATGTCAAAATTTCGAAAAACAAGTCGCAAGAAAAAAGAATTGAAAGGCGTTGTAGAGTTATTCCCCTTAACCACCAGGTGGCGATAACTTACGGGAAGTAAGGCTGTTTTAACAAATAGATTTCAACAATTTAAACCCGTCTGTCAAATACTTTTGCTTGTATCACTTTAAGTGACTTTTATTTATTTTAAGTTTTTTTTAATAGTATACAGTCCCGCCATTTTGTAATTGTGGATTGGTATATTTATTAACCTATGTTGTTAAGTTTAAGAATAATAATATGCTTACAATTTCAATATCTTGTTGTTCACCTTAAAAAGGTGTTTGTAATGTTAAAAATAAAATTTACATAGATAATCAATATATTCATTTTATATAAATCACATTGTAGTTAAATTGTTATATAAAACTTTCTATATCGTCTAGACACATTCGGGGTAAAAATAATCCAGTGTCTCTGGTCAAGGCCACAAACCAGCAGTTTTCCTGCTTCCTGTTCCAAGAACAAACGGTTTGGAAATGTCTTGGAAACTGATAATTATCCAAGAAATGTAAATTAGAACTTCCGAATGATCCTGAGCAAGATGGTTTTTTTTTTTTTTTTTTGGTTTGGACCAAAAAATTAAAAATTTTATTCGTCCAGTGGATCAAAATTGTGTGGTTCTAATTCTTCAAGAAATACACGTACATCTAAAAACATCATTATGCATTTGTCGTGTTTTTTTAGTTGTTTTTATTATTACTAACTTTACTATATTAAAAAAGGGAATTAAAACATAACAATTATATGATATTTCAAACCAGCCATTACGTCAGGCATGATGTGTGTGTTTTAAATTCGTGAAACAATCTGTTCATCCTCATGTTCAAGGACATGGTTCAGACGATGTAGAAACTTTTTTGATCTAGTTGAATGATCTAGTTCATTTGGTGTTCACAAATTCCAAACTCTGGCCAGTTTTTATTGCCTAGTATTTCAATTAACTGTGATGGTTATGTAAAAAAATATATATAAATTTTAAAAAATCACAATTTTTTGTTTTAGTAATCCCTGCAGTCCTGTTGGTGCGAAAACAAATTTGCTTTATAACATTTTTATTGTGAATGTATAAGCAACCGGAAAACCGGAAACGAAGAAAATCTCGCGAGATTATAAATATAAAGTAACCGGAAATGGAAACAATCTCGTGAGATTTTCTATATTTGGTTACACCATATATCAGCTGCATTGACTTATAAAGATATATGTTATTTAATTGTCTCTGTATGCTTATGTTTAAATAAATTGCAGGTTCAAAAATGTTATTAACATATTTCAGTACACTTTATAAATTTTAAAATAATTTTTATTCATTGAAGAAATGGGCATTGGTTTTAAAACAATCAGTATAAATGTAATTGGACATATTTTGCTTCTCATTATTATTATTACTATTATTATTATTATTATTATGAAAAGTGTCCTAACCAACTGGTAAAATATTGAAAATGCGTGTAAACTAATTGCAACAGGCATTAATCACCCATTAAAGCAGTTTCCTACTTCTGAGATGGCCCCGATTTTTATTCTTCAGAATGCAAAAAAAGAGGTATTCTGCATTCATGAATCCAGAATATATTATAAAGATTTTACAGACGGTACACTAGATATGACCTACATTTGTAAGTAAACTCGAAATCTGCTAAATCTTCAACTCCTTCCCCCGTCTCTTGAAACGTAGTTCAAAATCTCCTGCGTTAGATTAGTATCAGAATATATACTGTAATCTCTTCGCTTTATCTTCACGTATAAAAAGAAACGCGGAGTCGATGTGAGATTTTTGCACTTAAAACGAACAAAAACATCTGCAATTTACAAGTACCAGCGAGAGAAAAAACTCCTTGCTGCTTGTGAGGCAGTATTTTGTTTAGATATTAAACTTGATTATTTTTCTGATTTATTTATTTATTTTATTTTTTTCTCTTTCTCCAACCCCTCCCTATCTGACATTTTTTAAAAATATGTAAATAGTTGTATGTTACACACACGCACACCCTTGATATAATGTTGAATTAAATATGTATTAAAGACCATTCCCTCTCTCTCTCCCTTCCTCTCTCTCTCTCTCATTTTGTGGAAAAAATATCAGACCCCCCTCTCTCTCTCTCATTTTATGGGAAATATCAGATACCCCCTCTCTCTCTCTCTTTCAGATCCTCTCTCTCCCTCACACACACACACACACACACACACACACACACACTGGTATATTTTAAAGCTGGCTGATCTATCTGACAGTTTTGTTCGTGGTATACATGTATTTTTATAAGCATTCCTTAACACTGTATTAACAAAAGGCTTTAAATCTAGTATTTCAACTGCAGAATTTACGCATAATAACCTCTTTCATTTGCTGACTCGGGTTTCTTTTTTGGCCATTCAATTTTTTTTGTCAGACACGGGGTTTTTACTGTTATTAGAAAAACCTGCTCTGAATAAAAACCCGATATAAATAAGAAGGGTGTTTTAGAGTACAACTGCATTGTATTTAACGAAGTTTAAAATTGTTATACATATATGAAGGTCTTTTCGGGCTTGGCCTGTATGGACGTGTATAGGGCAAATAAAATTGTTACAATTTTTTTTTTAATTCGTATTAGTTACTCTTCGATACCATGGTATTGTTATTATTATTATTATTATTATGTGAATGTGTGTTATATTGAAGTTTGATGATAAAGATCATTAAAATCAAATTATTATAAATATGTTATTATTATTATTATTATTATTATTTTAACTTTAATGATATTTTCAATGTATTTATATATCAAAAATAAAAAATCCCACCCCACCCCACCCCGATATGTTGTATGCCATGCGCTGCTTTTGAATTTTACGAAAACTTGCACATTCTAAAGTAACAACAGACAAAATGTTCTTTGTACTACTTTAATTTTATGGATGCATCATACAGCGCTTTGATGTATAAGTTCAAAATTCAAAAGTGTCATATGAATTTTTTTTTTCATAAAAATTCAAAAATAGCACACTTGGGATGAAACGATTAATTGCGTTTCACTGAGTTTTTTTTCCTCAACAAGACGATGTGATTTATCAGAGCCCCCAACCCCCCTCCCCCCTTGGTGCTGACGTATGGCGAGAGTGCTGTATCTCAAATGTATGACCCCGACGGGATTCGAACTCACGCTCACGAGGAGGATGCTCTACCACGCCACGTCAGCAGTTTTTCAGCAACAAAGTGCATATATGACGGTTTGGTTTGGTTTACAGTTGTTTAACGTCGCATCAGTTTTTCGCGACGAGGCGTTTTTTTTTAAACCGATATCGATGGTACCGGCATAGGCACCACAACAAAACGAAAGATTTGAAGTCAACTAAGGTCGAACCCAACCGCCATCACCACCCGGCATTCGTTGTTTGACAGGACTTCATGAGTTTTATTTACTTGATTAAAGCGAGTCTGCGCAGGCCCCGATTCTTGACTCTGCTGCACGAATCCTTTGGTGTCGTGTATTTCGACTTCAGCATGTTTACAGTACGATAGAAAAGATGTCCATGCATTTAGTACGGCGGCACAGAGGTGACATAAAATATTTAAATCGAGCGCGCGCGCGCGCGCGTGTGAAATACATGTATTTAATCGGATAAACGTTTAAACGGATAAATCAGTTGAAGTGTATCAAGGGACTTCAAAACGCGACTTTTCAACCCCCCATTACGGAATCTCAATCGGTTTAGTTGTTGAGGCCCTAGTCAAGATTCCTTCAGTTAACTCGAATCGCTTAGTTCTTGGTTAGTTGAGAAAACCGTAGTGCCCCAAAAAACACAGACCTTCGGCAATCAAACTGCCAAATATTTGTAGTTTTCTCCAGGCTCTGGTATACAGCTGATGTACAAGTGCTCGCTCTCTACGGGTATGTCGGGGTTTAAGCCCTTGCCTGGTATGCCGAAGACTAAAAGATGTAGTGACTGTTGTATTACCAAGCATGCACTTGTCATTGATCGACACAGTGAATCTCGTTCAGATCAGTGATCGACATTGTGAATCTTTTTTCAGATCAGTGATCTAAACCACGAGTCTGGTTCAGATCAAAGATCGGCACTGTGGTTCGGTTCAGGCAAAAAAACATAGATAAAATAAATAACTTGGAAGCCGAGTGGTCTAAAGCGCGCGCTTGCGGATACGATTGCCCCCCCCCTCTCTCTCTCTCTCTCTTCTCAACCACCAACTATTTAAGACCACCTGTCAAATTATATTAACGTTTAATGTTCCTTTTTTCTTCAATATTTAAAAAAACATATGAAATCTTAAAGGTTCTTATTCTTATATACAGTTTTTACCGTGTAGTGTGATGAAAATAAAATTATGATAGAAATCTTAATATATCTCCTAATAGGTTCATAAAGTTGAATGCGAGTCAGTGCAAAAGTGATTTTTAAAAACAAATATTACAATTCAATGGACTTATAACGAGAGTACAATGATCATATCCAATAACATCGTGCCTAATCGCGTTTCACGATGTGCAACTATACATATTGCACATACGGAGTAAAAATCTTGATCGACGGCGCGTTTTATTGAGAGTCTATATTCCTTGTCAATGAAAATTCAATATTCCAAATGTTCTTATCTTTAATTTCCCGTTTTTTTCTCGTTTCATTTAAAGTGTATCTAAAATTGAAAATCAATTTAATAAACATATTTCTTTGAATTCCCCTTTTCACATTCGCGTATAATTGGTTGTCAATATAAATATAAAGCATATGTTTGACATTGTCATAGAGTTATGGATTGGATTAAAAATTTGTGGGCGTGTCGGGTGTATTTTTCTATGTAGATACATAATAAGTCAGCGGTAAAAAAAAAAAAATAAAATTGCCATTAGCAGAAATTTTAATTCAAATATACTTTTCTTTTATTATCATGATAAGAATTTTTTTCGTGAAAATTTAAAACTCTGCTCATGAGGATGTGCAAAATGAAGTTTTTAAACGAAGCATATGTAATTACAAGTACATTAAAAGTTCCTTGGTTTCAATGATTAAAAAAATAATAAATAAATAAATTTAAAAATATTTCCACTTGTTCTAAAAACAAAATTATGAAATGTGTCTTGTTTTAACAATTTACGATCAAAATATCGCGCGGTAATGCAATATCGGAATTAAACTCTAAAGTCGGTATTCTAAACGTATATTGTGGCGATCAGTCCAGTGAGACGGTAGAGAAAACCTGAAAACCACTCACCTTTGATAAACTTACTGACAAACTGCCTCAGACTGAAAAAAGTACATCATGAACGACAAAGTAATGGCCATTTGAGAGAAAGATTTTTAACCCATTTAAGCGCATTTCCTGATATTTAAATTCAATGTACATGTAAATCAGTAACAATCGACTTTACTATATGCTTATTATTTCTGATAAAATTCTTTTAACGTTATCAGCTGTTATCACCTCTCTCTCTCTCTCTCTCTCTCTCTCTCTCTCTCTCTCTCTCTCTGACGCTGGTAAAAGGGACCTTGTTCATGTGTTTATTTTGTAGTTTTGTCATATTATAAATTTTTGAATATTTCATTCAGAAAATTCAAAAATTTATAATACGACAGTTTCGTTATGTTATAGTTGTATTTCGATCAATTAATCTAAAAAAAAGATGGGAGAATTACGCAATAAACCTTACAAAATTCGGGTTTTGTGAAAAAAAATTATAATGGTTTCATGGGCAGATATTGGAATTTTACTTTTGGTTAAATTTGAACATTCTGCACATAACGACCATCTTTCACATACATCATCCCCTATAAAGACGGTATGTCTTTTGGAATCACTATTTTAAGGTTCCTTTTGTCATGTGCTACTTTTGAACTTTTATGAAATAGTACAATTCTACGGAGCCCCGTTAGTATCACAGACAAATAAATATAATGAAATCGAGCGCACGACTTTTTAAATTTTACAAAGTCGTGCCATCGATTTCAAAGTAGAACGCTTGTTTTCGAAAATCGCGCGCACGATTTCAAAGTCGTGGGCTCGATTTCCAAAATCGCGCGCTCGATTTCATTATATTTATTTGTCTGTGATACTAACGGGGCTCCGTACAATTCAAAAGTAGCACATGACACTTTGCTTCATATTAAATTTTCAAAATATATGTATATAAATACCACCTGTCAATTAAGACCATTGCTTTAAAGTTTCTTTACTTCATATTTTAACCAGATCTTATTGATAAGACCATTCGTTTATAAAGTTCATAAGGATGGTAGTTATATATAAAATAAATAAATAAATAAATGAAAAATAAATGAATGAATGAATGAATGAATGAAATGAATAAATGAATTAAGTAAACAAGTTAATATGAAATAAAAAAGCTTAAAGTGTTCTTCAAAATGACAATCAGGTTAAATCCCCGTACATCTTGCTATCACAACTTTTCAATTATCTACTTATCACTTATATAAATCATATATATATATATATATATATATATATATATATATATATATATATATATATATATATATATATATATATATATATTGTAGTAAACTAACTTATATTATAAAAGGATGTCATTATTATGCCCTAAAAACGAAAACCGTCTAGGTTCAAGTTTTAGTCTCAACTGTGACAAAAACCGTTAGGATGGAGCTAGTCCAAAAAGGAGGAAAGGCACATCTGCGCTTTTTTTTTTCTTATTCATTGCTATGAAGTTCCGAAAATCCAGGGAATCACATGGACAAGGATTGAAGAAGAAAAGAAAAGAAAAAGAAGAAATTGGGAAAAAAATGTCCTCAAAATCGTTTGGGGAAAATAGTGAAATACACTCTGAAAATTTAGATAATGTTCTCCTAATCAAGTGAACCGAAACCATATAATCATTAATTATACGGTTCTTATTTTTCTGGAAATATTTATAAATATACAATATTACCATAAACATAAAAATGTATTGGAATCGAGAAATACATATCCATATTTCATGGTGGGAATACACAGAAATATCGTGAGAAAATTACAAAATATGAATCGTTAGTATCTAAATGGGTTCTCATAGGAACTGTTTGTTGGTATCGATTTTATTAATAACGGGAGAATTAAAGAGGTGAAATGTCAATTAATGCTTTTAAAAAGAGTGATTTTTTAAGTTCGATCAATCCCATAAGTCCAATAGTGACTTCCGTTGAAGTGCAGTTAGATGTTGAGATTTGGATGACTAATCGTAATCATGTCCGCTGTATGGGAAAATTTTTAGTTTGTATGAAGGAAAATCTATAAATCGAGGGTTTTTTTTTTTCTTTATTTTTCTTTATTTTTCTTTCTTTTCAACTCATAACTGGAAATAAGATATCGTTAATCATTTTTAAACTTTGCCACACTTTTCATCAGTAAAAAATTATTTTTACGATGAAAATGCAATTTGAATATGATGAAATTAGTTGATATAGTAACCACTTTGAATGACGACGACGAGGAGGAGGACGACGACGATGATGATAATAATGACGACGACCCCGAGGACGACGACGATGATGATTATAATGTTGAAGATGATGATTATTATTATTACTTTAGAAATGAAAAATGAATGCATCTATATAATTATTTTACAACAAAAAGTTAATATTTTTTCTTAATCTCATCCAATTTTAATTTTATTTTAATTTATTGCAGAATGTTTTTTATGCAAAGTAGTATGGCATGATACAGTAATTTTTTTCTGCCTTTTTATTATTCTAGACTACATTTTTTAAAATTTAAATGTATTGCACTAACTATTTTTTAAGATAGTTCCGACAAGAATCTATCAAATTACAAGCCCCCCCTTCCCCTTGTTTTGTACAAGCCTGATTCGTCCTAACCGCTGGACTTCTGTGGTCTCAGGAAAACTTATAAAGTGTAGGTATAAGTTTTTTCTTTTTTCGTAAACCACGTTTTTTTTTTTTTTTTTTTTTTTTTTTTTTTTTTTTTTTGATAACTTTTCATAACAAGATTTCAGTGACATTAAAAATAGATAAATATGAATGTGTGTGTGTGTGTGAGAGAGAGAGAGAGAGAGAGAGAGAGAGAGAGAGAGAGAGAGAGAGAGAGAGAGAGAGAGAGAGAGAGAGAGAGAGAAACTTATCGAGACAGTCTTGAGGTTTTGGATAGTGAAGGGGAAGCGGGAAACTGGAATTAATTACAAATTACAAGCTATGAGAGCGAACTGACAAACATCACAAACATTTGATTTGACATGATTCAATTGTGTTTTACGTCCTAGTCAAGAATGTTTCACTTATAACCAGCTATGGGTGAAGTGGCAGAAATTTTAACCTTTGCAGTGCGCTACGGACAATATGCAGGGAGGGTTCTTTACCGTGTCACGCCTGCCGTGACACAGAACATCGGTTTTTAAGGTCTCCTCTGATGGACCCCGAAGCATTCATTTCTAAATGCCGAGTGTTTTCAAGTATTTGGTCAGACCCGGTCGGGGTTTG
Source organism: Tegillarca granosa (assembly GCA_029721355.1). Classification (NCBI taxonomy): domain Eukaryota; kingdom Metazoa; phylum Mollusca; class Bivalvia; order Arcoida; family Arcidae; genus Tegillarca; species Tegillarca granosa. The sequence continues at coordinate 11,636,517 of CM056606.1, read as the reverse complement.
AAACCGACCTTCCACAGACATGTATAAAGTGAGCATCTACCAACTGAGTTACCGTAGTGGTAGAGAGAGAGAGAGAGAGAGAGAGAGAGAGAGAGAGAGAGAGATTATAAATGCATTAAATGAATACATCTCGACATTCCTGAATATCAAACAACCAGAACATCAAAGTGAAATTGCAACTTCAACAGAAAAATAAATAAATGACATAGAACTGTAATATTTGTATATGGTCTAGATTATTTTTCTTTTTTCATTGAATAAGATATTTAATTACTATTTAAATATTTTAGATTTAATCGAACGTAAAATGATTCCACTTCACATCACTGCCACACAAAACATCAATGAGTTACAATTAGCATATTATATAATGATGTCTTGTATTGGATGGCATTATATATCAATAAAATTATTTTTTTTCTCCAAAAAGTGAGAATTTTTTAAAAATTTCAATAATATATTTATTTGATTGATAGAATGAATAAGTAGAAAATAAATAGATCATGATGTGTTATGCTGGTTGAAAAATATCAATATAATTTTTAAAAAAAAAAAAAAATGAGAATCTTTAAAAATTCTAAATATATAGTTTTTATGATTTTTAGAATGGATAGGTGGGTGTGTGTGTGAATTACAGACTTTCTTGGAATTTGCCTCTACATATATTTTTTGAATAGCAGGTTTTATAATGCTTGTTATTGTTTTTTTTTTTTTTTCATTTGGAATTGTTAGTATATGTATCTTATTGATTTGCAACATTTTCCCCCATTTTCTTGTGTTGCACTGTTGCAATATGTATATATATTATTATATTTCATATTCTATATTCGCGATCAGCCAAAAATTGTTTTCAGCTAATTTGTCAAACTTGCCATTACTCAGTGCTAAATGTAATCAAGAGTGAAGTTATGTAGTTTTATGCTACAGTCAACATTTTTCACTTATTTCGAGGCGGTCAGTTCTGGGATGATAGAGAAAACCGGAGTGCCCAGAGAAAACCGCCGTCCTTCGGTAAGCGAACTGACACACTTTCTCACACTAGGATCTGCCCCAATCGAACCCAGGCGATTAGAGGCGCTGTGATCCGCGACGTAAGCGCGCGCTTTAGACCAATCGGCCGCCGAGGCTCCACATGTAATCAAGAGATATGTTGACTATAGTTGGAAAAAAAGTTGTATTCCAGGGTTGTAGGTAATAACTACCCCATTTACTGGACCTGGCTCATGGACTTATTGGTTCCGATTATTGTCAAAGTACATAAATAAGCATGATACAGTTTTTAAATAAACCGGACCCATTTTCTAATATTTTTCACGTATGAACATTTTTTTCGTATCGTCTGCATTTTTAAAATCAAAACAATCCCATGACCACAAAATAAGTGTTCTTATGAGAAAATCCGTCTTGTTTCTCTGATAAATTCCACTGATTATCGGGAGCATTTAAATATCAGGCTTATAATATCCTCTATCTTAATTCGCGTATTTATAAACACTCGTAAATAGCTAAAATACTGTCAAAATTTTCTCATAACAGTGATATCTTTATTAAGTATCGCCATTTCTTGCTGAGTGTTAGACACGGCCTTTGACCCTAGAGTCACTTCAAATAAATTCTAAAACTATAGACTTTTACCGCATTGCATACTTTCAATTTCACGCTTATCAAATTTAACCACCTGTTTCTTAAATATATCGAATTTACACATAAGAATAATTTGTGCAGATTTGTGGAAAGATAAGAGATGTGAAAAAAATCTGACCGTTTTGAACTGACTGATGTGGTCATTAGCTCGGGAGTAGTGTCACTGCCGTGTTTAAAATGAATTCTTTATGAAAACCATTTAAATTTGTTTGAATCATTTTTTCTAAAATTCATAGATAATTAAGTATATATACAGAAAAAAAATCTAGCATTTAAAATTATTCTCTAATTCAATATGGGTAGTGTAAGTAAAAAAATGAACGGTAAACCGCGATCATTCAATTAGCTATTGCGCATGGTAGACTTATTGTGAAACAAAAGTATATGATTTTTTTTTTATTTCAAGGGGTTTGACGTCTCAGTCAAGAAAATATTACTTATATCGAGACGTTACCAGCTATAGGTGAAGTGGCCGAAATTTTGACCTCTACAGTGCATATAGGGTAATGTGTAGGAAGGGTTCTTTTAAGTGTAACGTTTACGTGGCACGGGGCATCGGTTTTTAAGGTCTCATCTGATGCACCCCATGACTTTCATTTCTAAATGCCGAGTGCTTGGCACAGTTACTTCCAATTTTTGAAGTCTTGGTCAGACCCGGCCGGGGTTTGAACCCCCCATTTTCACTTTTGCATAGTACCTATAACTCCATTTTAAGATAGTAAAATCATAAAAGATGGCTTTAACGATGCGCCAACGTCACGTCAAGAAATATAAACGTTATTACGATTTGATAATGTATGAAATATCGTCCAATTAGCAATTTAAAAAAAGATTCTGAAAATCTCAGTAAAGCGTTTTCATTCTCTTTTAAAAGAAAAATAAGTTTTTTATAAATAAATTCTTTTAAAATTAACAATCACTCCGGAATATACTAAGTTAGTATTGACAGAGCCCTTCTTTAGCAATTAATCCATGTTTGAATGGGGGGGGGGGGGGGGAGTGGGTTCCGGTGGCCGAGTGTTCTAAGCGCGGTTACAGATGACTGCGCCTCTCATGGCACAGATTCTAACACCAAATCCTAGGGTAAGTCTGCTTGCCAGAAGTCGTTGATTTACTCCAGTTACTGCTCCATTCTCCTCCACTATCCGACAATGACATCCTATATATAAGTGAAAGAATCTTGAATCGTCGGCGACGGTCAACTTGAACTCCTTCACTCATCTTTATCAAAAGCATCATTAAAGGAATAAAAGTGTACCATATAGTATCGTTTTAAAGACAAATGTATCGTATCGGAAAGGTAAAAATTTGTATATAAATTGTAATCCAATGACATTGCTTCAAGGCAAAGTTCGTCTAATAAAAGCATGCTGTAAAATGATGCAAGATCCATTATGATGTTTTTTTTTTTCGCCGTACCAATAAGTCCATGTAGTTTTTGAAAAAAATCAAACATTACACAAAATTATATTTATGTTTTTCTCGTGTTTCATATCAACAAATCAGCAACGTGTTTGTTATAACAAACCACTTTAATAACTTCAAAACATCGTGACTCGAATACATTCACCCTTGTTCTTGGTCTCCAACGATTTTTTTTCCTTCAAATAATTTTTTCAATTCAAAGGGAGGTAACTCTGACGAAACTGAAATGCTGCCTTCAATATAATATTTTAACTGTTAATTGATTGCATACGGTTAGGCGTTCTATTAACATTTTTAACAAGTTTTCGCTATTTTTGTTTAATCTTAAAACAAGTTCCTTGAATGTGCGAGTTAGTTGAAGGTTTGTACCAAAATACAAAGTGATAGTTCGGTACTCTTGTCCTGCTAGCTTAGTACTCTTGTCAGGTTTGCAAAGTATTATTTTCCTGCTAGCACAATATTCTAGCCCTGCTAGCACAGTACTCATCCTGCTAGCACCGTACTCCTATCATGCTGGGAAAGAACTCTACTCGACAATACTCTTGTTCTTCTAGTACAATACTCCTGTCATGGTAACACAGTATTCTTTTCCTGCTAGTACATTACTTAGTCCGAATTTCCTCCGAATCTTACACACTTTACGCCTGACAGCTGTGTGTAGGGTCAGAATTTTCTACTAACAAATGGTGTCGGAAGAGGCGCCCTTTTATTTCGCTGCAGACTAGCTATATAGTACAATACTCTTGTCCAAAGCTTTACGCCAAGGATACCATTTTACAATACGGCATCTCTTAAAAATAAACCGTCGAACCTCTTGTTTAATAAATAATAAAATTGCGTCTTTACACTTGAACACTTGGGATTTAGACGGTTACATTCCCTCTTTCAATAATTATAGACTTTTGAATTTCAGACAAAAATTTCATTTCTGAGTCCCAACAGATTAGACGATTTTCAATTCTTAGGATATATGAACTGTAAAAATTTATTTTTAATGAAATTCTAAAATGGGATTCTGCGTTAAAGTGCACGGGATTTAAAGATCGTAATTTGAAAAAAAAAAGAGTAGACCACATAGCGTTTCAGTAAGCCACATAGCACTTTTATCATAAGACAACAAGAGTTACCTACCTTTAAACAAAAAATAATCAAAACAACAACAAACGCAAAATTTGAAGTTAACATCATCATGATATTAATAAATAATAATAAAACATAAATATAAAAACTTAAATTAAAACAATAAATACATAAAGCGTAACAATGCCATAAAGTCTGGTTAAACAAGAACATTAAATTCACATCATAACATTATTAAGGACAGTAAAGACACTTAAACTTTCTTCTTCACAGAGGAGGTCCATATGACCCCTACGTGTATCTAATGCTAGTTAAATTAAGGTTTACCGAACTAAATTGGCTACTAAAAACCGTTTCCGAAAAAATTTTGAATAGAAAATGATATGTCATGTTAGTAAAAAAAATCTAAGTATGTCCAGGGACCTTAATAAACAATACAAAACCAGCAACATTTAAACAGTAATAAATACCAAGCAAACCAAAGCCACTTTTAAGGCAAGTGTATATATTTTCAATTAAAATGTCCCTTTTTACGGAAAGTGTTTTGATCAGAGTATTTTACATGAAACACAAATTTACAAGTTATTAACAATCTGATTAAGATCTGTTTAAAAAATGCGTAAGAAGGCGTGATAATATATAAAAGATAAACACAAAAAATATTACCCGTTTACCTAATTTGGATGGGTCACGGTTTACTGTCACTATGCGTTCAAATTGTAGGAGACCCATAGAATCAATATCAGACTTCCAATTGGGGGGGGGGATGTTCATTTCAATATCCAACAATTGTTAAACATGAAAATATTGTAATACAATCACAATGTATCATAAACTTATTATATTAATGAATAAAATAAAAGCATTTTGAAACTGCGTCTCAAAAGCTTCAAAACACCACCTCGTTGCCCCAGTGTAGAGCGTCCGCCTTTGAGAGCGGGAGATCGTGTCCGAATTTCCTCAGACCTTAACACAATCTAAACCTGGCGGCTGTTTGTTGGTTAAGATCAAAACCCGTGGTTTTCCGAAACCGGAGTCGGAAAGGGCGTCGCCTCATTTCGCTTCGTACCGAAAATATAAGGTGTAAAAAGTTACTAACTTCGATCAATAAAGAGATGATTTGTCTTTTAAAATATTTAAATGCAAGTGTTTTGCGTGGTCACTCGGTCTTATTTTGAAAATAAAAGAAGCGGTCGGCAAACATTAACACCAAAGAAAATAATCCGAATTCTCCAACCGCGATGACATTCTGAATTGATTAAATATTTTGGAAGACAAAGCATTCATTCATCGGTAGAGGGCCAGTTAATTTTTTTAGTTCAAGAAATAATTTAAGTTTAAAGCGAAAAGAGGCGGACTCCTTCTTGGTGATAACAGTTGGTATCGAAAAATCCCAGGGTTTTGATATAGAAATTGTTCTGAACAGCCGTTAGGCATAGAATGTGTTCAGGTCAGAGGAAATTCGGACCAGTGGTGGTCTGAGCGTTAGCATCCTGGCGTCTTGTTTTTTGAAATCTGAGATACTGCTGACCTCGATTGGCGCTCGGCATTAGGACATTTTTGTTGTGTTGTTTTTGATGGCGTCAGCAATTTTGCATCTATTCTGCAAAAATATTAATATCTGTGGATTACTACAAGAAAAAGTTCGTGTGCGATTATGTTTTATGGACTGTTTTATACTTATGCGCACTTAGTGTGATTTAAGAGTCAAAGCAAAGCATTCCCTCCTGACAGTGTGTACATGTTAAGGATGTACTGCTGGAAGAGGTGTTCTTAAGCTATACTTTCCAAATTTTATACATATTATATTTGTCATACCAGTGTATATCACGTTTTGAATTTTGAATAAAAAATAAATTCAAAAAGTGATACATGACATATGCCCTATATGTTGCAAAGCCTTATTTAAATGTATCTAAATTCTATAAATTATATTTTATATACAAAACACTGACATGGTCTAAGTTCACAACGTAAAACTCTGGAAAAAAACCAAAACAAACAAAACTCATTAATGTTTATACTTATATCACACTAATTAACAAAAAACAAGAATAATAATAGTAATAATGGCTAATCTTCCCGGTGGTATAACTAAATTTGTGACATTTTATATTTATTTTTAAAGTAAATTTCCTCCTAAGAAATATTCGATCAACTCAACGTAAGTTTTACATAATTAGGATAACTGATTATCTTTCAGTCCCAAAAAAAAAAAAAAAAAAAAAAAAAAAAAAAAAAAAAAAAAAAAAAAAAAAAAAAAAAACCATCAGTAAGCATTTGATGATAACGCAAACTAAATTCCACACCTGCACATTCTAATGATCCGTTAAGAGTAAATTTCTCATCCTGTTCATTGTAATGATCCACCAATTCCCCATTCACCAATCTACTGAACGGTAAATTCCACACATCTACACATTTTAATGATCCACTGAATAGTAAATTCCACACATCTGCACATTTTAATGATCCACTTAAGAGTAAATTCCACACACCTACAGATTTAAACGATCCACTCAAGAGAAAAATTCCATACACCTGCACATTTTGATGATCCAATAAAAAAAGAAATTTCTCACATTCGCATATTTTAATGATTTACTGAAAAGTAAATTTCCTCACTTGCGCATTTAAATGAACTATAGGAGTAAATTCTACACACCTGTACATTTAAATGATCTACTAAAGAGTAAATTCTACACATCTGTACATTTAAAATGATCTACTAAGGAGTTAATTCTACACACCTGTACATTTAAATGATCTACTAAGGAGTTAATTCTACACACCTGTATATTTAAATGATCTACTTAGGAATAAATTCCGTACGTCTGAACATTTTAATGATCTACTAAAGGGTAAACTCCACACATCTGCATATTTTAATAAAAATCCACAAAGAGGCAATTCCACCACGCCTGCACATTTTAATGATCCACTAGAGGGTAAATTCCACACACGTGCACATTTTAATGATCCACTAGAAAGTAAATTCCACACACGTGCACATTTTAATGATCCACTAGAAAGTAAATTCCACACGCCTGCACATTTTAATGATCCACTAGAGGGTAAATTCCACACACGTGCACATTTTAATGATCCACTAGAAAGTAAATTCCACACGCCTGCACATTTCATAATTCTGCATTTGTTTTTGTTACTAAAATCCTTTGATTTCTTTATATTTTGCCATCTTTGTAATTTTCTCTGTCATTCGTCGGTTAAATTCTACATTTTCCCTCCACTAAATGTGTCTTATATAATGTTATATTCCCGACTCAAATCTCCTTTTTACGAATCACATAAGTCGCTTATGGGAGCGAGGTTATAATTCCCGTAATACTGGTACACATGTGCATCTAAGTAAACACTATATGGATCCCTGTCTAAACCTCCTGGTGGTTTATTTAATGGAGAGTTATAAAAAGGACCGGATGTAGACGGAAAGGCATCTTGGAAGACATGGTTTGGGAACATCCGGGCACTTGAAGTGTCTACGTCACTATACAAAGAGGTATGAGGTGTAATATGGATTAAAGGTGCTTGCTGATCTTAAAAATGAAAAAAAAAAAAAAAAACAATTGAAACAATATGGCGCTTGAAAACATGGGATTGATCATATTGACAATACAAGCAAATAACAAATAATAAACACATAAAATCCTATTAGAGAACATACAACTTGTTCCAACCAAATTATAAATAACTATGTATGTTATTCCTTTGTCAATCGCCTGTCATCTAGAAGAGACATCGGGGGTCAGAATCGTCTTGATAGCCTCACGTAATAAAACACCTCTAACCGTCTAGGCTCACGGTTTTCTCCACCAGACTAAACTAACCGCCTTGACATACTGAGTCAGTGAAATGTGCGATTAGATAGTAAAACACTATGACTCAACTTCACATTTTGCCCTTCGTGAAGACAATTGGCCAAATGTAACGCGTGTTTTTTTTATTTTATGTTGCTTATTGAACCAAGAAGATATTTTGATACAAAGTTAATTCTAGCAAGAAAGATAGCTACTGAAGTAGTGATACTTACCGCTTACAGATAAAGAACCAGGCGGGGACGGTGGTAAACTGCTAAACTTCCCGTGGGACTGTGAACTCTGAACCGTTTATGTTGCTGAAAATCGGAATCCGACTTCACCAAATCTGCAAATACACCAATAACTTAATAAGTGCCGCCACTGTCCAGAGGACCTTTTAAAAATTAAAACCAGGCCACTGACAACTGGTCAGTCACATCGGACATTATTCATTGCGTGTTTATTTTTCTTTTTGTCATGTCCTACTTTTGAATTTTTATAAAATAATACAATTCAAAAGTAGCAAATGACGAACTTTTGAATTGGACTTTAAAAGTAGCAACTGGCAACAGTTTTGTTGTTTCAAAGCAGTTCAAACTACATCCGAATACATCAATCAGAATCTACATACGTGAAGTGACCAAATACCAGAGGAATGTCTGTAATATATATATATATATATATATATATATATATATATATATATATATATATATGATTGTAGGACAATTTTGAAAGAGGTATAAATGGTTTTGAAAATGTCCAAAAGTATTATCACATTTACGAGTTCAGGCGTGATTATTGAGGGTGTCGGAATCACGACAACTATTAATTTCTTAAAATCTTAATTTCTGACCATAACGTCTGTTCTCTTAGGTAAAAAAGCGGGAAAACTTTTACATCCGGGTACTAATTACATATTTAAAGCAAGATTAACAGACTCTATTGTGTTGTAGCAATCTCGATTCTAAATAATCTTTTCCACTTATGACATCATTGTTTTTTTTAAGTAATAACATGCAATTTTTGCACTTCAGTGTACAATGTAATGTTTCAAAAAACTTATTATTTTTGTTGTTATTATCATTATTATTATTATTATTTACCTCTTTTCTTGTCACTGTCCTGACCCAGAGATCCCTCATTACTTAAGAAATTATCTATCTTCATCTGAGGTGGCAGTTCACAATGTCTGAAACAATACATGTACATATAACAAAAAAAATCCTCCAAAGTTTACCTTATCACCATAGTAACTGTTTGTCTGATCTTAACTTCTTAAAATGAATTTGTTTGATCATTTGTTTTAGGATTGGCCTTTAAATCTAGTCCACCATAAAACCTTATAAATCGCAAAGGTAGGGTTTGAATTGACAATAGCCCTCAAACCGTGTTAGCGGTATAGCATAATTTCAAAACTTTTTATACAGAAAAGCAACGTAGTAAATTGATAGAAAAACGGAATCCTTTTAAATCTTTACCCCAGTGCTCACATCATGTCAGGGCTATGGCATTAACCCTCAAGTGTTTCATACAAGCCAGCAATAAAAAATTGCTATATGGTCCATTCAAAACCTTTTATGCTAAACATCAGTGCTCAAACCAGACACAAACTCTCAAGGGCTTAATCAAGCCATCAACGATGAAGCTCATGGAGCTTGTCTGTATATATATATATATATATAGAGAGAGAGAGAGAGAGAGAGAGAGAGAGAGAGAGAGAGAGAGAGAGAGAGAGAGAGAGTCTTATTTTAACACCAAGAGAAAACCTCATTCAAGCAGTATTGAGGAAATGTTGAAAAAGTGTAGCTTGCCTTCAAAACTAGTCAAATCTGTGTAACAATTCAAATAACATTTTTAACTTCATAACCAGAGGGAGATTGTCCCTAAAACAGGTAAACAACAAAAAATGATGAAAAAGTATCGCTTGTTTGCAAAACCAGTCAAGCACACGCACAATCAAACCACATTTTACAATGAGCTAGACTTACGGTTTATCCATTATTGACGGAACAACGTTGGTAGTTGGTTTTCCAGCCGTCGCAGTCACGGTTACGGATGACGCAACTGAAGCTTGCACAGCAGCGGCTTGCATTCTGTCGCGTTTTAACTTCCTTACGCTATTCTTTACGCCTTTTGGTGAGGTCGTGACAGTGTCCTTACTTAAAATCTCGATGATCTAAAAATAAAATGGTACAATAAGTTATCATTTATGGTGAAGTTAGGATAAATGTTCGCAACTTAAGGAAAGAACGGAAGGGAGTAAAATGCTTCCAAATGATAGAAAAAAGAGGAGTAAAAAGTGGCGTAATGTTCAATGTTTATGTCAAGATTAGTTTGCTGAAATAGGCTGCCGCTGCCAGTTTTGCAAAAGTAGGGTATAACGGAGATTTTGTACAAGACCTCAAACATTTGGCAAACGAACTGACGTATTTTATTACATCAGATACTGCCCAACCGGTATTCGAACATCGTTGAAGAGAGGCGTTTTGACCTACATTAAAAGACCCCAAATAATCAAAGCTGAAATAACTGCAAATTAAGCAGGTTTCGAAATTAACAACAATGCCTTTGGGATCAAATTAGCAAGTGATTAAACGAGACTGGGAATTCTGTTAAACCTGCCATTGTTCCTAATGTGACAGGATGCTATTTTCAGTTTGTTGATATGTAGGACCTTTTTTTTTTACTGGGCACAAGATATTTCTTGTAGGTTATATTTGCTTACAGCACTAATTTAGTGCTTGACTTATTTAAATAATTCTTGAGCCTACAAAGAAAGCAAGAAATCTTATATAAGTCAAAAACACAAAAACAGGACCTTTTCTTATGCAAAAGTACACAGGTCCATGGGAAATTTGAGGAAATATGTCTACAAAAGTCCATGCAAAAGTTAATTACTTCGAAATTAAACATAAAAAATTTTACCAAAAGAAATGCCTATTTGTATAACCTCAAAGGTAAAATAAATGGTCAAATTCAAAGATAAAGCCAACACCGTGCATATAAATAAAAATAATACCATAAGTCCATTTCGGTCCTTAATCACGTTGAAAAAGCACAAGAATACATGCAATGGCACTGAGCCAATGAATGACAGGTACTCAAGGACGAAATGTTACGGACCTGATTCTGTACTCCATGTGGTAATGCCGCATTCACAATCTTCAAATATTCCACACACATTTCTAATATGGACGCCATGTCTGTTTTACGTCCCCGGATGTAAGGTAATAGCACTCTCAACTGATCACAGCTATCTTTGATCCTCTCCCTAAAGAACAAATATCAGAAATAAGCAACAGTAGACTCCGAAGTGCAAAAAAAAATAAAATTATAAAATATGAAATTCATCAAATAAATTATTCGTCAAAATGACGCTCATTTACTCAACATGACAGAAGTCCTATAATGTTTTGGGCCGGAACTACCCCCATTTACATGTACACTAACATCGCAGTTTTCCAAAATGTGATCATTTTTCAAAAATCCAACATAGATACAAAAGGGGAGTAAGGTTGGATAAGAATATATTCATACACTCGTGAGGCCGCCATCATACATCTATACACCTCTTGAAAATCTGGTGAACTTATATTTACATAGAAAATTGAATTTTGATTTTTTTCTTAAAAAATGTTTTGTTTATATGGAAATCGTGAAGATTAGAGAAGTTTCCTACATTTAATGGAAACAAAAGGTCCAAACAAAAGTTACTGGGTACAGAGTACAATAATGAACCTAATAACTGTATACCTTCTCATCTTCTCTTTAGCTGTGTGGTCCGAGGCCGCTTGCTGTCTCGTTTGTTTGGCTACAGGCTGGTAAATACTTGTGGGAGTAAATTCAGTCAAGGCTGTTAGCGTGTGCATTGATACTGGGGTTGCTGGAGATGGCGACTCGATACCACTGTCCATTGATAAACTTAAATTTAAAAATAAAATAAAATAACCAAATTAAATTAACTAACTCATAATGTACGGAAGTTTTTTTTTAAGTAATTATTCTCCTATTTGAAACTCTTCTGCTATAAAGGATGAAAATAAATGAAGGTAGTTTCACATCTTTAGATGGTCGAAACGGATTGACTTCTACTTCAAACATGTAAACGATTTTTTATCTGAGACCTACCAGATCATTTTGAAACAGGTAGAAAATGTGAGATCAGTGCTGTTGCTCAAACAAGGAGTTGATTTACTGAATATTGTATTACACTGCATCAGCATTTTTATAAAAGATATACATGACCATGCTTTTTGCTCATGAATCTCAAGAAGTAATTTGAATACTAAGTCCGTGTGTGAACACGGTTGCTGAATGGTCTTAAGCGCAAGCTTACCGATCACATCAACTTTTATCGCCTAGGTTCCAATTTCGAATTCGATTTGGAAAAACCTAGCTTGAGAGTTTGTCGTTTCGCTTGTCGAAGGTCGGCGGTTACTCCGGGTGCTTCGTTTCCTCATTATTCCAAAAATCAAAAATGAATATATTTTTCATATTTGATATATTTTAAATATAAAATCTTTACTAGGTCGAAACCTCACCTCCATTGCTCAATTTTACTATGTTCTTGTTGTGCTTAAAAGGGTAGAAGCTTAAAAAAAAAACCACTTTTTAACTTTTGGTCCACCGCTGGAATCTACACCGATGAGACAAATTGGATTGAAGGTTGGCGAGTTAAATACTTACAAACCCCTTGTACAGTTTTCCTATTATAAATTTATAATAAACATCATAATTACCTGAAACTGGAGCGGTCAGTTTCATCATTGACCGATGCAGGTGTGCAGGGAGTAGCTGGTGTTGCGGGTGTTAATGGTGTTGAAGGAGCCGATAGCACTTTATCATCAAATTCTATAAAGTCCATGTCCTCCGCTAGTAAATATATATATATATATATATATATATATATATATATATATATATATATATATATATAATATATGTATATATTAGTATATTATAATAAGAAAGTTTTATAAAAACTGAATAGCTAATCATATAATCATATAGTATTCCAACAAAAAGGGTACCGGCAAAACCTCTTAGAGGAGATCTAGTATGAATCATGGGTTCTCCCATCAATATTATGAATATCAATATTTTTTCTTTGTAAAATCGGTTTACCAGAAACTAACCTTTTTACTGGCAAGTCAAAGAAACCAAGCGATATTGTTGCTATATCAAAAATGGATATTTTTTGTTTCTCGAAATCAAATATGACAAACAAATATACCATTAGGTTTTTGAAATGGTTAATGTTGAAAATCGTCCATAAATGTGTTAAATGGAAGGCTTATGTTTACCGATGTCGAGGGAGCAACAAAAGTAGCAACGACGAGAGAGAGAGAGAGAGAGAGAGGAGAGAGAGAGAGAGAGAGAGAGAGAGAGAGAGAGAGAGAGAGAGAGAGAGTACCTTTTGTTACTAACTGTACAGAAGTCCATTTGGAATATTTGTCCTGTATTTCTTTGTTAGATACGGGTTTAACCATGATTTCGTCGATTCCGTGTAGGCGTAGATCAGCTAAAACAAACAAAAAAGTATGGTAAAATTTAAACATCAACAGGCAACTTAATTAATATTAATTTTTTCTTCAGGACTATTTGATGTAGATAAAAACACATTCAAAAAAAAACCCTAGTCATCGTTCAAGAGTTCAGAGTCTAAGTTGACTTGCGGTTTGTTCTTGACCCGGCTTTTAAAAGATAATCAAAGAATAGTCCGCGATCTCTGACGTCGATTTTACAAAAGTCGAAAAGTAAAATAAAATCGACGTCAGATCTCTCGGACTAATCATAGAACTGTGTTACGGTAGCTTTAGTAAATTTGTGCTCTTAGTTTCTTGCAAAGGAGAATAGATTGAAATAATGTTGTTAACGTCCAAGTAAAAATTATTTTCTCTTAAATCCAGACTATTAGTTCTGCAATAGTTGAGAATTCTCATTGCTTGGAAAAATCATCTATCGTCAAGCCAACAGGTAAACTTTTTGGTCTTTTTAAAGCGCTCGGTTACAGATCACACACTGCCTCTCATCGCCGAGTCCTGAATCCGGTAATGTTATTAGTACATTTGTCAAAGGTACGTATTTTTCTTTGGTTTCTTTACCTTTTGAAATACCGCCTAGGTTCGAATCCCACTCAAAACAGATCCTAGTGTGAGAAAGTTTGTCAGTTCGCTTGCCGAAGGTCGGTGGTTTTCTCCGGGTACACCGGTTTCCTCCACCATCCCAGAACTGACCGCCTCGAAATAAGTGAAAGAATCTTGACTGGGCGTAAAACACCATTACTCCACTCCGCTCCACCTTTTGAAATATAATGATCTTAACCGAGCATAAAACTTTATTACTCCAACTCTGGAAGGATTTATCCTCGATAATAAACAAGCAAAACAACCCATAGATGTCTACATTGCCCCTAGCTAACACTAATTTAATTAGCCCCTTTGTTTTGTCCCTCACTAACCTGATGTAGGAGTACTCGTTACTCCTATTATAACTGTACTTTTGTTGTATTTACTAGCATACCTGAAAAAAATTAATGAACTAAAAACAATGTACGGAATGTTTGATTTTTTACTTTCTCAAAAATTGTTCCGTATTTTTTGAAGAACGGAATTAAATTTTGAAACCCACCTGGACCCCTTTCAAGACTTTATGGGTTTTAGTTAAATTAATAAATAAATTAGTTAAACTTTTCATCTATTATTATTTTTCTATTTTATAAAATACATTTATAACAACTTTTTTGTCACTCAATTATTTTCAAAACAACTTATGCTTATCCCTCAAATTTTTTTTCAAAATGAAATTTCCCTTGATTTGAGCACCACGCCAATGCATTATAAAACAGGTTTAAAAATAATACATTTTCAAAATAACTGACTTAAGTGTCTAAATTCTACTAAATTATGAATTAAAATATCAGAAATTTGAGGGGGTAGAATTGAAACCGAATATGGTACCATGAACAATCTCTACCTTATTGATGACGTCATACTGAGGATTTCGTGACTGGTCAACACCGCCATATCAACCCAAATGAGAAGGAAGTTCTGTTTATTACAAATGTCAAAACAGCCATCTATTCGACATGTCTGCACGTCATGATCTTTGGTAAGTAAGTCGATCTGCTGTCGTAAACCGTTGGTATCTCCGGACCCAACTATCAGAGATGTTTTGGACATATCTGGTGCCTAAAGGTAAAGAAATTTAAACTCAAAATACAAATCCAGAATTTGCTGATGTTATTTCCCATATTTTGAACTCTTTTTAAGAAGAAGGCGAATAAGTTACGGTGGATATAATGTCGACATGAAATTTATATAACCTCATACTGGCAAGCTGATTTAATCAAGTGCTAAAAGTAAGTAAAACAATGAAATGACGACGGTTTTGTATAAAACTAGCCGGAAATAAAACACAAAATTTAATTTACGAATTATTTTAAAATCTAAAAGCATTTGATTTTTTTTCTGTTATTTACCTGCATTTTGTTTCCGAGATCGTAAATCTCGTTGAGCGTCCGATTGATCATGGTCGATGACTTATTATTCAAAGGTCGTAGGTTTGAGCTAGTACCTCAACAAAAGTCGCCCGAGTGTGTGAGGCAGACCATTAAACACACTCAATCCATGAACGAACTTGTGTAAGTTAATTCTTAGAGATTACCTTGCCTTAGTCGCGATTAGCCTAAAATTGCTGATGCAACGTTTAACGACACTATAACCATCCAACCATGAATTACGCCGTGGATGATGAACACGACGCTATTCGCTGAAATAAGAAGTCTCCCTGTACCCTCCATCCATTAAATTCTAAGTAAATTTTTTCAGAGAAATTGTTACGATGAGCTATTTAGCTATTTTTGGTCTTTTTGAGTAAAATTAGATGTTTATTTAAAGCTGCATTAAGTTTTCCAAAGAAAAATTAAACGGTACTAATCTAACTAATGATGTTCCTAATGAACAATGTTACATTTGGTTCAACGATAAAAGCTCGAATAAATGCAGAAATCACACTATTTACCATCGAGATGCAGCATTTAGGATCTAATATTAGAAACATGGTTACGTCATCAAAAACCCTGGGTAATTTAAACCACAACTTTCAAAACGGTGAAATACGATAAATTAAACACAGAACTTCGTTGAATTTGTCCATTTGTGACTTAGTAAGGGATACAAAACACCATTTCAAAATACATCCGGATATAAATGAAGGACAATTAATGTAAATCTGTTATGTTTCACTTTCGGTTCTAGGGTTTTTTCCGTACATCCGACATGATCCGTTGCGCATGCTCCAAGCTCATAATTACCATCGTAAAACTCTGACCAACCGGTCAGAGGATTCCGTTTATGTACAGCTAAAAGAAATGAAATTTAGAAAATGAATGTCACGGATCGTGGTTAGAAGATATCTATTTTTAAAAAAATATATTTTTAGAAAATCAAAAAAAATTCAGAAAATTGATAACCTTAATGCAGCTTTAAAGATACAAATAAAAAACGCAAGTATTTGTATAAAGGATCGAGTCAGATACAACTTATAGTGACAACAAAATCTTATGCTTTTTTTTTTTTTTTTTTTTTTTTTAATTATTGGAAGTAGTTCCTTTGGAACCTTCCACAAAAAACACACATTAATATTCACTAAATTGGTAACATTTAATATATTTTCAGTGGGGGTTACAAAAGGAACTCTCAACTCTTTTATATTTTTTCATCATCAATCATCATCATCATAATCTCTCTCTCTCTCTCCTCTCTCTTCTCTCATCTCTCTCTCTCTCTCTTCTCTCTCTCTCTGAAAACCGCTAATCTGGACCATTTTATTTCTTTAAATTACCAGCAAGAAATAATGGTTTCGTAATAATATCTGTGATAACAAATGCAAGATCAATTGCAAGCTATTATTCGACAATACATATGATCAAGATGTTAAACACGAAAATTGATCAAAGTGTTAAATAAATTTAAATCTATGAAAAAAAATGTTAAATATAATAATACAATAAAGAAAAAAAGATCATTTAACACCCCCACACAAGGCAGTTGCATCGGTTGTCTTATTGAAAGAGATGATAGACGTAGCCTATCAAGAAAAATAATACATTCAAAATCAGTTGTCATGTGCTGATTTTGAATGCATTTTTAAATAGAAATTCAAAATCAGCACATGATAACGTACTAATCCGTCCCGATTAGCTAGCGGGATCAGGGCATATTTTTAACTTATCATTTGAACCTGTCGCTTGCCCGGTCACGGTTACACAAACGACTAAAAAATAATCACGGTCAACACTAATCCAACAGATTATTAGTAGTGGTAATGATGACCCGATATCTGCTCACCAAGAGGAAAAAATAAAACGTGCCCCAGCCTGAGATAGTAAATAACGACAGGAAAATTTCTCCTACCCAACTCTGTGTTAATTTATAAATAAAAAAATCTAGAAACTAACAAAAGTGACAAGTACTGCTCAGAACAGATGAGAAATAATTAAAATACTTTCCTATTTTATCTTCTGAATTCTTGAGTAAAAGTCACCTACAAGTCACAATCGTTGTAGTAATAGTCTGACCGGTACCGTCACGGATCAAATACGAAGTCACACCTGGCGGTAATTTAACTGTTTTATTATTATTTACATCAGAAGTACCGTTTATTTTTTCATCAAAAATAATTTGCACTCTCCGGTCGGACAAGATATAACTCCGCCATTCGGCAGAAAATGTGTTAATTTATAAAGTGGTTGAATAGTTTGATTTCCATCACGAGTGGAAGATGCGTATACCTGCGTGAAGTTGCAAATCTAACAAACATAATACCACATAATCCACGAATTTCCTCTGACCCTAACATGCTTTATGCCTGGTGGGGCTAAATTAATTCCTGAATATATATTAAATAACTTTGCTACGGTTCTACTTATATTTCAAGTCCGGCGGCTCTTTTTGGCACAAATTTGTATATAATAATCCCAGGTTGTTGATGCAGAAATTGTTCTGACCCTAGCTAACACACAGCAGTCAAGCATAAAGTGTGTAATTCCTACTAATTTAACATCTATTAGCTGTGCACCTAACCACTTTCTGTATTTTCACTTCATAAACTCGAAACAACGGCCACAAAGAATAGACTAGCGATGAAAGATGATTTATAAAACTGTCCAACAAATGAATGTTAATACAGCATTGTATATTTGTCATGTGCTTGTTTAGGAATACTTTTAATAAACCATTATCAAAAAGTAGATAAATTCATAAATATTATTTTTATTATTCATTTTTACTAGAAAAAAGAACACCCTAATAACATCAATGGGTAGGTAACATCTCACAATCAGAAATATACATGTATATTAGTTTTTTTTTTTTTTTTTTTTTTTTTTTTTTTTAAATTAAAAAAATAAACACAAGTTACCTCCCTTTTTCAAGTTGCCCCGAACTACAATATGCCTTCTGGGACACTGACATTTAAATATTCTGTGAGTTATGTAACCAGAGTACCAGAAAAAGTATTAGAGTAGTTTAATATCCGACCGACTTTCTCGCAGTTCGAACATAAGCAGCGAGGGACTTTATGACCAGTAGGTAGATTGGCGCTATAGACCAATCACTGGCGGTTACCTAAACTGATGCGCGCGCAATTGTGATTGATAAATCAGCCTGTAAAGTCCTTGTCCGGGGGACAGAGTGATGTGAAATTGTGCCCCAGTCAGGGTTCTTTCACATGACCTCTATAAATTTGATTGGTTCTGGGGTTGTGAGGAAACCATGGTTTACTTCAACATAAACATTTTAATCGGCTTTTCCCGTCGTACCTCACAAAAAAACTCGGATGTAGTCGGACTTCATTTGCCATAACCAGTGGGTAATAAAGCAAGGGAAAATGTTTTCGCTTCAAATCGAAATCTATGTTGAGTTTCTTCAATGCCTGTCGAAAATCACATTTTTTCTTATGAGGTTCGACGGAAAAAGCCATTCAAAAAACCGCGTCAGCGACAGAGCATCCGCTTCAAGAACTGGAGGACGTGGGTTCTAATCCGGCTGAGCCATACATGATTTTTAAATTAAAATGCTTCGTTTTCGTCTGACCAACTGTATTAAGAGGACAGAGTATCGACTAATTCATCCGATGACGAGATTATGTGACTGAGAAATTGGCATGCTTATGAGTTATCACCTTCATATTGCTTTGCTCAGCTGAGTGGGCGCAAACAGAGACAGACCATGATACATACTCGCACATTCTTGCATACACAAACTTATTCTAAGATAAATCCTTAAAGTTTTAGAAAACATTATCTCGTCCCGAACAGCTGACAAAAATGCTGATAAGACGTTAAACAACATGACAACTGACCAAAGGTTCAGTAAAAGGGTTGTCTAGAAAAGCAAATTTTGTGAGATTTGAAACTTAAAACTGGCCAAACGTCAACCTGTTCCTAACATAGCAAAACCAATAATGGTCTAAATTCATATATATATAATGTTCGCTTACAACGCGACCAATCTGTCTCGCAAAAATCTTGTTCTGTTTTGACAACCATCAACATTGCAATAGAAAGATTGAGTAGACCAAAATAATTTTACAAGTTCCTGGGGAATTTTAAATTAATAATTTTAACGAACGAAATCAGCGTTACACAGCGTGAAAGACAGCGCCACGGGACAAAACACCAACTATATTGAAACACATTTTTTTTCAACATTTCAATAACCAAATCAACAAAAACATCCCTGATCAAACCAGAGCAAGAAAGGGTATTGTAATTGACTAATTTAAGTTCATTTGAGACCTTTTTGGGGGTTTGGTTTGGAGAAACATAATGATTCACAAATTTTCCGACACACTTTTGTCAATTTCTAACCAGAGGTTTCGCGATTGACAACATACAGGTATATTAATGCCGGTAGTTTTTTTCGTCATCACCGGATTCCACTACCTGTCACGTTCCTCTATGATCCCCCTGACACCAGAAATTATGGCGTTGCTAAAAACTTACCAATGGTTCTAGAGGTGGAATAGATGAGGGGTTGTCCGTTATTGAGTCACAACAAACATCCTCCAAGCAGAGAAGCGTTTCACTACAAATACTGCCATTTTCATCACCCCCCGTTATGTCCTCGCCGAGGTAAGTCGACATGGAGCTCGTCTCACCGTCTGTTTCTACAACTTCATCTGGAATCTTCTTACACCCAGAGTTTCTTGTCTGGCGTTTCTTTGGTTTACTTGATGGCATGCTTCAATGATTCAACAAACCTCGTAAAACTTCAAATAAATTTACCGTCCATTTTGTGTTTTGTAGAGCGCATTCGCTCGTATCAGAATACACAGGTGTGTACATGCGGTGTTTCAAAGCAACCGACAACTTGATTGACAGGAGGTCACGTGAATGTCAAATTCAGAAGAATCGGTTTCAGGTGACCGCAACAAAAAAAAACATGCGATGATTTGATCGGTTATTTTTTAAATAATAACATCTCAACAAAGAAATCTAAAAATGTAATTAATCAAATGATGATGTAAAAAAATCTGAAAATTGTACTTTTAGTTGATATAAATTTTAGCATAACCTTTGGTGAGCCCCGTCAAGTTCGATAATATGACGCAACTTTTACCTGATCAGTTTTTTGTTCAAGACAGTCGGTCTGATCGTTACGGACAGGGTATCTGAGCCGGACAATGAAATATTTTTGAGTGATAGTTTATGCAAATTTTGTGCTCTCATTTAGCATGGTGTGTGTGGGACTGTCAAAATTTGAAAGAAAATGAATTAGGAAAACTTTTCTTTTTATTTAAGAAATGACTAAAAAAATTGTCAGTAGCATTTGTAATGAATGCGTTTCCTGTCGGTTACTAATTGCCAGGGATGCGAGAGCAGGAGGTCGCGGTTCGAACCGGACCGGTCATACATTAAACTTTAAAATTTTAGATATTGCTTCTTCGCCTGGCGCTTGGCATTAGAGACAAGTATCGATTGGTTCACCTGGTGTCAGGATAATGGATTGAGGATGGGGTATGCCTGTCTGTGACAAACTGACTCAATGAGCTAGCATCTTACTAAAAATCGCCCTGACCACGCGTTAGTATGCGACAGGACTAAATTCACACTCACACATCTCGCGTATACACAAAATTAGTTTTTATCGCGAATAATCGAAAAATTGGTTATGACGTTTAACAACGTTACCACAACCAACTAACCATTTTGATGTATGCAATGCCAGGCAAGCAGGCGCCTAGTCATTTATGGTACCTGCCGAGAACCAAACACTCCTCTTTTTAAGATAACATCAAGTACTACATTTTTAAATTTTAATTAATTAATCTTAATTGAAATTTAAAATCAGCCACGTGTTTCTCACAAACAGTTGTTGGAACAATTCTAAAAAAAATGGAT